>JAVIWB010002686.1:0-361647 GCA_031893035.1 Dermolepida albohirtum
ATTCTTTAATTGGCGTAAAGCCGAGATGTAAGTTTCTGTCTATTATACACTGGAAACATAGTCTCCGATCTGTAAGATAGAAGCGTTCTTGCTTTGTCGGTCAATACATTTATGTATTGGTCGAGAGAGGGAGATGTGATATTTTCATTATTTTCTGTATCGAAAGATATGATAATACACTCTGAAGGAATTATTCATTAATAACACAAATCAACCTGACGATTCGTGAATTCGATGAAACATATGTAGTTGATAGGGTGTTATTAATAATAGAATGATTCCTTTTAACATTCTTTAATTGGCGTAAAGCCGAGATGTAAGTTTCTGTCTATTATACACTGGAAACATAGTCTCCGATCTGTAAGATAGAAGCGTTCTTGCTTTGTCGGTCAATACATTTATGTATTGGTCGAGAGAGGGAGATGTGATATTTTCATTATTTTCTGTATCGAAAGATATGATAATACACTCTGAAGGAATTATTCATTAATAACACAAATCAACCTGACGATTCGTGAATTCGATGAAACATATGTAGTTGATAGGGTGTTATTAATAATAGAATGATTCCTTTTAACATTCTTTAATTGGCGTAAAGCCGAGATGTAAGTTTCTGTCTATTATACACTGGAAACATAGTCTCCGATCTGTAAGATAGAAGCGTTCTTGCTTTGTCGGTCAATACATTTATGTATTGGTCGAGAGAGGGAGATGTGATATTTTCATTATTTTCTGTATCGAAAGATATGATAATACACTCTGAAGGAATTATTCATTAATAACACAAATCAACCTGACGATTCGTGAATTCGATGAAACATATGTAGTTGATAGGGTGTTATTAATAATAGAATGATTCCTTTTAACATTCTTTAATTGGCGTAAAGCCGAGATGTAAGTTTCTGTCTATTATACACTGGAAACATAGTCTCCGATCTGTAAGATAGAAGCGTTCTTGCTTTGTCGGTCAATACATTTATGTATTGGTCGAGAGAGGGAGATGTGATATTTTCATTATTTTCTGTATCGAAAGATATGATAATACACTCTGAAGGAATTATTCATTAATAACACAAATCAACCTGACGATTCGTGAATTCGATGAAACATATGTAGTTGATAGGGTGTTATTAATAATAGAATGATTCCTTTTAACATTCTTTAATTGGCGTAAAGCCGAGATGTAAGTTTCTGTCTATTATACACTGGAAACATAGTCTCCGATCTGTAAGATAGAAGCGTTCTTGCTTTGTCGGTCAATACATTTATGTATTGGTCGAGAGAGGGAGATGTGATATTTTCATTATTTTCTGTATCGAAAGATATGATAATACACTCTGAAGGAATTATTCATTAATAACACAAATCAACCTGACGATTCGTGAATTCGATGAAACATATGTAGTTGATAGGGTGTTATTAATAATAGAATGATTCCTTTTAAAATTCTCACCATATTAAAAAAAGATTAGGTAACTGGTCTTTAAGCTATGAAAATATGTAGATTATAAATAGTTATTACTGTTGAAATTTAATTAAAAAAGACGTATATTTCAACATGCAGTAAGTTGTCCACTGGTTTGAATGCATTGGCAGTTACTATTTGATTTTCCAGAAAATAACAGAAGTAGTCAAACGCAATTAGTAATTAAAGTTACAGTTCTTCCGAACATCGTTTCGATGCCTTCAAAAAATATTTTAATGTTGTCGTTTCTTGACTACCGGGACTGTACCAGATTAAGAATATAATTTGTTAATTATACTTTGTCGTTGTACTTTAGGATTAAGAGAGATTAATTGAAGTAATTACAGAGCTTATACCACTGTTACATTTTGATATCTATTTTGTTGTCACGTCTCTCTTAATTCTCTTGGCTTCTTATATTCCTGTTAAAGTTTAATTTAATTTCGCGTCTTTTGTGGTATTAAGGCCTTTATGTAATCTATAGCCTAAGAAATTTCAGATGACGTAGTTAATCGGACCAATTCCTTGAATTCACTCCTACAGTGTTGACGTTTACAGTTTCATATATGTATATATTTATTCGTGTAAATGTCCTTATGTCTTCATGTGTGGCAAATAATAAATCCAAGGCAATTCGGTCGGTTCCCTCTAGAGTAGGTATGGGCAACCTTTGACATGTTGTGGGCCAAACTTTAATGTGCAAATACGTTCCCAGGCCGCATTTAAAAGTAGTGCATTTTAAAGTAGTGTTTATAATTTTTAGCGATAGATATCAGACATAAATTAATACGATAATGTCTCGCAGGCCGGATCAAATCTTACAGCGAGCCGGATCCGGCCCGTAGGCCGGTTGTTGCCCACATATGCTGTAGAGGAATAACAATCATCTGTGTTTAGTTTGGCTTCCTCTAAAGCGTTGTTTTCCATACGCACACACTAATTGCGAGCCCTTGAGGATATCATTACCATACTTTACACTGTTTTTCAAATTCATAAAATGAAATTCTTCTTGAAAATTCTCAGATGTCACAAAAATCACATTACAAACATCATCGTAATACTCATACAGGCAATATTACAAGTGTTTAAATTTTTGTATTTATGAAAGATGTAAGAAGTTGGTGGCATCACCACTTTATAAATTAATATTTTATAAACCACGGACGTATAGCAACTAACCACTGTACAAGCATCTACGAACAAAATATAATTAATGCAAATCCGATGGGTTAAACGAATTGGAGCAGTAATAATACGTGGCATCCGATTAATCAGGCAAGAAAAATTCATATCCATAGTAACCTGCATCATAATATAAACAAACAGACTTTTCTTTAGTACACTCAGAAAATGAAATTATTTTTGTAACCTTAAGTACGACCAGTTTTACTCTCTTCATCCTTTACCTCGTCGCATTCTTCTAATTTGTCTAGTTCAAAAGTAAAAACTGTCCATTTACGACGACCGACGCCTTCCACAATACGTTATGGCGTTGTTAATTTAGCGAACGAAGACGGCCTTGGCAATGCCGTGTGCTTTCAAGTGGTTACAAACCAGCAGCAGGCGAACAGCGAGAACGTCGGCTACCAATGTTCATTTCTACAACCAATGTTTTTCGCTCTTGTGGATGCGTGTTTGTCAGAGTTCGTGTTCAGCCACTGTGAAACGTTAAACTTGCACTTGAACTTGAAAAATGTACGGTAAATTAGTCAGAAATTGAAGTGAACGAGCGAGTTTATTAGCACTAATTAACCAATAGAGTGTACTAAGACGACTATAACAGATTGCTTTTGAACTCGAAGTTGTTAAATGTGAAATCTAATGTATGTACATTCACATAAACAAATTTTTAAATGTCATCCAAGAATAATTATTTTGAATCCTTTATACATGGAAAATTAATTTAGTAATACATGTATAATTTAAAAATATTAACCACGCCAACGAAAATCATCACTATTTTATATAAATAGCTATACTTTTGCAAAATATATACACAGTCTGTCGCAAAGAAAACCGAACTTTTCTAAAATAGTAATTGTTAGTGGCGCCATCTATTACAAAAAATATGTGTCTGTAAGGTAGATCTTTTACCAATTCTATGTCAAAATATCATGACATTTGCATTATTAGAAGCAGAGAAATTACGCATAATTTTTGGCATTTTTTGAAAAATGGATTTTGAACAAACAGCAAGTACCAAGTTCTGTTTTAAACTCGGTATATCGTTAACTGAAACGTTTAATTTGATGAAACAAGTATATTGTGATGCGTGTTTCTCACGTATGAGTACGTATGAGCGGTATAAACGATTTAAAGATGGTCGTACGGATAAAAATGACGACGAACATCCTAGTGCAAAAAAATCTGTGGTTACGGAAAGTAACATCGAACTTGTGTGTGAATTTATCATAAATGAGCCGAAATTCTCATTGCGATGCATAAGAATGGGATCAAATATTTCCAAAGATCTATTCATCGCATTTTGACGCAGCATTTTGGACTGAGGAAGATTTGTGCAAGGCTTGTACCACACAAGCTAACTGAATTCAACATTGTGCAGACTTGCTTAAAAACTCAAAAAAGGACGAAAACTTCAGGTATTCCATTGTAACTGGCGATGAGACGTGGTGTTATCAACACATATGGTCCAGAAACCAAGCGTAAAAACTCTGAATGGAAGCATCCAAACGATGAAAGATGGAAAAGAATACGTTTGGAGAAGTCAAAAGTGAAGACAACGTTGACTTGCTTTTATGATTCGAAAGGCATAGTGCACAAAAAGTTTGCACCAACTAGTTGACTGTACCAACGAGTGGAACAACTGCTCCCAGTGTTAGTTCAAGCGCATGTAAAAGTGCATTAATCTTCGTGGAGGCTACTTCGAAAAGCAATGAAGTCTTTGAAAGCTGTCTACTATTTTATTCCAGTTTTATATGAAAAACTTAAAAGACAACCCACGTACTTAAAAACTTGAAGCAGTTTCAACTTACGATCAGCATAACTAATAATTTTTCTTATATAAGATTGATACCTAAATGTATATTCTATCTACAATTAAACTTAAATTTCTACTTTCTTAACCATCGACTCTTGATATTTTCGGTTCCTGTTATTAATTAATATCCTTGAATATTTACATTTATTAAACGCTTCAAATATATTGTGTCCTAATTTAAATACATCACCTATAATATTTTCTTTATCTCTTTTTTCTTTTTTCCCTTGAACTCTGTAATTTTATAATTATTCAGACTGATTCAAAAAATACCACTTCTTTATGTCACCCAACATGTTTACTAAACATGAACGTCTTGAAACGTTTTTGCACATTTTTATTTTAGTAGTAAAGTTTTTTTGCTGAATTAATATATCATTGTAACAGGTTACAATTATGTAACAAACAAGTCGTGATAATTCATAGGTTATACTTATACGATAAAACAATGCTTTTTGTATACTAAAGAATATTTTTGAAATCTACGTCTTTTAATATTTTTGAAATAAAACTACTAAATATCGAATTCTTCAGATTCATTATATGAATAATATTTCAAATATTATTTGTTGAATAGGAATTTTACAAATACCATATTATCTGTTTTCTTTTAGTAAAATGTCTCCAGAGAAGTGACGAAACCTGGATTACACCAGAAATTTGTTAGAAGAAAAATAATTTATTATTTTTAAGAAAGGTTAGCCTTTTTTGCAAAAAAGAAAAATAATGACTTGCTATTACCTCAACTTCAAACAAGTCAAAAGCAGCAAGACACAAATATATTGAGAAAATATTTTTTAATTCGATAAACAATTAAATGTTATTTTTTATAAGTTGAATTAACCAATAGTTAGTTAAATAGGCAAGAATTAATGTATAAAAAACACTAGAAAACTACTTGATTTCAATAAAAAAATTAGTAGCCAAAAATCCAGAATTTATTAAATAAATTGCCGGGATTGTACCAAAAAAATACATGAGTCAAACGAAACGCTCAATAGAATCCCGGTGTAAAGATATATATATATATATATATATATATATGTCTTTACACCGAGATTCTATTGAGCGTTATTATATATACATATATATATATATATATATATATATATATATATATATATATATATATGTACAAGTGATAGTTTTAAGACTAGAAAATATTGACTTATAGATTATTTGTGGTTTGACGTCCAACAGAATATTTTCATATAAATTTCATTCGACTATAACTAAACGAATAATTAAAAAGTTAAAAAACATCTAATCACATTAATACTTGTATTCTGGGTAAATATTTCAACGCCTAAGTTGTCATCCTCAGCAGAGATTTAACACGAGACTCATATAAACACCAAGTGTAGTTTTTAAATAGAGTACTCTACTTGAAAACAATTCAAGAGTGTTTGTGTGTTCTTCCAGTAGAATTTTTTCGGTTTATTCTGCAAAATTTTACTGTGGGTTCATGTTCGATGCTGTCTTTAATTTCTGTGTGGTATGACTAAAATACTTATGTGTAAATATTAGTGTGCTAAAAAGTTTTCGCCTTTTCGATTAGCATATTTCCAATTACAATATATAACAGAAATTGTAATTTTATTACTACGAGGGTAGTTTGACAAGTAGTGAGAATGGAAAAGAAAAACGAATTTTTTAAATACAAAATAATTTTTACTTTTCAATATATTTTCCTAAAAGAGCAGTACATTTATTCCAACGGTGCTCCAATGCCCTTATGCCATCTCTAAAATGCGATTCCGGGAGGCTTGCAAAATACACATTTAAGAAAATGGTAAGCTCGTCGTTAGACGAAAATTTCTTTCCACCTAGTGCCGTTTTCAATTTTGGAAAAAGGTGGAAGTCAGAAGGGGCTAGATCTGGCGAATAAGGCGCAGGCGGTACTAATTGGAAATGCAACTCGCGGATTTTGGACATCGCAACTGTGCTGGTATGCGAGGAAGCGTTGTCTTGGTGAAACAGTATTTCTTCTTTGTCATTCCTGGCCGTTTAGCACGAATCTCAACATTTAATTTTCGTAGAAGTTCTGCATAATATTGTCCGTTTATTTTGGCACCTTTCTGAAGGTAATCAATGAGCAAAATGCCCTTTGAATCCCAAAAAATTGATGCCATCATCTTGTATGGCGATAAAGTGGTTTTCGCTTTCTTTGGAGGTGCAGAACCACGTTCTAACCATTGTTTCGACTGTTGTTTGGCTTCGGGTGTACTGTAGTGTATCCAAGTTTCATCGCAAGTAACAAATCGCCTACAAAAATCAACCGGATTCCGCTTATAAAGGTCCAAACACTCATTGGAAATGCGCAAACGAGTGAACTTTCGATCAGTCGTATCAATTCTTTCATTAAAATGTGGTGTACGCGTTTTGTTGAAATGTTTACTATGTCTGCTATCTCTCTCACTTTGAGTCGTCGATCTTGCGTAATAATATTATGGATTTTTATAATCATTTCCTTAGAAGTCACAATTTTGGGTGCTCCAGAGCGCGCTCCATCAACACAGCTTGTTCTACCACGTTTAAATTCATTTACCCATCTACTTATTGTGGCGGATGATGGAGCAGATTCACCTAATGTTTCCCGCAACTCATCTTTTATTTCGGTAGCTTTCATACTCTTAATTACGAAGTATTTAATCACCGCACGATACTCTGCTTTTTCCATTTTAACAAAACAACGTGTTGCTTCTTTTTCAACCAGCTGTCAAAAATAAATTAATCAACCGATTTATCTAAATATCGGAATGTAAACATATGAATAGGCAACCTAAATTACAGTGCAGTTGTTTTACCAATCAGAGCGCCACCTATGTGTCATTCTCACTACTTATCAAACTATCCTCGTAGTTGTGGGAAAATAAATTAAAACTAAAATAAAAAAAATGAAATTAAATAAAAATATAAATTCGTTTATTTAAATTTTTAAATCATACGTTGCCATATGTACATACAAACATCACATATGCATAACTGCATATGTAGTAACAAATCCCATTGGATATCTAAACAGTATATTTATATGTACAAAAGCAATTTTCAATGCTTCACAGGGGCGAGTACATTATTTTGGTCAAAATAATTCAGACCACGATCGCACTAATCTCGAACGTTAATAATGTAGCAGATGTGAGTGCAATCTTGCCAACACACAACACAACATATTCGACGGCCGCATTGTCTAACTTTTGTGGCACAAACCCATTAGTTTGCGTCATATTTAATTATTAAGCTTAACGGAGTTCGGCAAATTCAATCCGAGCGACAAAGGAATGATAATGGTTGGTTAGTGTGCTATTCATTATCAATATTGTATTGATTATTATATAATATATGGAACGTGATTTGGAAATTAGAAAAAATACAATAAAATCTCATCAAGATTTACACAAATTCCAATTTGACAGAAATTCAAAAATCTACCGCAAAAGTCTGGTTAAAGTTTAGAAATGTTGAATTGTAAGGACTGTAAATGCGTCTTCTTTTAATTTCTCTCATACTATAATGTTGATACGAAGGTAATAAGAATGTTGAAATTGAAAAATCGAAAATTAGTTATAGAGTTACGAGGATAGTTTGACAAGTAGTGAGAATGACACATAGGTGGCGCTCTAATTGGTAAAACAAATGCACTGTAATTTAGGTTGGCTATTTATATGTTCACATTCAGATATTTAGATAAATCGGTTGATTAGTTTATTATTGACAGTTGATTGAAAAAGGAGCAACACGTCGTTTTGTTAAAATGGAAAAAACAGAGTATCGTGCGGTGACTAAATACTTCGTAATTAAAGGTATGAAAGCTACCGAAACAAAAGATGAGTTACGGGAAACATTAGTGAATCTGCTCCATCATTCGCCACAATAAGTAGATGGGTAAATGAATTTAAATGTGGTAGAACAACCTGTGTTGATGAAGCGCGCTCTGGAGCACCCACAATCGTGTCTTCTAAGGAAATGAATATAAAAATTCATAATATTATTACGCAAGATCGACGACTCAAAGTGAGAGAGATAGCAGACATAGTAAACATTTCAACAAAACGCGTACACCACATTTTAATGAAAGAATTGATACGACTGATCGAAAGTTCACTCGTTTGCGCATTTCCAATGAGTGTTTGGACCTTTATAAGCGGAATCCGGTTGATTTTTGTAGGCAATTTGTTACTTGCGATGAAACTTGGATAAACTACAATACACCCGAAACTAAAGAACAGTCGAAACAATGGTTAGAACGTGGTTCTGCACCTCCAAAGAAAGCGAAAACCACTTTACCGGCAATCAAGGTGATGGCATCAATTTTTTGGCATTCAAAGGGCATTTTTCTCATTGATTACCTTCAGAAAGATACTACAATAAACAATATTATGCAGAACTTCTACAAAAATTAAATGTTGAGATTCATGCTAAACGGCCAGGAATGGCAAAGAAGAATATTCTGTTTCATCAAGACAACGCTCCCTCGCATACCAGCATAGTTGCGATGTCCAAAATCTACAGTTGCATTTCCAATTAGTACCGCATGCGCCTTATTTCCCTTCCGACTTCCACCTTTTTCCAAAATTGAAAACGGCACTAGGTGGCAAGAAATTTTCGTCTAACGACGAGCTTATCATCTTCATAAATGAGTATTTTGCAACCCTTTCGGAATCGCATTTTAGAGATGGCATAAGAGCATTGGAGCACCGTTGGAATTAATGTATTGGTCTTTGAGGAGAATATATTGAAAAATAAAAATTATTTTGTATTTAAAAAATTCGTTTTTCTTTTCCATTCTCACTACTTGTCAGACTACCCTCGTACACACCATTTCGATAACGTTGTCTAAATGTTTTAAATGTCTTATAGACATTTGATAAATTATGGCACAGAGGATTACTGTACAAAATCAACACAAGTTTTTTAATCCATACATATATTGCAATCCTATACTAAAAATAAATAGTAAAGTATGAACATCCAATCGAATTTAATGTTCCATGAGGCAGTAAGATACAATATAATTGCATAAACTGCAGGTTTCTAACGTTCCTTAATAACAAAAAATAGTCTAATTATGTGCATCATTAAACAATCATCCTCGATATCAAGCAGAAGTGAAGTATTTGGTTGGCTATCCTTTAACTAATTTTCCAACCGATGCATTTTAACGCGTATTTATTATTTTTCCTTACATTTCTTAACTTCCATAGTTCGTAAAAATTATATATCTAAAATTTAAAAAAATTTTTTTATTTTATTTAATAATAATAATAGCCTTTAATGTCTAACAGAATGTCCCTAACCGTAGGATACAAATACAATAAATATACATATCAATTAAAATTATAAACTATTCTAGAAATAAAAATAAATAAAATGTTAGGCAATTAACATAAAAATTAAATCAATATAAACAAATCAGAAAAAAATAATGATACCACAAATCAACTAGTCCAAAAACTAACTGAAAAAATCTTTGAAAAATTTGTTAACTAAGAGGTAACTGAAAAAGTAGCTTCAAATACATTAGGCCTTACAGTAGGAACATTAGTCATACATCTAAATCTTGTAGTAAACCTTGATACGTGTAAAAAAATTTCAAATCGAAGGAACAGGCAATCAATCTTATTTACAATTTTCAACAAGTGAAGCATGCATTAATTAATGTGGAAAGGGGTTATATATCAACCTTCAGTGATTAAGTTAATCAACCACAGTCTCGTTAAAAGGAATCATTATATTAATAACACACTGTCTACTACATATATTTCACAGATATCACTGATCTTCAGAGAGACTTGTGTTATTAATGAACGAATCATCTAGCGTTTATCATATCATTTCGATACAGAAAAATAATAAATAAACAAAGCCTCTCTCTCTCGTCCAAACACAAAAATGTATTGAACGATAAAACGAGAGCGCGTCTATCTTTCATGTCGATAACTAAGTTACCAGAGCGTATCGAAATGATATGATAAACGTTATTTATTTATTAATAACACAAGTTTGTCTGAATATCAGTGATATATGTGAAACATATGTAGTAGACAGGATGTTGTTAATATTAGAATGATTCCTTTTAACATTCTTTTAATTGGCAAATAGCCGTGACGCAAGCGTCTGTCTACACGCTCTGCTAACTTAGTTATCGACATGCGAGATAGACGCGCTCTCGCTTTGTCATTCAATACATTTTTGTCTTTGGACGAGAGAGGGAGGCTATGTCTATTCAACCACAGGCTCTATCAAAATTACCTTCAAGAAAGTGGCACGTTGGTGATCGCTTTTGTTCAAGAGCACAGGCATTTCATGACACTGCAGCGATTCTTCCTGATTGTACCGATATGCGGATGAACACCATCCATCCTGAAAGACAGAAATTTTAAACACCGTCAGTATATTCTACCTAAAAGTATTGGACGAGATGCATAGAAGGGACACCAAACAATGGAATGCGTACACGATAGTGTAAAGCAGTATCTTAGATAATTCCATATTCTGCTGAAAGACGCATAACGAAAGCCAGAGCCTTATAAGCAGATGAGCAGACAGCTGCCAGTCGTGGTCTAAAAGACAATTCCGAATCAAATACTACGCTCAGATTTTTAAAGACACTTTTTCTTTCAATATATGTATTATTTAGGTCTATCGTTGACAAACTTCCACAAATCCCTAGAATTTGACATAATATTCTCCTACGCATTCGATGCGTACATATGCCAGAAAAATTAATTACTTGGGTAGCGACTTTAAGCGATTGTACTCGAAATGGAAAACTCTTCGTGTAAACCCACTTTCTTTGAAAATATTTCTTACTTTTTAAATTGATTTTGATATCTCGTGAAAGATACGGGGTAATAGCATTTGGGGTTTGTGATGGTGTTTATCTTTTGAGGAACATATCCAAATTGAAATAAAGAGTGAGCCATCTATCGGTTTAAATTTGAACCACCGGTTATTTCGAATCTGGCAATACTTATGTCATTCTATTCATAAAATTCAGTATATTATCTCCACTGAACAAAATGAATCGATTTACTCTTGAGTAACGTTGGGATTTATTGCAAAACGTGAGCGTGTTCGTACAGCGCGTACACCCGAAACTAACGAAGCTGTGGCTGAGAGCGTGCGTAAGAATCCATCAACATCAACTCGTCATCGTTCTCAAGAATTGAACATTTCACGCACTAGTTTACGTCAAATTTTACGAAAAGATCTCGGTATGACGCCTTACAAAGTTCAAGTGGTTCAAAAGTTGAAGCCGCATGACCATCTGCTTCGTTTTCGCTTCCCTAGATGGGCCAACGAGAAACTGCAAGATGATATCGATTTTGCCAAAAAAATCTTTACGTATGAAACTCATTTTCATCTTGGTGGGTACGTTAACAAACAAAATTGCCGTATTTGGGGTTCAGAAAACCCACACGTGGTCTTACAGAAGCCAATGCACCCACTACGAGTGACTGTTTGGTGCAGCTTGTGGAGAGGAGGCATCATTAGCCCATATTTCTTTGAAAATGAGGATGGCGCAACCATTACGGTCAATGGAGACACCTATCGCACCATGATAACCGATTTTTTTGTGTTCGGTCTTCATGGTATTGATGTGAACGATGTTTGGTTTCAACAGGATAGTGCAACTTACCACACATCTCATGCCACAATCGATTTATAGCGTCAAACGTTTTATGGCCGTTTAATTAGCCGAAATGGTGATGTCAATTGGCCGCCAAGAAGCTGCGATTTGACACCGTTGGATTATTTTCTGTCGGGCGCCGTTAAAGACAAATGCCGTCAAACCAGAGACAATTGAGCATTTGAAGGCCAACATTCGTGATGCTATTGCCGAGGTACGACCCCATACACTCGAAAAAGTGCTCGAAAATTGGTCCGATTGAATGAGGGACTATGAGGCCAGCCGCGGCAGCCATATGAATGAAATAATATTCCATCTCTAACCGGAACAATTGTACTTCATAATAAAAATTTTTAAATTTAAACTTTTAAATGGCCCACCCGTTATACTACATCGTAAAAATCTGTTAAAGCACTATTAACATTGCCATGGCTTTCAAGAAAAGATCAATCAAGATGAGTGAAACCAATGTACAATAAAAGTCGTGCCCAAACGAAAAAAGTCATGCCCAAAATTAGAAGAAGAAAACCGCACAGGTGTGCCATCGAATATTCAAAATTAAATGAAACAGCTGGATGATAAGAATCTTCAGATACTAGGAGCAAATCAGCATATTGAACTTTAATATCACAATCACAATCCGAAGAAATGAGATCTAAATATCTGACTTTTGCTTCAATATATATTATTTACGAACAATAATTCTGAGCAAAAGGTCCTTTAAAAAATGTTAATTATTAAACTAACATGGCATGAGCACGATTGATTCAGTTTCTAGAAAATGAAACAATAAAATGTCCAAGACACGCAAACTTCAATATATTTACAATTACACTTTAGACATGCATGCACATACTGCCTTAGTTTCTTGAAAATACCTTTATCTAGTGACCTGTCGAAGTTAACTCTGTCGCTTATGAATTACCTCGTGTTGTTTTTAAAGTCTTCAAGACGTCATGTAAACGTAAATCTCTATCAAACCGATTCGGTTTATCTAAAATGTTTACAACATATCCACACCAGTAAATCCTGTCAATAACACAAAATTCGCATTAGTGTTGAGACGCAGACGGAGCGGCCTCGGATAAGATTATGCACATTAAGATGACCAACAACACCAATCACGTAGTTTCTATTGTAGGTTCGTGTGCATGTGTGTACATAGGTACTTTGAGTTCAAGTTATAAAGACGCGACATCAATGCCACCTAAACAACGGTGTCTAAGAAGAACTGGTGGCGTTTAATCACATCTACAGAAAGACTGAAGAATATATTGCGATTAGACATGTTCTTATCGCTATTTTGCCAATAACGTAACTCATCTATCTATTGTAAAATTATTCTCGGTTAGAAATACATGTCTACTGGAAAGACGTGAAATAGAAGTGCACAATATTTCTGCAGCTCCTATTTACCTTGAACTGCTTTGTTCAAAATATATATATTCTGAAACTTAAGTCTATTAGGTTGGTATATAATAATAACAATAACGTTAATAATTGTCTTTATTGTCCAACAGGTTACTCCATTAAAAGGACAATACAATAATAAAGTACAGTGTCTAAATGAATCTATAACCCATAAGAAAAGAATTTGAAAGGAATTGGTAAAAAGTAAGTTAAGTTCAATGGTGATTAATTGCAGTGGAAGGGTAAAAAGGATCAGGATAAGTTTTGCTGGTACTTTTAAACAATGTACGTAATTGGCGCTGTGTCGCCAATTACGTACATTGTTTAAAAGTACCAGCAAAATTTATCCTGATCCTTTTTACCGTTTGTTCTAGCTGTGGTTTCGGCGAATGTTTCACTGGATCCTGTTCCATACGACACAGCGCCAATTACGTACATTGTTTAAAAGTACCAGCAAAATTTATCCTGATCCTTTTTACCGTTTGTTCTAGCTGTGGCTGGCGAATGTTTCACTAGATCCTGTTCCATACTCTGGCACTCTCATATCAGTAGTATATATTAAATTTAGAGCACCAATGCTAGTGTTAACTAGCTTGAACAAAAAGTTGCCACTCGTGATATCTCTGTAATCAGAAGTCGAGACAATGTTACCCAATTCCTGATAAAAAACACTTCTGGCAGGATAGTTATCAGAAGATTTAATAAGTATTTTCAAGAACGTTCACTGTACGTTCTTAATCGTTAACTTCCGGTGGATATAGTGAGGGTACCAAATAATTGACACATATTCCAATTTGGGACGTACCAGAGTAAAGTAGAGGGTTGTAAGCATATCTAAACTTACAAATTATCAGCCACATCGAATAATGAAACTGAAAGTGTATGAAGCGGAGTTACAATTGAATAGAATGTGGTCAGTAAATTGCAGGCGCTGGTCGAATAGAATGGCCAGGTCTTTGATTTGTGATTGTTTTGTAATATTCAGAACATCAAGTGAATAAGAACTTATCAATGGATTCATCTTTATTTTGCATGATATGATGTTATTATTACATCAGTGGTAGACGGTAAATGTGTAAATGTCAGATTGGATAAGTAAAATTTATAACAATTTGTTTTGTTTAATAAAAATAATTTTTATCTCTTTGAACGCACTTCTATAAACGAGTAATAAAAGCATAAATACCACTTTAAATATGTCTAGGTTACTTAACAGTTCAAGAGCAAGTAATAAAGAGAAATAAATCAAGCTGATAGTTACAGTTTAGACTTGAACAGATTTCAACCTACACTGGACTTGTCACAACGTGCATTAACCGATTGTACAATATTGCAAACCTTTTGTAGTGCTTTCCGGATTTCTTCTTCTCTCAGAAAATTAATGAAGCATCTATTTATCCAAACCTTTTTCTTTGCCTATAGAATAGAGGTACCGTGTAGTAGTGTAGTCTTCTACATAAATCTATCTGCAAGTTTTCTCAAAGTTGACAATTTTCGTCCACTGAAATTCTTAAAACGTCTGGTTCTACTAAGACTTGGTCCTATTCTAAGGTTTACTGACATCTCCACCAAAAAATTTCTCATGCCAGCGTTCTATAATTCAATGTTATACAGTATTCGGTATAAGTTAGAAGTAGGAATTTTCAGATGTTCTGAAAACAATAATTCAAAGTCGTAACATAAAAAATATTTTCACATCAGTTGACAACATTGTAGTGGTATGATGATTAATTAACTAACTAACTAATTTTCGATGACGAGAATTACGTCAAAGAAGCATTTACATGGAGAAAGAAAAACTACTGTTTTTAGTGAAACTAGTGCTTGGTTATTAATAATAATACTAAAAATAATATATATAATTTGCCGACCAAATATAAAATACCATTACAGGACAACATAAGTTTATTTTCAAAAACTAAATACACAAACATTGATATATTCATAACTACATATACTACACTTTTAGTAAGTGTATGTAAATACGTACATAAAAGCATGTAGAAGATGCACGTATAGTTACAGAAAACGAAAGTGATAAGTGCTTTAATTTAGTATTGTTGGCAGTGGAGCACAGATTATATCCATAGCCGAGTTTGGTAAGCTTTTAAAAGTATTTGCATAAGCTATAAAGAGGATATCTAATCAATACGTTTGTGCTTGAAGGCGGCAGATGAAAAGTGAAAAAACATTAAAGAAATTTTATGTCATTACTGTGTCTACAGAGCTCTAATGGTTCGATGTTAAAGATAATCAGTAGATTAATATGGCTGTAGTTTCGAAGAAGATAATTTCCAGACTGGCAAAAAAAAGATATTTTAGAAAGCGGGAGGCTTGCAAAATACACATTTAAGAAAATGGTAAGCTCGTCGTTAGACGAAAATTTCTTTCCACCTAGTGCCGTTTTCAATTTTGGAAAAAGGTGGAAGGAAGAATCTAGATCACGATTTTGGGTGCTCCAGAGCGCGCTTCATCAACATAGCTTGTTCTACCACGTTTAAATTCATTTACCCATCTACTTATTGTGGCGGATGATGGAGCAGATTCACCTAATGTTTCCCGTAATTCATCTTTTATTTCGGTAGCTTTCATACCCTTAATTACGAGGTATTTAATCACCGCACGATAATCTGCTTTTTTCATTTTAACAAAACTTCTTTTGCTGCTTCTTCTTCAATCAGCTGTCAAAAATAAACTAATCAACCGATTTATATAAATATCGGAATGTAAACATATAAATAGCCAACCTAAATTATTGTGCATTTGTTTTACCAATTAGAGTGCCACCTATGTGTCATTCTCACTACTTGTCAAACTATCCTTGTATTGAGTGAAAAAGCTGAAATTTATGACTTGCAGTAGAAATTAAGATGGAATAATAGTTGGAAGACCACTAGATTTCTTACCTTATAACGATGGATGACATAGATGCGTTGCCTTTAATTCTAATTAATGATTTAGTAAAGTTCTTTATTGTTAATAAATAATCTAAGTGAAATTGAATTAATTAATACATTTTAAGACCCCCTAAATAATGTTTAAATTAATTGGTACAAATTGATTCAATCAGCAGCAACCGAAGTAAATAAAAGAGAGACTGCATATCTTCAGTTATTCCCAAGAAAGAAAAAGGTTTTAATTTATTACACGAATGGACATCTCTTCTTGTAGCCTTTTCCCAACGGGATAACTCGCCTGTAAACTATTCGAATTAACCTGTCAATCGCGAATCTATTTTTAACGTCGTTTCGCGCACTCAAAGATGTAACAATAACAATGGATTCGCGAAATTTAGCTTCTTCCGCGTTTCTTTGGGGAATCCACGTAAAAAAACCGCTCAACAGTCTCAATTATACGCACGTCAACCGTTTGATTTTTCAGAAACGGTGTATGGTAACGTATACAATAGAGGACTGAACGTTATGTTCATGGCCTACTTCATTCAAATACAATGCGATTTTTACGGCCGTTCGTCTTTTTTGCTTTCCATTCAATTAATATAAAAAAAACGCTGGATAGTGCCAAAAGGAAAAAAAAAATGTACAAAATTAAAATCATCGCCAAAACGGTAGAAGCGACAAAGCCGGAAAGTTAATTTGGTTTTTTGACAAAGGTACTTAATGGTAAAATGTGGCGTGATGCGAATGGAAAAAAAATAGTTTACTTGCTAAAATATTAAGCTGTATTTTTCTAGAAATAAACTGCATTTGCAAGAGTCAATTTGTACGCTTAATTACCTGAAAATGCTAAAGCAAAAGGATATATATGTATATATACGTCTTTGTGGCATGTAGCCTTTCATTAATAATTCAACATCATATCGTAATTAAAATAAACACTTGACGTTTAGACATTTATTCTTGTCTTAATCATAAATTAAAATTTTATGTTTCTTGTATTTAAGTTTTTCACCATCTGAACTTGAAACACTGGAGAAAGGTATCTAATTTCAATTTTAAACAAATTAAACATGTAGTATATAGAGAAAATATGTTAATGATTTATGTTACTATTCTTGGTATAGTTAAATTCATTTGGAATTAAATTTTACATTAGATTTCATTGTTCAATATTTATGATTAAACTTCTTAAATTCTCTGCTATTATATAACCAACAGTTCAAATATACCACTTTTAAATAAAAGGCTTTTGTCAATTCCTATTTCTTAATTAGATGCAACTCCTTTGAAATATAAATTAAATTTTGTTAAATCTTTAACGCATAAATATAAGACCTTCAATGAATATTTTATTATTATACAGAGTAAATTCATATCGGATTATTCCAACTTCATACCAAAACTTAACTATAGTGAATATTGTCGTATTTCCCATAATCACAATTATTATATAATACTTACTTAAAAATTCACAGCATATACGTTTCAGAAGTTTGGCCAATCAAAAGAAAACTGTAAAGGCGTGCAGCTATAGAAACTGATTTTCGGAGAAGTATGGCAGGTAGATCAAGAACGGACGGGATATATAAAACACACTATAATAGAAGACAAAGAATAGACAATCGATATGGTTAGAACGTACCCAAAAATGGCTGAATCAAACATACCTAAAGAAATCCTAATACGGAGGCCAAAAGATGCAAGAAAGTGGAGTGGGCCTAGAAAAAGTTGAACAAACGGTACAAATTGAGTGAAAGAGAATTGGAAAAAGATCTTTAGGACAATAAAGAGGGACTCCAATTGGGATATACAAAGTGTATTAGGAAAATTTTGCAATATAGCTTTGTTTATTTAATTTTTTCAAAGTAATTTTCTCTACACTCAATACACCTCTCCATTCTCCGAAACCAACCTTTAAACCAGTTCTTCCAAGTTTCACTAGAGAAAAAGCACACTCGTTGTCCCGAGCCCGCAGAAGATCCTCATCACTGGAAAGCCGCCTGTCTTTTAGCTTCATTTTCACATGCGGGAACAGTGCAAAGTCGCAGGGAGCAAGATCTGAACTGTAGAGAGAGTGCTCGAGAAGTTTCAATCCTGTCGTGTTCAAATACTCGGTGCAGGCTTTGGCGCGGTGAGCTGGAGCATTATCGTGATGGAGGAACCAGGTGTTCATTCTTAACTTTGGCCGCAGGTTTTTCATAGATCCAATGACTTTAGGCAGACACTGTTCAGTATACCACTTAGCCGTGACTATTTTCTGAGTGTCCAAAACGACGCGTTCCACAAATCCACTAGATTTGAAAAATACAGCGATCATTTTCTTCTTTACAGACCCAGGCTTTGTTTTGAGCTTTGGTCGGCACATCGTAATAGTACAACCAAGTCTCTACACCTGCCACGATGTTGTTCACATACCGAGATTGTCCCTTATTAAACTTTTTTAGCATCTCCCGGCACCAAGTCACACGTCGTGTCATCTGCTTTTCAGTCAGTCGATGCGTCACCCAGAGAGAACAAAGTTTCTCCACGTGCAAATGATCATGCAGGAATCGAACGAATTGCTGGTGCATTTAGGCCTGAAGTACCCTTTATCTGTTGGTAGGTCACTCACCTGTCCTCGCCGAGCATTTTCCTCACAGTATTAACGTTTTCCTCAGTATCCTCCACAGTTAAATTTCCTCTTTGAAATTCTCTATACCACCTGAATATTGTTGTGCGATGTGGACAAACATCACCTAGTGCAAGAGTAATTTCTTCAAAGCACTGGTCTATGTTTAAACCACGCACGAAATTATAACGCAAAACTGCCCTTATCTCATTTCGTGACCACGATGCCATCGCAAGCACTTTACATTCTCACTGCTTATGAATAGCTGAGCCCATCGACATGGCGCGGCGGCTACTATGCACGTATGAACATGTCTCAACATACAGCAACAAGCAGCTTCCTACGATTCATTGTTGCGTCATATTGCAAAACTTTCCTAGTACTCTTTATATATTATATACATATATATGTTAATAAATATATAATTAAGCTCTCCGCGATAGAGAATAAATGAAAATTAGTATTTTCTGCCGTCGTTAATTAAAATTCCAGAAATTAATTAAAAATTTCTGCATTGGAGTAGGTCTCAAACCTATATCTGTCGTTTACTAGATGGCTGCTTTACCAATTAGGCCACCAGGCAGTACAGTATCGAATCATTATAGAAACAGATCTAATGGTTATAATACGCAGTCAGGTTTTTGATATTAATAATTATATATAAATAGAAAATTAGGCTCTTTATGATGGAAAATTAATGTAAATTAGTATTTTCTGCTACACCATCATCGACTAAAATCACAGAGCTTAATTATATATTTAATTATAATCATTAACACCTACATCCTGAGTTCTCGGATTCTTCTCTAAATTCTTTGAGCTTTGCTCCCGTGTTTTCAAACGCGAATTCATATCAATCTGTCCAATCTTAAACAAACAATTTTCTGGACCTTCGCTAACTTTTGTAAGTGCATCTAGAAGGTGTTGTTGATGATCCACTTTATGTTGAGATGCTTCTTTATCACGTGCTTCCAGTTCAGGTTTTAAATCAATCACTTTCAGTTCACGAATTTTTATTTATTTTGTACCCATAGCGAGAATATTATCATTCACACTACTATTTTATGATTTCACTTATTAAAGCTGTTTGTTGTATTTTATCCCACTTTTTGACATCAGTGTAATATTTTATATATTTTTTTAGAGTTCAGATAGTATGTAGCCAAATTATTTAACGAAATATGTATATTTTTATTTACAAACGCTGTAATGACATGGCATTTATATCTTCACTTTCACTTAACACATATCCGATTTTTATTTATGTCGTTTACGTGATCACGCGACAATATTATCATTAGCATAATGATAATATTGGAATATATTACGTAAAGGACGCACAACACGTGAGTCAAGTTCCTTATACTCGTAGTTCCAGCAAAGTTTGTAAGTGCCTAGCGGAATAGAAGATCAGTAGATCATGTTCCGCCTACGAAATTTAAACACGAATCTCTACGGGGAGTTTTATATACAGAAGAAGACTATATTCTTTACGTACTAAAAAGCTTAAATTTGGATTATTATTGTTATTATAGTTATTGTCCCTTGAGTTTTGAGATCACTGCTGCAAGCTACTATAAATATTGTAGGCTCTAAAAGCCAAGTACAAGACTCGTGATCAATGTTGCAACCTAACGATAACATAGTTTTATCACCTTCATGATTCAAGTAATTTTTTAAATGCTTGACATTGTTTCAATGGGAATTACCTGAATAATAAAGTTATTATAAAAAGTTAAATCACTTTCAATAAACAGGATTATATTCACAATATTCAATAAAATGATTAACATATTGGCTAAATGAATGATGACAATGCAGTATGACGAACAATGAACTACATAACAATTGAAATAATGTATTAGAAAATATAAAATATTGAAATTAATTTAAAAATAAAGATAAAAAAATAAAATTGTTGAGCCAATGACAAATTACATCAGCTATCATTATGTTGCCATGTTTCTATTTTTTGCTCTTATGTTTTAAAATGTAAGGTGCACCGAAAGGTCATTACCTTTTTTTTCGAAAAAAAACTACATAATTTTCAAGAAAATTGAAAAATCTATTTATTCAAAGTATTGACCGTTTGATTCTACACATCTTGTCCATCTTCCAGGGAATCTATGAATTCCGTCCCCAAAAAACTGTTTGTCCTTGGAGCAAAACCATTCACCGAGCCGTTTTCTAACTACATCGAAATTGGCGAAGTGCTGCTCTGCAAACGCGTGTCCCATTGATGCGAAAAGATGATAGTTGAACCGGGCATGATCTGGCGAGTACGGTGATTGCGATATTATGTCCCATCCAAGTGTTTTCAACGCTTCCTTGACCAGTTTTGCTGTATGAGCCATGGAGTCGATGGGCCGGCTTCGCCAGGTGATAACCATAATTTTTTGCGCTTATAGTTTTCGAAATAAATTCATTTTTCATCACTCGTCACTATTCGATGCAGAAATGACGTCCAATCATATCTTTGAAGCAGCATTTCACAGACGATGTTTCGATTTTCCATTTGCCGGTCATTCAATTGATGTTTCCTGTCCTTTGGATTTTTCCCATTGCTTGTAATCGGTCGCTAATTATTTCTTGGGCCACATTTAACGCTTCTGCTAATTATTTTTGAGTTTGGGCACACACAAAATCTGCCTCATAATAATTGACTAGCTAAAGTGAAGCATAGTTTATAGTTAACCGTAAAAATAGTTAATGGTATTTACAGAAATGCGTTTTTGAATACCCTAGTTAATCCCCTATTGAAAAGAATAGGCGGAAAGGGGAAATTGTGGATTTTAGAAATTTAGTGACACTCTAGCAGTGTGTGAGCAACGTGCGTTTGTGAGTTTGTGGTAGAGATCAATTAGATTATCCTATTTTTTCACGTTGTGTCAGTTATTTGTTGAAGAAAAATGCCTAAAACACGCGAGTTGTCGGTAGGGGAACGCGCCCAAATAGTGCTACTGCATTCCCAGAAGTTATCAATAGCTGCAATTGCAAAAAAAAAATGTATGCGATGTACAACCATTAGTTGCTATCAGGAGAGTGGGTCGTTTGTTAACAGACCAAAAAGTGGCAGAAAACCCTGTACCTCGATTAGAGAAGACAGAATTCTACAAAGACTGGCTCTCAGTGATAGGAAAAAATCGTCGAAACAGCTCGCCAGTGAGCTGAAACAGCGTTATCGCGTAACAGTTTCTGCGCAAACCGTGAGAAGGCGTCTCCAGCGTGCTGGTTTACGAGGGTGTAAAGCGCGACGTAAACCGCTTTTAACTGACGCTCATAAAAAGAAGCGGTATTTATGGGCCAAACAACATGAAAATTGGACAATCGAGAAGTGGTCGAAGATTCTTTGGTCTGATGAATCGAATATCGAGATGTGAAAGTATATCTTCATGACTAATATTCTTATCGTTGTATGCAATTCAGTCTACATGTAACGTCAAACAAAATGAATCCTGTCTAAGTGCTAACTTTCTTCTTTTGCCTGGCAGCTTTGGGGACTACCTGGGACGCTATACGTTCGGCGTAGGCAAGGGGAAGCTTATGAACCACAATGTATCATTCCCACAGTAAAATTTGGAGGTGGCAGTATCATGGTTTGGGGTTGTATGTCTGCATACGGTGTTGGAGAAATGTATCTGTGCGATGGACGGATGAATAGCCAACGCTATTTAGCCATGTTGGAGGAAGTATTAGAACCATCTGTGCTAAAACTATTCGACCAAGATATTCCACAATACATTTTTCAGCAAGATAATGCGCCCTGCCACAAATCGGGAGCTGTAATGCGTTGGTTCGAGGAAAACACAGTGGAGGTATTGGATTGGCCGCCACAAAGTCCTGATTTGTCGCCCATTGAAAATTTGTGGTGTATCTTAAAAACTAAGATCACGGAACATAAATGCCTGTCAAAAGCATAATTATCAACAAAAGTTCGCGAAATATGGGCTGCAATACCACCGGCAGAGTGTTACAATTTAGTAGCAAGTATGCCTCGACGAGTGCGAGTTGTCATTAAGGCCAAGCGCGGAGCTACAAAATATTGATAAATTGTACTATATTACTAAATAACACTTTGTACATAATTTTCACAACAGTTTTATTTTCCTCACCTCTCTTTTGACTAAACTATATAAACTATATATGTATGTACATAAATTCGTAAGGTGTCTAATACATTTGAGCATGGTTGTATATGCAATTGCTGCAGAACTAATTAACAGAAGAAAATCATGAAAGATGTTAAGATCCCTTCACTCTGCTAAAATTTTTTTGGGCAGATTTATAAATCGGTTTCTTCAGTTAATACTACATTTTTTTTAATTTCGATTTAGAAGCGTTCAACTATAATTAAGCTAAAATTCGAATTAACATGAGTAAATGCTAAGAGTTTAGTTTTGACAAAATAATATGCTGAGTAATACTTTGGTTCCTGCTCCATTCCAAAGATAATTTAGTTGTTGAAATACACTTATGTTATTTTATTGCAATAAAAGTTACATTTTAATGATCTTGACAGCCCACAAAAAATATAAACACTTATCTAATTATGCATTCCACAAGCTCATAAATAAATTGCCTCATCTATCGCAATTAATTATATAAATCTCTTTTTGAAATATATTAATTAATAGGTAATTTCATGCCCATAGATCTGGCTAAAAATTGAGAGTCCACGCCTTCGCTACAAGTCAAGAAATCCACCTGCAAGACTAGAACTGAAAAAACAGAAGCAGGCCCCGTTAATCCTAGAGTTCAATGTCATGTCTGAATGGATAATTGGTCTACAAAATGTACCTATCTACTGCATGGCCTACTTTAGTAAATAAACAGCAAGTACAGTAAATTTTTAACATTTAACATGATTAATAAATAATTTTGGTAAAAGATAAATTATTTATAAATTACTTTTGCTTCTTTTCATTCCTGCCTCGCTTAATAATTTAAATCTGAGATTATGCAAGTATTAGAAATAACCTTAACGAAATCACGAAACCAATTATGTCATTATAATAGCTCTTATAATTATCTATAGACGTAAAAAAAAGTAGTCAGCAAGAGAAAATGAAATACACATAGCCAGTAGTAGTTATCCGAACATTTTGGATTCCTAGAGAGGTCAGTCGTTCATTCAGATAAAAAGCCCTGAGGTTCTTCTTTCCTACACTGTAGTTCGGGCTCAGTGTGAAGCAATACCGTGTTCATCTTAAAGGCAAGCAGGCAATCGTCGTTGTTCGCCGTTGTTATTTGTGAGTTTCCTGCAATGTGTCTGCCCGATAACGGAACATCTAGGAATATGACCGCGGGCTTTAGGGAAATAAACTACGTTCGGTCGCTAGATTTATATGATTCCAGGTGAATTGTCTTCAACGTGCCGGCGGTACGTTTAATATTAGAAGAAAAATTATAAGAACCCTATCTTCGAAGATAAAGACAAAGTATAATATTTAATGTATCTAAGTTATGGAAGCACACACGGCTTACAGATAGCATAAAGTGTTACAACTGTTGGAATTACATTTCCTACAATTGTTGAAATTATTCGTGAATATACAATCAATTTGGACTATTAAAATTAAAATGCAATGGGAGTCAAGTTACGTTTTCTTTCTGAACTTACCAAAAGAAGAATCGAATGATGAATGTTTTAGTAGTACAGCAAAAGGCAATATTTAATAATAATCGACATATTATTGGTTTCTAAAAGAAAACATTTCAAATATTTTTCAACATCTATAAAGGTAAAGCGTGTTTCAAATTGCTCTTTTTTCAGAATAAATAAAATATAGATGGCGCACTGAATTTGTCTAGGTATGTGGGCATTTAAAATATGTGATGTATGACATTCATAAAAATGGCTGCGTACACGGGACAACAACGCGTTCAAATTGTTGAATTATTTTATGAAAATCAGCATTGTGTGAAAAGAGTTTTTAGAAAATTACGTGAATTTTATGGTTTACATAATCGTCCATCTGAAAGCACTATTGGTGAAATTATTAAAAAATTTCAAGAGACCGGTTCCGTGGGAGATCAAAAAAGTGAAAAATACAGTCGTAGTGGTCGTTCACAAGAAAATATTGATTTGGTTCGTGAAAGTGTTGCTTAAGATCCTCAAATGCCCATTAGACGACGTTTACTACAACTTGGACTTAGTGGATCCCAAGGATTTAACTCTGAAGGCATATAAGGTTCAAATAACACAGGAACTGAAGCCATTAGATCATTTAAATCGTCGTCCATTTGTCAATTTCATCAATGAACGAACAACCACCAGATTTTTCTCAAAAAATAATGTTTTCCGATGAGGCACATTTTGAACTTAGTGCCTATGTTAATAAACAAAATTGCCGTACCTGGGGTGAGGAATATCTACGAATTATTCATGAGAAACCTATGCATTCTAAACGAGTTACTGTTTGGTGAGCATTATGGTCAGGTGGTAATTGGATCTTAGTTCTTTGAAAATGTTGCTGGTGAAGCTGCCACTGTCAATGTCCTGAATTAATGAATATAAATCTAGAGGAAATGTGGTTTCAGCAGGATGGCGCTACACCTCACTTTACACTCGAATCAATTGATTTATTGAGAGAAAAATTTCCTGGACGTGTAATCTCAAGAAACGGTAATGTTAATTGACCACCAAGATCATGTGATTTGACACCGTTAGACTATTTTCTTTGGGATTATGTGAAAAGTCAGCTTTATAAAAACAATCCACAATCAATTCCTTCTTTGAAAGTTCCCCGTATAGCTTACAGGCATTAATTTTAAGGGCACTTTCTGGGATATAAGTATTTGTAACATACTGTGCTAGTTTTTGCGAGTTGATGTTTGAGTCAAAGTTCTCGCCGTATAGCTTTCTCTGCAATATTATGTTATTATTATTTATCTTTATTAATTAACATAACTTTTCTATACCATATAAAGATAAAAAACTTTAGAAGCGAGATTGGGGCTTTATTGTAGGTAATCATCAATTCAAAGCTTTTCCAATAAAAAAAGAACATTGTTCAAGTGAGGATATATGGATGAGTGTTATTATGCAGTATAACTGGTCCTTTCGGTCGTAATTCGCTATTCGGAATCCATCTGTATAATTACAACAACTGACTAGTATATTGCAATACCGTATGGGTAGACTCAACCCTCTTTGCCTCTTATAATCCACGTAAAAAGACTTTTATTGTGTTGTTTTACCTATCTTTAGAGCTGGTGTTAGGGGACACTTAAATGTACTCTAGTATACCAAAATAATTGAATAAAATCTAGATCGTTTTCACACTAATGCTCGGGATTAATAATTGAACGAATAGTAACATAACGACCTTTAACATGTTGCATACAATCGTAAGGCTTTGCAAACAACAGTTGTTCTTGGACGACCTGTACTAAAATGAGCCTTTGAAGACTGATATTTGAAGAGAAATTCAATCGTACTAACAATTATCTTCAAGTATCTACAAATATTTAAATCATATCTCTTATAGATATTTTCTTTATTTCATAAACTACGGTGTTCCTCAGGGTAACATTCTGGACCCAATACTGCTGTTTACAGCTGATACGTTGCTGATACGAACGTACCAATAAGCATGAGGAGACTGTAATTACTGGTACAAACGTATCAAGGTAGACTACCTTCCCAAACATGAATTACAAAATCGATTATGGGTTGTTTGAAATTCTTAAAAGCGATGTAACTATTACAAATTTATTATCACACTATATTTATGTATAAATGTAACTAATAATAATAATAATAATACTCTTTATTTGTCCAACAGTCAAAGACCAATTGCAGGACAAAAATAAATAAAAATACATTGAAAAAATACAAATAATAACTAGATAACTACAAAGTAATATATACAAGGAAAAGAAAAAAAATCAAAATATATACATCAGAACCGCACAAGAATCAATCACCATCACTGAGACTATCGGAAAGGATTCTCAAACAAAGCATTGGCATTCTTACTCATATGCGCCAGAGGAGCTTTGTACAACACATTTGTTTTAGCATTAGGGACCGAAAATGTGTCATTAGATCTACTCGATCCTCGAGACACACGAAAATTTACCTACGACAAAATGGAAGAGGTGTCAATAGAATTAGTAACAAGTTTCATTAAGAACTTGGCATTAAGAACCGCACGCCTCTCTGCAAGTGACTGAAACAGAAAATCACAAAGTAAGCTGATGTAGTCAACACCACGAGGAGGATACATGCCACTCACTTTGAATGCCAAATATTTTAAAAACCTTTTTTGGACTTTCTCAAGCTGCAGATGTAAATATACATAGTGTGGGTACCAAACAATGGCAGCATATTCAAGTTTGGAGAGTAGAGGGGTTAACGAATCGTCGGCACGAACGAATGATAAAACCGAAAGAACGAAAAGCAGAATTACATATGAAGTGGATATGTTTCGCAAAACTTAAGTGTGAGTTGAGATCTTGATCTTTTACCTCAACTTGTCTAGTCAATAAAGCTTGGTCAACTAAATAATCAAACATAATACGGTTATTGCACTTGGAGTAAATTACCACCCTGCATTTGCTAACATTGAGCATTATTTTGTTGGAATCACACCAATTATAAATAAAGTCAAGACGATGCTGTAACCAATAAAAATATAAGCCAACCAATATATTAAAAAGAATACAGTCGGATAAATTGGTTGCACAGTGCATTTATATAAGGTAACTAGTAGCAAATCTAACATTTTCAACTTCTTTATTTTTCCACATTGTCCGTTTCTCTACAGCTCCTGTTATCAACATGTTTATCGATATACTTGCCATTATCTACATATAAATATCAATACATATATTTGTCCATGTTACAATCAGCAACAACTCCAGCCGGCGCTTCTTCACTATCTATCCATATCTTGCGATCATGTCTATACCACTACGTTATGTAAGTACGTATGTAGGTATTGTATACACACACAAGATATCGTGTACGGGTGAATATATTTTAGTGAGGTGTATCTTGTCACCGATGTGAGAGACATCGCTCGTGTTAGAAAACGGTCAGACATGCAAGTCAGGGCGTCTCTCATGCATTTTAATATAAATCGGACGGCCACAACGGGTTAACACCGTGAGAAGAGGCGCCCATTCGCACAAAAACCTTGTATCCATCCTATGTATGTGTGTGCATTATATATGTAACGTATTCATGGATATATATATATATATACATATATACATAGATACATACCTATATATAACGTGAACTGTCCCATTTCGTACTGGTCGGCGTGAACACCACTTATGTACACTTGCTATGTATTATAATATACGTTCGTATGGATGTATGTACATGCAATAACAATCGCGTTCTAAATATTTCGTTTCGTTGAATACGACAACACGCCATGTGAAATTAACATTGAACCGGTGTATATACATGGTTAAAAAGATTTAATTTTATAAGACAGTAGGTCATTGCCAGTGTTAAAATTGATTTATCAAGAAACGCAACGGATAGTTGTTGACAACGACATTAATGGAATATATTATCGAATCGCCAAATCATAGCAATATTATACAAAGGCTTTACTAGTTTTAAGATAAAGTTTCACATATAGTAACCGATGAAATTTTATATAAAAGACAATAAGTTGACTACATAAAATTTATATGTATATATATAGTCAAAATGTGCAAAAAGAATTTAAAAACTGCAAGAAAATAGGCGATTAAATATAAATAATTAAGTGTTATAATTAAGATTATCTGCAGTAGGTCTTGAAGATCTATGGAATTGTCAAAAACAAAGTTACGATTCGAGTTCTTCCTACATGCTAAGATAGCAACGTGGCTAAGCTCACGTACAAATCGCCTATTATTATTACCGATTTTTACTTGTAAATACTTTTTAAATTCGTTTCGAGGTAAGTCTGATATATTTTCATTTATATTCTGAACTTTGTTACAGTAGAAACTAATTTCAAATATTAGACTTTACACCAGACAAAGTACTACAAAAACTAAATTACGAAAATAAGGGTGTTTCAAAAAGAATGCACGTTTTTCGAATGCATATATTTATTAAACTTTAAGACATACGGATATGAAACTTTACACACATATTTACGAACCTTTCAAATTCAGATTACAGATGTTCAATATGTCCTCCATTAGTGACACGAACAATATCACATCAATACTCAAATTCCTTCTATACTAGAGCAAGCATGTTCTTCGTCACTGATGTTATGGTACGAGGGAGCGTTTTTATATTCGCGGAATGGGGGACAAGGGGTGGAAATAAAAAAACCAAATTATTTTTCTTTTTCAATATATTCACCTGCAACACGGATACATTTTTCACATCTTTCAATTAATTTATTTATACCCTCATAAAAAAATGATTTCTCTTTATCTGCAAAATACCCCGAAACTGCCTCCTTGACTTCATCATCGGCAGTAAATTTTTTACCCCGCAGCTCTTTTTTCATTTTCGGAAACAGGTAATAATCACTCGGGGCCAGGTCTGGGCTGTAGGGTGGGTGATTCACAATTTCGAAGCCCACCTTATGCAGGGCAGCTAACGCAACGCGGCTCTTGTGGACGGGCGCGTTGTCGTGCAAAAGCAGAACACCTTTTGTCAATTTTCCCCGTCTTTTCTCTTTAATGGCTTCTTTTAGTCGCTCTAATATTGAAGCGTAATATTCTCCGGTTATAGAAACACCTTTATCTTTATAATCAATCAACAATATTCCTTCCGAGTCCCAAAATACCGTTGCCATGAGTTTCCCAGCTGACTGTGACACTTTAAATTTCTTGGGAGGTGCTGTGCCCTTTTTATGCCACTGCATGGAGTCCTGTTTGGACTCAGGTTCATAATGATGAACCCAAGTTTCGTCTCCAGTAACAATTCCACTCAATACACCATCCTTGTCTTTATTACAGAGGTCCAAAAATGCACGCGAACACTCTACGCGCTGTTGTTTTTGCGGCGGCGTGAGCATTCTCGGCACCCATCTTGCGCTGACCTTAGACATGCCGAGATGATCGTGTAGGATTTTAAAAATTGTTGTATCGGATACTCCAACCATTTCTGCGAGTTGTTTCTTCTTTAGTCGAGCATCTTCGAGTACAATTTGTTCAACTTTTTGGATAAGTGCTGGCGTGGTCACCTCAATGCTCCTGCCCGGCCTCGGGTCGTCTTCAGGGGATTCCCTTCCTTGTTTAAATAAACTATGCCACTTGTACACCATGGTTTTTCCTACACAAGAGTCGCCGTAAACCAATGACATCTCATTCATTATGGTCGCGACTGATTTTCCTTGCCTGGTAAGGAACTTTATAATGGCACGATATTCGATTTTTTCCATATTTCACTTTTCACTCCTGATTATGTTACTTGGTTGACGATAGCTCAAAGACTAACTGTCTAATAACAATGAAACTTCGTATTTCTACTAATCATGAGTCGCTGCATAGGCCACGCCCCCAATGCGCTTACTCACCCCTCTACAACCCGCTAATTCCGCGAATATAAAAACGCTCCCTCGTAGTACGGATCAGGTTCTTCAACTCTTCCAGGTTCTGTGGGGATGGTAGTACATAAACGTTGTTTTTAACGAAACCCCACAGGAAGATGGTACAGGGTGTCAAATCCGGTGACCGTGGAGCTCAGCTGAGACATGCTTAGTCGCCAGCTCTTTGACAAACAATCCAACGGTTCGGTAGAGTTTCATCAGATATTCACGCACTTGGCTACTCTAGCGAGGGAGTTGTTGAAAAATGAAGTTGTCTTCATGCAGCCTCGGGAACAACCAGTTTTGTAACATAGCGAGATACTGCTGACTGTTAACCGTGTTTCCATCAAAGTAGAATGGGTCGTAAACAGATGATGGGAATATCGCACAAAACACATTGATTTTAGGCGAATCTCGTACATGTTCAATGGCTGCATGTGGGTTCTATAGTCTCCAAATTCGAACATTGTGTTTGTTTACCAAACTACTAACATGGAAAGACGCTTCATCACTGAACGCGATGCGTTGTCCGAAAATGTTATCATTGGCAATAGCATCATGCATCTCGTTACAAAATGCCACACGTTTCCGTTTGTCATCAGGACGCAGCGCTTGTAACAACTATAACTTATACAGCTTCATAACCAACCAACGTCTCAAAACACGCCAAATTTTTGTTGTAGGTAGTTGTAACTAAAGACTGGCACGACGAGTTGATTTTGAAGGATTACATTGGAAAACAATTTGAATTCGTTCAACATTTTCTTCAGAAACACGTTGCGGCCAGAACTCTTTGCTTTATAATCACATTCTGTATCTACAAACTGTCGATACCATCTGCAACTTTGCACTGTAATGACGGAATTGTACTTCGCAAATTCGAGAACACAAAATGATTTCCATTTTAAACATATGACTGTTAGCAATATAAACAGAAGACAACTGACATCTAGGGGCTATTAAATAAACTAGACTATGTATTCGTTTCTCCAATAACCGAGCCGAGGCGCAGCGATCGATAGTTTAGACAAAATAATACTTTGTAATACGTATATTATTTTTGAAACACGCTGTATAATATAATAACTAATACTAAAAATATTAATAATAGTAATATGAACAAAGATTAATATATCTATAATGAAATCGAAGCTTCACTCCATGCTAAATAGCCCAACCCAAAAACAAAAGAGTTGAATCATATTAATAGAACCAACCCAAGAACATATGGCATACTACATCCAACGTCCTACATAGAACCAATTACTACAAAAAAAGAAGGCACATATCCGAGAAGCATTTTAACATTATACAAATACAGAACCTAAGAACATATAATATCTCCAAAACAAAAATACACCCATCCACAAAATATAAAATGTATATGTTTTAAGTTAAGTTGATATATCAATTTATACCAACGCATTTAGCAATTTTATTGCAATTTTAATGTCTATAAAACCAATTTGAATAAGTTTTAGCAGTATTTTAAACATAAATGTATCGCCCAGGTTCATTAAATGAATTAATGAGAGAACGACCGAAACGAACAAGATAAAACAGTCCCAGCAATTCGTAATTTCTCCCCATCACGAATAATTGTAGCTCTAAAGATAAAATATCAAAGAAAACAATTAAAATTGACTAACCATAAAAGAAAGAGGTTTCCAATAAACGATACCTTAAATGAAAAGTTAATGTTATATAACAATAACTGGAGGTGAAAAATCCATTAATATATTCAATTTCTGTTTATTAATGTAATTCTCTAAATAGTTAATTTGTTTGGAAATAAAGTGTCAATAATAGTGGTTAAAGGATTGATAAAAGTCCTAACTAGAAGACAGAAATCGATAAGGAAATTCTATTAGAAATACGATACAAAATATAGTGTGAAATATGTCCGACAGATGAGTAATTAAGAATTTTATTTAAATACATTAAAATGTTCAAATATAATTCAAAATTTAATTCTAAATGATGCACAGTAAACTGAAAAAAAAATAGAAAAATAAATTTAAGAAATTTTAAAATTTATTGGACAGAAGATGTGGTTAAAGCATCAGTTGCAGACAGATTAACACCACCGATCTTAACGGTTCTGTTTTGCGCTCAAACAACGCCGGAAAATAACAGAAGTCCAGAGGAAAATACGTCGGCATTTCAAAACAATGATACTTATTAAAAATTTAAATATTTACTCATCCAAAATTTGTTTAACTGATTCAATTATATTAAACAGTGAAATGTTCGAGACTCTCATGGTTATTGTTAATTTAATTTGAACACGAATCCAATGTTTTAAATTGATTTTCTTATTTGAATTTTACCGAAGTTAATTTAATAATTTTCACTAAAGATATATGAATCAAAACAAGTAGGCCAAATATGACCATGAATTTTGTCATGTAGGTTTGTCAAGTTATGGACGTACACTATTAGGCAAATTATGACCATGTGTGTATAAAATATCTGATATGTTCAATACTAATTGTTATTTTATTTTAAAATATAGATAAGAAATCAAAATTAATTGTATTTTAAATTAAAACTGTTTTGAATTAAGTAGACGCGTTACTATAAAATATGTGAAATCGTAAGTCATATGAGTATGTCAATGATGGCTATGATTACAATAAGTGATTGTATATATATTTAATTGATTTGATGTTAAATTCAAAGACAAACTCTTGAATATAATAATTATAATCCAACTTTTAATTTATTAGATTTCGAACACTGAGGTTTAATGTAGACCTTTTCAAAAGTATTAGGTACAATTTCTAACTTCAAATTTGTAAATAACGAAAATACAAATCATACCGTTCATTGTTTATTTAAAATGTTTAACCTTTTCCAAGACTACATAGTTTTCTTCACATAAATAATCATTTCTTGTATTTGAGTTAAATGTTTAATTGCATTAAATATTACCAATTTTTTTTCACTAACGTATTTATTCAATCATGTTGAATTAAATAAATCATAGTTTGTAATCGATCGTTTTATTCATTTGAATGTTTTACATAATTGGATACTAGAGTTACAATTAGTTGATTTGAAAGAACCACAGCTTAACCCTTAAAACTTATAAAAAAAGAGCATCAGAATTAAAAATATTATGCTGTATGGGAATACTTATCTCATAATTGTTCTCAAAATTTGTTTGTATTTCTTCAATAAGCACGAGGATAAAAAAAGTTTAAAGAACTTTACGATGTAAATAAAAAAATGTAAATAATTTTAAGGTAAAGTAACCTCGATTACATAATAAATTATAATAATGTATATGATAAGAAAAGAAAATTAATAATATAAGAAAACTGTAGCATTTGAGAATGTAATAAACATACAACGAAACGTTGTGAACAAACAATGCTTTTGTTTATTATTTCTTTATAAGAAGAAAGAAGACCGAAACGTTCAAAAATAGTAAACTAAGAATTACTTTCGCTATCGGGTTGTTTGGACTCCGCCGATTGTTAAGGTAGACCAAAAATAAAAATTTCTATAATAAAAATGCGATTTATTAAACAATATACTACTCTATTTTGTTTAATATCAGTTCGTCGTCTTTCTGGAATTTCGTTATACCACTATCAAAGTCCCTGACTTGGAGTTAAAAAAAACTCCTCCAGATGCTGTTTGCAGTATTCCAGGGAAATGAGTGATTTTCCGTTCAACAAATTATGTAAATAGCGAAACAGATGGTAGTATGACGGCGAAAAGTCAGGACTATAGATTGAATGAGGCAAGACATTCCAACCAGGCTTTAATAACCTTTGAAAACCGCTCCTTTACAATTAATTAATTCTGGGTGGTTTTGTTCAATTGCTTAATTCAAATTATCCAGCTAATTCTAATATTTTTCAGAGTTGATTGTTTGGTTATGCGACAACAGTTCATAAGAAACAATGCCCTTCCAATCCCACCAACAACACAGCATAACTTTTTGCGCATGAAATTTTGGGATGGGTCATGGCGATTCAATTAAATTACACCACCATCATTTTCGTTTACGTTGTTGTAGACGGTCTATTTCTAATTCATCGTTATCATACGCTTTAAAAATGGCGGTTTTTGCTACGTTTAAACAACAAATCGCAATGGAAATACGATCCAATAAATTATGTTCACTTAATTTGTGGAATACCCAAACATCAAGGTGACTAATAAAGTCAAGCCCCATCAAATGATCGTGACTAGTTTAATTCCATACTTTGATCATTTCTGCTATGCCAAGAGTAGTAATACCCTGACTTGTTGTAATTAAAGCCTTAATTTGGTTGTCATCAACTGTGGATAGCCGACCGGAGCTTCAGTAACGGTAGGCCATCCATTTGTTTTACAAAGCATTAACGTAACTTGCAACATTGCCTCCGTATACACCACATACCTTTTTCGCGATATAAACTGCATTCTTCTGGTGGCGATAATAAAAAATGCACTTGTTCGTTTCCCATTTTCGCGCAAATTTCAAATACACACGATTTAAGAAACGTTGGTACTAAATATAAGCAAATACAGGCATACGTGTATCTTTTCAGATAATATATAGAGGTTATGCCATTCACTTAACATAAAAACGCGGATACACTCAATATATTAAAAATTGTCGGAGCCTCCGAATAACTCAGTACACTGCTTCACTTCTAACGAAGTAATTTACATACTTAACTATTTTAATTTATTACATTAATCTCACAATAACAAAAACAAAACTTCATTTACGGCATGCATATACATATAATGTACGTGTTATATCATCGCCTATAAAAAACAGCCAAAATGTCAACTTAGTATTTTATCAATGGAAATGCTAATGCAGTATATAAAAAACTGGCATAGACCTCTCCTACGACGAGGCTTTAATAATAGGACTATTATATAGGAAATTGTTCAGTTCCTTATAGGTTCATACATTTTCAATTGGATTAAATGTCATATTAAATGTTATTTGTATTTTTTCTTCATATAGAAAGAATTACATAACACGAAGGAACAACAAGAAAATTACGTATTGTATTGTGCATTGTTTTCAGTGTTTAAGGTGACTGCGTTACGTGCTCGTAACCCCTTAATTAAATTTAGTTTTAAATTGCTAGATTTTCTTATAGAGTCATTAATATTCATAACTTTAATCTCGATCTTAACTTTTTTTGGTTATTACTAATAATCTCACTTGTTTTTAATTAATATCCCGTTTGTATTAGCTATCTCTGTAAAAGCCGCATTTGATCAGACGTATTTTAGATCATACTGCACATATGAATTTCTTCTATTGTGCATTTATTGTAAGGGAGAACATTCGGAAAAACCTCGACATAGATGACACTCATCTTTGAACCTGCATCGTGAAAGACGCAATTGAGAAATATCTAATTATTAGAGGCGTTTGCTTTTGTAAAGTTAGTTATAAGACCTTCACTACCTTAGGAGAAAATCTATATATTTCGGACAAAGAAATTTAATTCTTATTTCATTTGTGAAGATCTGTACTTGGCTATTCTTTTTCGCGATCACATATAGTTTTATTCTAAGGAAAAAAAGACGTCGTTTAAGTAAGAACTTTTGCTCACTTACTTTTTTCGACGAGTGTTAATTTTTCTTATTTGTTTCTTTTCCCGAATATTCAAGTGTTTTCTATGTCTACCCTATATTTCATTGGGACTATTTTCAGAGATAGTGAGAACGTTTCACCGGCCCATCAAGATTTATTGAAGCACTAATACCTGAGATAAAGACGTTCGTACAATCTATCTTTTTCATATATATACATATATATATATTAATTTGTTGTGCTTGATTAATTCTAAAGACTGATATAACAGTGACTGCAATTACTTGTTACCATACTAGTTAGATCGAAGTCATTTAAGATCATACAGGTCCGAAGTAAAAATATCTGAGCCCAGTAAAAATTTATTAAAGCCAGACAACTTAACAGAAGGAATTTATGTAATAATTATTTCATCTAAAAAGTTGTTGAAATATTTCACTTTCACCATACTTAATATGATCACTGAATCTTGGTGAAATTCTACATGGTAAAAATTCTACAAGATCTGGACAAGAGCAAAAGCAAAGTTTCATCATTATGAAAGGTTTTTCTCGTGCTTTCTCAGCTTAACGCCAGAAAGCTTTTCACCCAACTCACATACATATATAGCTATGGGTTTAAATCGGATTTTCCAGTTTTATTACAAAACGGTCTTGACTACAAATTTTGTGCTGGTTCAAATCACAGATGCGCGTGGAATAATTTTTATTGCAACGTTTGAGCGAAGAAATCGAGCAAAAACGGCCGCAATTGGCGAAGAAGAAAGTGTTGTTTCATCAACACAATGCACCAGCTCACAAATCCGTTATTGCAATGGCCAAAATTAATGAATTAAACTTTGAATTGCTACCTCTTACATCCTATTCGCCAGATTTAGCCCCCTCGAATTATTTTCTGTTCCCAAACTTGAAAAAATGGCTCAGTGGTCAAAGATTTTCCAACGATGAGGAAGTGATGTTGACAGTTAATAACTATTTTGAGGAGCAAGACAGTTCTTATTATAAAAAGGGTATCGAACTTATTTAACATCGCTGGCAAAAGTGTATAGAGCTGAAAGGAGATTATGTTGTATTTCTGGGACCACCCTCGTATATAGAAGTTTCTCCCGGCTGAATATATGTGAAAATTTTGTTATTAAATATTTCTTTACTTTTTTCTTTTTCGATATATAACATTTTGCATTTTTTTATTCCAAATTCCATACAAATGTCTTTGGTAAACCCTTCTATTGGGTTGGCAACTAAGTACTTTCGGTTTTTACTGATAGAGAGCGTTGCTTTATTTTTTGTATAACGTATGTTAGTGCTGTACTTTACCGTTTGTCGCGTGATACTAGTTACATTGACGTAACTTCAGAAGCAAGTAGTGAGTGATTTTTATTAAAGCTATTAGTTGTGGGTTAATTTTAAATGGAGTGCAGAAACGAACATTTTCGACATATTTTACTATTTTATTTCCCTAAAGGAAAGAGAGCTGCCGCGGCTCACAGAAAGATATGTGAAGTTTATGGTGCTAATTGCTTAACAGAGCGCACGTGTCAGAATTGGTATAAAAAATTCCGTTCTGGAGATTTTTCCCTCAAAGATGAGCAACGTTCTGGTCGGCCTACTGAAGTTGATGATGACCAAATCAAGGTCATAATTGAAGAGGATCGTCATATAACTGTTCGAGAGGTTGCGGAAAGGCTACATGTATCGCACACAACAATTGAAAAACATTTAAAATGTCTTGGGCTAGTTAAGAAGCTTGATATTTGGGTACCTCACGAATTGAAAGAAATTTATTTAACACAAAGAATCAACTTTTGCGATATGCACCTTAGACGAAATGAAACCGACCCTTTCTTAAAAAGAACCATCGCTGGTGATGAAAAATGGGTCCTGTACAGTAACATAGTTCGAAAACGATCATGGAGCAAACACGATAAACCAGCTCAAACCACATCGAAAGCCGAATTGCATCCGAAAAAGATCATGCTGTCAGTTTGGTGGGATTACAAAGGTGTTGTGTTTTTTGAGCTGCTTCCAAGGAACCAAACGATCAATTTTAATGTTTACTATCAACAATTAATAAAACTGGATGAAGCAATCAAAGAAAAACGGCCAGAATTGTCAAATCGGAAATGTGTAGTTTTCCACCAAGATAATGCAAGACCTCACACATCTTTGGCAACTCGTGGGAAACTATTGGAACTTGGCTGGGAAGTGATGCCACATCCCCCATGCAGCCCTGATCTAGCATCATCTGATTACCATTTATTTCGAAGTTTGCAGAATTCTTTGAAAGGTAAAACTTTCACAAATGACGATGACCTTCACTCGCACCTGGTTCAGTTTTTTGCTGATAAGGACCAGAAATTTTATGAGCGCGGAATCATGCAGCTGAAAGAAAGATAGCAAAAGGTCATTGAGCAAAATGGAAAATATATAATTGATTAAAAACTATTCTTTGTTTAAAAAAAAGTGTTTTATTTTATACTGCAAAACCGAAAGTACCTAGTTGCCAACCCAATATTATTATTCTTATTATCATTATTAAATAGTAATTTAGGTCATATATTTTTACAATTTAGTATTTGTATTAATATTGACAATCTTTAATCCAATGTTATTTCTGTTGTTACTAACTGTGGTTATGCAATTTTCTGTGAGATATTCCATACTAGCAGGAAATTCAAAATCTCATTAATTCACAACGTTAGAATCTTCTTATTTCTTAAAAATGTAGTTCACTGAATAATGTCATGTGGATGACTCTTGCAAATACTTTACTTAGATCTAAAATGATCAATGGATCTGATCCATATTCTTCATATTCAAGTTATCATTATCAGAGACAATAATATTGTCCTCTGAATTGATGAGTAGCAATGACAATGCTGTTTTACCGTAGTATTTCATTTCTATCATATAGTTTACTAGCAGTTATAAACATACACACATATGTATTTCTATATCTATATTTACGTCTTTGAACAATCCAAATCGTTTGCGTTTACTTCGTATTTTCAATTAATATCAATTGCTTAGTTTACTTTTTTGTTACATATACTTTATACCAAACAAATAGACTGGCCTGTGGAATATACTATACAACAATCTCACCATTATTACACAATTTAATAGCGAAAAATTAGATAATCTAGGACAATTAAATGTTACTTACACCAAGCTTTCGCTTTCTCATCTGTTGCAGGATATAGATTACACAAACCACAAATATTAAACACCCGCCATCTTATATTATACAATATTATAAAATTTACATTAAATTTCCAAACACCAAACACAATAAACTTGTATTAACCTTGATAATAATATCAAATAAGCAGGAGAGTTTTAAAAAATGCCAATTAACAATTAGTGAGACATAAAACAATAGACAATATACGCTAGTAACTATTTTTGTTTGATGTTGCTCTTAGATTTAATATTTATGTTCGCTTAGAATATAAAATAGCCTGTATTCGAAACAGAAATGCTGATTCGTTATTAAGTGAATAAATTGTAAATAAAATTAATAAAATTGTATGTAAATCTTCAGAAGATCTTTCTTTACTAACTTAAAAGTTTATCAATTAAGCAAATGTGAACTCAATAGCTACTCTGTGGCAACAAATTAGGTAATATCATATACTATACTATATTTGTATATAACAAAACGAATCACCAGTAAAAATATATTTTTAAACCAAATTTTATACAAATATTTGCTGTGTAGAGAATAATATATGATTAAATTTTCATTGAAGAATTCGTAAACCTTTGTATCGCTTTTACCTAACTCTAAAGAAAGAATTCGTTTTTTTTTCATTATTTTGGATCAGTTTAATTTGACTATTTGTTACAGTCTAATTATGGATGAATCGAAAATAACAAAAAAACTTACCAAATCAATATTCATAATCTCTATGCATATTTCGACAACTAAGTTGGCATCACCAACACATTATTAGTCATAGCGTCGCACCTGGATTCGTGGTAATGCTCACACAGAAAAAATTCTGTACATTGATCTCGCCAAAAACCAAATACACAATGTGTAAAATTAATTGGTGTTGGAAAGATTGTTCTCAAAGTGATAAGCGATATAGTAGAAGAGGCATTGAACAACTTAGAAGAAACATTGCACGAAAATATATGAGACTAAGATTACTTACCTTTAGAGATCGACATACTGCCTCAATATCTGTAGAAAATGATTTTTTGGCATAGTACTATTGTAATCCGTATACCACAGAATAGAGCTGTATTTGATTGGCAGGTAGAGTTGAATAGCTCACATATAACTAATGAACATGTAACTAATAAATTCTTGAAAATGTCTATTGACCAAAATCTAGATTGGGGTATACACTGTGAAATGTGTTAAAAAAACTTAATAGTACGTTATCTGCTTCTGGGTTTCCGGGCTGGAACCGCGTCACTATTATATCTGCCGACATTTCGTACCCATTTGTATGGGACATCTTCAGGGTTGAACTACTGCACTGAAACGTCGGCAGTTACACCAGTGACGCGGTTCCAGCCCGGAAGCCCAGAAGCAGATAGCATGGACCACGACCGCGGAAGTCTACGTACTAAATTATTAGTACGTGTTTTTTAATCAGAAATTTACTTAAAGACTATTTTAAGAACGGACTTTTTAATCTCATTTTATTATAGCGAAGTGTACTCCCGGATTTTGTAAGGAACCGTATTTTGAAAACACTCTGCAGTTGCTGAAGATGCGTTTTTAGTGCAGAAGCGCATCGTCCGCTGCATGGCTGGAGTAAAAGCTCGGGAATCTTGCTGACCTAGTTTTAAGAAATTTAGTCTATTACCAGCTCCTAGTGTCTACATTTTGAAGATACCTTGTAATGCTTTTAAGAATAGAAGTAGGTATTTTAAAAATTCCGAAAACAACGCTCTTCTCGATACGAATTAAGCTTTTTAATTTGCTACCATCACACCCAAAAGCCGAAACTAGTTATAAAATATTTAAAATCAACTTAAAATCTTTACTTCTAGATAAATGTATTTATTCGGTGCACGAGTTTTTAAAATTAATGCCTGATATTGTTTAGACACTTTAGTATTTTGTATTATTTACGAAATTTTTTTGTTTATGTTATAGTATTTTCTTATTTAGGTTAAATTTAGGACATTTGACACACTATAAATCCAACGGTACTATTAGGAACTAAAGGCAATACAGTTATACCTACTATATTCTATATCTATAATGAATAATAATGCGTTGGATTGATATCGTATTCTTCATCGTGCCCTTAGAGTAGAATGGTGTAATATACGGGCAGATTGGGATGAACAGGGGAACAAAATCGTTTTTATCAAATAAATCTCGCTTTTGTTTCTAGGCCCAAGATGATGTGACGTCGAAAAGGAAAAGTTCTTTAATTTTTCTATAGTATATAAGACTATACATGCTAGAAGACTGACTGCATGAAGTGGAATTAGGAAGTAAAAGTCTTTCAGTACTTCTTCGAGGCCATTTAAATGCTCTGAGGTACATTTACAAAGTTTTGGAACTATGCGCCCTACCATATATCCTAGAGTTAAATAAGACCCCCTTTTAGCAAAATAATGCCCGTCTTCATGTCTAGGATATGATAAGGTAGAAGAGCTAATATATTTCCTAACCCTCCAATTAACTTACAATAACTACGTGATGCCCAAGTCTAACGAATTGCTTGAAATCAGCTTTCATAGAATATCTTATTAAAAGCATGCCTGAACGAATAGCAGGATTAATTATGTATATAATAACCTAATAATAATAATTAATCAGCTGCTTTCATATACGAAGAGAACTAGAAAATAAATCTACCCAGACATGATAGAAACAACTGTGCGTTGCCTAATAATGTGCAATAGTGACAACATTTTTTTACTTATGCATCAAATTTGACTTCAACGCATTCATTATTTTGTCCTTTATAAAGTGTTTTTCAACAAAAAATGAGTTTTATGGAACGGAAACATTGTAATATCAATTCTTTGATAAAGAAATCAAATTTTCCTAAAACGATTCAAAAACGAATGATTGTAGTGTATAGTGGCGAGGTTCCGTCATATTTTAAAGTGAAACAATGGTCAAAACAGTTTCGGTGAAGTTCTGAATTCACAGATGACCCACAGTCTTTTAGAACCGAGTAGGAATTGTTCTTGTTGAATACGTGCCAAGGGGGCTACAATAAGAGTAGCAATCTACAATAATACTTTAACAAAATTTTTGTAGAGTTTTTGATAAATAATAAATAAAATTGTCCAAGTTTTCACCATGACAATGAGCAAATTCACAAAACAAAGTTCGACCCATCTTTCGCGAATGTAACTTCTTTCACCTGGACTACCTAATGTATAATTCACATTTAGCACCATCCGGTTTTTTTTTAATCACTAAGGTTGATATATAACCTCTTTCCACATTAACCAGTCGCAAAATATTGAAGATCTGCGGAGAATATGCCAAGCGAAATGGCAATCAATTTCAGAAGCAACATGTAGGCAACTGGTGAACTTGTTGCCCCACAGGTGTCAAGAGGTGATAAACATTAAAAGTCAAGCAACAAAATTTAATCACTAAAAGTTGATATACGATATAACCTCTTTCTACATGAATTTTGCGTGCGTCTTGGCTTTCAACGGTACGAATATTTCTTGCCGTAGTTGAATTTGATGGAGCCTGTGGTTGATTGACTTGATCAATAAGGTTGATATATAACCCCTTTCCACAATTAACTATTTGTAAATTCTGTATACGCATTTCGACAACCAAGTTGTCATCATCAGCAGATAATTTCAAAGTGTCGCACCTGGTAAAACACGGCGAAAAAATTGTACGAAAATATAATATATATGCGCGATCCGCATTTCTTGCCGTAGTTCTCCAGATGCGACACTGCTTAATTATCTGCTGATGATGACAACTTAGAATTACGAAAGTTAATGTGGAAAGGGGTTATATATCAACCTTAGTGCTTAAGTTAATCAACCACAGGCTCCATCAAATTCAACGATTTATTTTTATTTAGAAATTTGAAAGAGCACCTCATTTTAAAGACAACTTATTGAAAGAGAAGGACGATGCCTATTTTGAAGACCAACAAAAATATTTTCTTTTTTGATGATGAGAACGAGAGATTGCATTCAAGTTAAGGGAGATTTGGTAAGCCTTTTGTTTTTATTATTATTCAGAAAACTTTTCTAGTTCCCCTCGTATATTAAACACGTAACGATCATCGCTAAATAAAGATTTTAAAGTATCATCTAAGCAACCAGAAAATTTTTAATTTAAATTTTAAGCCCCAATATCCCGAGAGTAAATGTTTCATCTCTACGCAACTTGAAATGACCCGTGAATTTATGACAGCAATTACCAAGTTTCCGTTCCACAAGTTAAGTATTAGAAACTGTCTGCGTGTATATAATGTACAAAACCTAAGTTCTAAGTGTTGGTAAATGTATTTCCTCATTTCGACCCTCCAGAATACAACGGCGACAGCTTTTACAGATACAAAAGGACACTCAATGTTTGTTACTCACCACACGCTTCCAACACACAAAACGCACAATGTAAATATCTCATATAATTTTATTGCGAGTGACATATGTATCTTGTAGCTGTAACGCTAATGGTGTATTTTATATTTTCTGACAAAAAAAGAAATTTGTGTATTCTACTTTTAGACAAATATAAATATATATGCAATAAATGCAGTGCATGTGTTAAGTAAAATTTCGAATAAATTGTTGAGTCAAATATGTTCATCTGTATTTGTAACTGCAAAAATGAACAACACTTAGAAAAAGGCATGTTAATGAATTTGCATACCTGAAACACAGAATAACAAATAATATACGTCTTGCCATATTTTTCATAAATGAATGTTAAAAGGAATCATTCAAATATTAATAACGCCCTGTTTACTACGTCCGTTTCAAGAAATAACACCTATCATCAGGTAAACTTGTGTTATTATCGAACGACTCCTTTGTAGGGCTTTATCGTATGTTTTTGATATAGAAAGTTAATGTAAAAATCTTCATTATTATTTTTAACTGTTATTAATTGAAACGTACGTAGTAAATTGGGTGTTATTAATATTTGACTGTTTCCTTTTAACATTCATTTATTTGCCAAGTCGCCGAGATTGAGCGTGTTTATCCACATACGCTCTGCCGATTTAGCGAGATAAACGCGACCTTGTTCTGTCGTTCAGTACATACGTGTATTGTATGATAGGGGGAGGCAATGTTTTTTCAATATCTTTCATGGTTTTAATACGAGTGTAGTCGTTTATATTTCGGGAACTGGCAACACTGTTAGTGTTGCCTCCGATTTGATGACTGCATCGTGAAGTTTGTCATTTTTGACAATATATTTACCTTGATAGTTTTATTATCCGGTTGCTATTTCTATTGTTGACAGTAACTTGAAAATTTTATGCCAGCGAAAAAATGGAATTAACTCGCGAACATTTTCGTGAAATTATCTCAACAAGAATGCATCGACGAGCTGAATTCTTTGTATGATGATGAAGCACCATCGAAAACTACAGTATATTGTTTGTATAGTGAATTCAAACTTGGACGGCGTTCTTTGGCCGATAAATTTCGTGAAGGTGGTCCCACAAATGTTGTTGTGGCGGAAAATATTAATGCAGTGTCTGAATTGATAATGTAAGACCGTCATGAGATCGAAGCATCTCTAGGTATTAGTAACACTAGTGTGCATAAACCCGGCATGAATATTTAGCCGTTAAGAAGGTATATTCACGTTGGGTACCACATAATTTGATAACCCCTCAAAAAAAGACTCAAGTCTATTGATGCCAAGAAATGCACAAGAAATAAAATGGCGATGCTTCAAAGAACATTTATAAAGTCGTCACAGGCGATGAATCTTGGATCTATACGTATGAGGCCGATAGTAAACAGCAGTCGACTGTGTGGGTATTCCAAGATGAGCCAAAACTAACAAAAGGTGTTCGCGCTCGAAGCACATCAAAACGAATGGTTGCTCGTTTTTTCGGAAGAACCGGTCACGTTGCAACCGTACATTTAGAGAGTTGTAGAACGGTCAATTCTGAATGGTACACAAATATTTATTTGCCAAAAGTTTTTGAAGAAATAACGAAAACAAACCGAAAACGACAGATCATTCCCCACCACGACAATGCGAGCTCTCACAGACTGGTTCAATCAATTGAATATTTGACCGGGCAAAAAATTGAATTGATGAGCCATCCGCCTTACAGCCCTGATCTAGGATCCTGTGATATCTTTTTGTTCCCACACGTAAAGAATAAACTTCGTGGTCAACGGGTCTCTACGCCAGAAGAGGCGGTTGAGGCATTCAAAACTCATAGTTTGGAAACACCGCCTTCACAGTGGCGATAATGCTTTTAGGAATGGTTCAAACGAATGCAAAAGTGCATTGATTTTCAAGGAGAATATTTTGAAAAGCAATAAAACTATTTTCGATAATAAAAAATTTTTTTTTTTTACTATTCCCGAATATAAACGGGTAACTTGTATATGATTCTTATTTTCATAAATAAATTAAATTATTAAAACTATTGACTCTCCGACTCAAAAGTAACCTTTAAAAAATTCTTTCGGCTTTAAAAAATACCTAAAAAGTCCCGAAAGAAATTATTTTATTTATTCGGAATATTCTACTTCAAGCAGATGTTTTTCTAACGGATTGTTTACACGTAGTGAAATTCATAGCTTTCATAGCATCAAATATGAGAGACTATATCTAGGTTAAATTAAATATTATGTAAATAAAGTAATAAAAATTGACTTACTTAAAAGTGCAAGTTTGTTATTCAAATTCATGCATTTGAATAAAATAATAATATATATTCTAGCAAGACGCAAATTATAGTATTTGGGTCTAAATTAAAACGACATTTTTTAGCATCGAACATCAATATTCCTGTTGGGAATCAAAAACTTTCTCCAACAAGATGCGTTAAAAATTTAGGAATGTGTGAGGACGATAATCTTCGCTGTTACGAAAGCACCACGTTCTTAATAAAAAAAAGCAATCAATTCATTAAAATCCATCTGTATGCACAGACATGTATTAGTTATTGATATTAAGTTTTTGCTCTGAAAATTCGTGCATTAGATTTATCTATGATATCAGGGGTATATGTATTGTAGAATTACACGGGTACTAAAGAAGATAGGTTGTCTTAACATGACTAACATAAGCTTATTATTACATAGTATATTCCTGAATAGAAAAATAATTTTGCAGAAAGGCCGGATTACTTGTACAGCAAACTGCGTTTCAGATACCAGAATCATGATAAGAATATTTGTGGCAGCAATCGACTTACTATTCTAGTACATAAGCTAAAAAGAGTCAACCGATATTTTTCGTATAATATAGCGAATAAAGTAAATAAGTATTTATCTATAGCAAAGTTAATATATCGCCAATCTCTGCGATAAAGTGCAAGATAAAAAACGAATTGCTGTCGCAACAAGGATCATAGAACAATTATATGAACTAGCAAATTCTCTATGTCTAATCGAGGCTTGGATGCTCGTGCGGATCTGTAATAAGATTTGTGTCACTGCAATCATCTCTTTGAATGTATTAATACCTGGGATATTTTTTTTAAATAAGGCCCGCTCTTTAATAAGAAGAAAAATACTGTAAGTATCATTAAATTAAAATATATTTATTTTCATATACTTTGAGGGTGGTCTAAAAAGTTTCCGACCTCAATGTGAAGATAGCAGCACTCATCAATAAAAGCTAGAGAATGTGATTGTGTGTCTATTGTCAGGTACTCACCAAAGTTTCAGACATTTTGGACGCGCAGTTGTTATTTGACAGTTTGAGTGAGTCGATGTGAATGTCGAGTATCGAGCTGTCATTAAATATTTGCTTTTGAAAGGCAAAGATAAGTTGGACTCTATACACGGGGACTCTGCACCATCATTTACCATAGTGAAATTTTAGGCAGTTGAATTTAAACGTGGCCGTAAGAGCTTGGGAGACGCTAACGTTCGGGACGTCCAAAAACTGCAACTACTGGCGATATCATTGCTAAAGTTCACCAATTGGTGCTAGACGACCGTCGAATTAAAATGAGAGAGATATCAAAGGCTATGAATATATTCAAAGAAAGTATTTGTCACATGCTAAACCAAGATTTAGGCATGAGAAAGCTGTCGGCGCGTTGGGTGCAGCGTTTGCTAACATTAGCCGAAAAACGTTCGAATGAACATTTCCAACACTCGTGTCATGGAATTACCTTAATCGACTATCTTCAAAAAGGAAAAACTATAACAGGAGCATACTACACATCATTACTTGACTAGCTGAAGGCAGAAATTATAGAAAAAGGCTACACATTTACAGAAAAGAAAATCCTGTTTCACCAAGACAACGCGTCACACCATGGCGAAAATCCACGAATTACGGTTTGAACTACTTAACCATCCGCCTTACTCACCAGATATAGCCCCGAGCGACTTCTTTTTGTTCCCTCATCTAGAAATTGCGCTCGGAGGATAGAAATTTTCGTCAAATGAGGAGGTAGTCACCTTCGTGAACAATTATTTTGCAGAGAAAAACGCCGAGTACTATTTGGACGGGTTAAAGAGATGGGAGCATCGATGGGAGAAGTGTGTAAAGTTACAAGGAGAGTATGAATAAAAATAAATATAAATTTTAAGAAAAAATGTCTTGTATCTCTATTAGGTTGGAAACTTTTCAGACTACCCTCGTACATACTTTCGTCTACTTTTCTACATAATTTTCGTTTTTTATTCAAACATTTGTCATTCTGTTACCTGTGAAGAAGCACAATTCATGACTACAGTTTTTCCTTCTTTGTCGTCATTGAACCGTTGACCACCAATGAACTCCTTTAAGTACCAAACCAGATGAAAATCACTTGGTGCAAGGTATAGACTGTAAGAACCTCTGTATGGTCCAGAGGTTCCCATCCGAAAAAACCTGATTAGACCTTGTGTTTTTACAGAAACATGAAACCTTGCATTGTCGTGGAGCAACACCACACTGAAAGACACTTTATTTAATTATCTAGTTCTACGTCACAACGTCAGACCTAGCTCCGGTGCATCACTTTCGTATAACACCGGATGTCCTCTCTTTACTTATATATACGCAAATCCAACTCTTAAATCTAAACTAAATCCTTAAGTATTTCATTTTGTGGGCTTAGTGCCCACGTCGTACCTCTATTTACATTATATATATTCTCTGTGGAATAAGTCCGACCCTTAAAATAAAATAAAAATGTCCAGAATGTCCAAACAAAACAACACATTCCCTCCAGAGTAGCTCCTCCAGGCAAAGAGGTCGGTGGTTCCTTCGTCACCATGGTCAATTTTAGCTGCTCGCTCATGTCAGTTCCTTCTCTGGTGCATTGAGTCCTCCGCCTCTCTTCCCTTTGGGGTGGGCCTGTAACAACAGGAAACCCGGTCGCCACTCTACTCAGAAAGTTTATTCGGACTTTCATTCCGCAGATTCATTCGCTTAATTATATACGCAATCCTGTGAGTGTGAGTGTGAGTGTGTGGGTGCGTCTATATAAATATATACATGTATATATTTTTTTTCCCGTGTGTGCAATGTCACCTTGTTTTGTATAGATGCTGTCTTGTGTTATTTGTGTTTTGCGTATATGTATGGCGTGTGTGCATGTCACCTTGTTGCGTGTGGTTGGTTCCTAAGTGATAGGTGTCCCAAGTCCTCCGATTGGTGGCTGGTTGTCATACCGTCCTCCGGCCAGATAGTGGAATTTTGCAGGTGTTAATAGTGCAGGCCTGCGTGTAGTGTGTTTTGTTTGCGTGCCTGTGTATTAGTGTAAGTTCGAGCAAGCCTTTGTGTGTGTATATTGTGTTGGCTTGCTCGTGGTGTGTATGTGTACGAAGGGGAGAATGAAAAGCAATCCCCCGTAATCGCGTTCGCGTTCGAAGAATCAGCCATCCGACGCGGACTGGCGTGTTTCAAGCACGGTGTCGTACGTTACGCCGCGAGGCTGATTCTCCGTCCCTTCCCCACGGGTGGTAAGCCGTTTGCCGTAGCCCATTACAGGCCCCCCCGAATTCCCTGGATTGACTATGGTCGCCACCCTGGGTCACAGGGCCCACTCGTCGGCTGATCGCGCCCCTCTCTCTTACTTGCTAAGCTTATAGCAACTTACACTACACCACACTGAAAGACAGCAGGTCACGCCCCACGTTTTGTATGGCACGCTGGAGTTTTTTCAAGGTCACACACCACGCATCAGAATTGATTACTGTGCCTCTAGCCATAAAATCTACTAACAAAATCACTTTCCTGTCACAAAAGACAGTTGCCATGATCTTTCGCGTTGAAATTGTATATTTAGCTTTCAATCTGGTTGATGACGATGCGCGTAGCCATTCCATTGACTGTCACTTAGATTCATAATATGAAACTAACAATATGAGAATGATGAGGTCCAAAAGATTCATCTCCTTATCGATCGTATTGAGTCAAAAACTATAAAGCATAACCTAATTTTTTTGTTTTGTGATCATCGGAAAGCAGTCTTGGAACTCACCGACCAAAAGTGACCTTGATAAATCAATTGTTAACGTTGAAATCGTTAATCGTCAGTTCTCTCGAATTAAATTTAATTAAATACTTGGTTAGATTCACTACTATATACAACCAAGTTGCCGAAGTAGAAGACACATTTTCAGACAGTACAGAAAAGTCAATGCTTGGGGGTAAATCTGACTGAAAATAGGATGCAAAAACAGAAACAATATTAAAAGGGGAATCCAATACCTCATCATTAAACAACATAGAGCCAGAAATACGTGTAAGATGAACTTTTACTTAAAGAGGTTTGAAAATAGGCTCGTCATAAGAATGTATTAACTTAATGGAATATTATATACAAAGGAAAATATTTAAAATTTCTAATTTTATTTGCTTCTATAGTAAGTTAAGAATTTATTAATACGTAATCGCTTTACTCAAAAGATGACCGATGACTTTTAAAACTGCAAAAACTAAAATTTATGAAAAAAGTCTATAAATTGACAAGTATTTTTCTTTAATACTAAATTATGTACTTACTAACTAATGAAATCTTGGAAAAGTTGCTTAATCAATATATGTATGTGTAGTTTAAAAATAACTTGTTTACCAATAATATTCTTTGTTTCAGAACTCACGTTTTGCAAACGCTGAGTTCAAAAATAATTTACATAATTAACAGTCTTACTTTCCGTTTAATTTAAAAGGTTGCTATTTTTTATTTCTTAATGGAAAATTAATATTTATTAATAGATGTTTAATTTTCATAATTTTTAATAATATATTCTTTGAGAATAATTGTAATAATCGTGTCGAACAAGAAATTAAGCTAATTAAAAAAAAATTAATTACAAATTTTCTATTCAAAGAATTGTAATGAAACAAATATTAAACAATAGCTATCTAAAATTACTATTGTTGAACTATTTTTCGAATATCTACATATCCATTTCTAAAAATAACCAAATTACATGTAATTATATAACTGAAATAAATCTTACAGAGTAAACAAAGTCGCCATTAACCGACTATGGAATTTCTTCAATTACTTCCTGTTATTAGAAGCTCAATTTGTTACTATAAACATGTCCACACTCAAGATCCGTTCTTTGTTTTTATCTTTTGTTGTTTTTGAACTTCATCTATGTGTTTGTGTACGAGTGGGCAATTGTTCATTTAGTTCATTGTTTTCCTTATTTTATTATACGCGCCGATCGTACAAACGAGGTGTACTGGAAGTTAAACAACGCGGAAACAACATAGGTATGAGGTACTTGCCTTATCGAAACATTGAAAATAAATCGTTCCATCTATTCCGCCATATCGTATTTGGTTTTCAACATATAAGTACGTTAGTATCGTGTACAACTTGAGAATTTCGATAGAATGGAGTTTCTTGTTTTGTTCTTCAAAATATGAATTATGTTTGTACATTTTGCTGTGTATTTTAAACTAGTTATTTTCATTGACATAATCATATACTACGAGGATAGTTTGACAAGTAGTGAGAATGGAAAAGAAAAACGAATTTTTTAAAATATATACACATAAAAAAATATATACAAAATAATTTTTATTTTTCAATATATTCTCCTAAAAGAGCAATACATTTATTCCAACGGTGCTCCAATGCCCTTATGCCATCTCTAAAATGCGATCCCGGAAGACTTGCAAAATACTCATTTACGAAGATGATAAGCTCGTCGTTAGACGAAAATTTCTTTCCACCTAGTGCCGTTTTCAATTTTGGAAAAAGTTGAAAGTCGGAAGGGGCTAGATCCGGCGAATAAGGCCCATGCGGTACTAATTGGAAATGCAACTCGTGGATTTTGGACATCGCAACTGTGCTGGTATGCGAGGGAGCGTTGTCTTGGTGAAACAGAATCTTTTTCTTTGCCATTCCTGGCCGTTTAGCACGAATCTCAACATTTAATTTTTGTAGAAGTTCTGCATAATATTGTCCGTTTATTGTGGCACTTTCTCAAAGTAATCAATAAGCAAAATGCCCTTTGAATCCCAAAAAATTGATGCCATCACCTTGTTTGCCGATAAAGTGGTTTTCGCTTTCTTTGGAGGTGCAGAACCACGTGTCATTCTCACTACTTGTCAAACTATCCTCGTATGTATTGACTCTTAAATGGGCATAGTATGTGGTGCAAATCAAATTCATACATAATATACTTACTTATATACAAAAATTCATAACAAAACAGATCTACAATTCTTTATAGAAACATTTCAATTCATATGTATCAAGATATACATTACACTGTAGAAAAGTTTAATTAATATAATTAACATACATAGTTTAGTTAATATATAGAAATTTGAAATATCAGTTTGATTTTTGAAAGGATACATCTAATCATACACAGTCTGAATCAGAGAAAATGGAACTTTTTTAAAATAAAAACAAAAGCTTACTATTTTAGTAAAATTCGAATTCACAAGGAGATGCAAACAATTAATTTCTTTATTTCTTTTTAAAGATATTAAATTGTTATAAATATCATTAAAACTGATAATGCCTCTTCTCTTTTATCAACTTCAATGATTTATAACCAATTAGTATCTTTAAAAAATCTTAAAAAACTGTCTACACCTCCCTATATATACAAGCATCCCACAATAAGAACTTACACACTCATACAGATATACCTAACACGAGATTAAAAGAAAAGAAAATAACATGTTTAGAAAGTATCGACTAAAAGAATATTAGAATGAATAAGTCTTTTGGCATGTAAATAATTTTAAACAAGTCTAGGTAAGGTACAATTTAGTTATTATAATCGGTATTTAAACAATTCGTTATATTCGTTTTTTCTGCCATCTGAGACAAAGTTTCAATTAATCTAAGTTTTTTTTTAAGTAGTGAACATTTACAATATACGGTGTGTTTCAAAAAGAGTATACGTAAAACAAAGTATTATATTGACCAAACTATCGATCTCTGCGCCTCGGCTCGGCTATTGGAGAAACAAATACATAGTGTAGTTTATTTATTAGCCACTAGGTGTCAGTTGACTCTGTTTTTCTTGGTAAACGTCATATGTTTAAAATGGCTACTCCGCAGCAGAAGTCATTCTGTGTTCTCGAGTTTGCGAAGTGCAATTCCGTGATTACAGTGCAAAGACGTTTCAGGTTGAGCTACCAAATTTATCCTCCGAATAGGCGTAACATTCGCAGATTGTGTCGGCAGATTGTATCAGCAAATTGTATCGGCAGTTTGTAGATACAGGATGTGCATGTAAAGGAAGGAGTCCTGGCCGCCCTCGGGTTTCTGAAGAAAATATTGGACGATTTCAAACGTAATCCTTCAAAATCAACTCGTCGTGCCAGGAGTTACAACTGCCTACAACAACAATTTGGCGTGTTTTGAGACGTCGGTTGGTTATAAAGCCGTACAAGTTACAGTTGTTACAAGCTCTGTGTCCTGAGGATTTTGTAATGAGATGCATGATGCTATTGACAATGATAACACTTTTGCACAACGTATCGTGTTCAGTGATGAAGTGACTCTCCATGTGAGTAGTCTGGTAAACAAACACAATGTTCGAATTTGGGGTCTACAAAACCCACATCCAGCCATTGAACATGTACGAGATTCACCTAAAATCAATGTGTTTTGTACAATATCCCGACCATCTGTTTACGATCCATTCTTCTTTGATGGAAACACGGTTAACGGTCAGCAGTATCTCGCTATGTTACAAAACTGATCGTTTCCGAGGCTGCACGAAGACAACTTCATTTTAAAACAAGACGGGGCACCCCCTCACTGGAGTCGCCAGGTGCGTGAATATCTGAATGCAACTCTACCGAACCGTTGGATTAGTCGTCAAGGAGCTGGCGACTTAGCATGTCTCAGCTGGGCACCACGGTCACCAGATTTGACACCTTATGACTTCATCCTGCGGGGTTTCGTTAAAGACAACGTTTATGTACCACCACTCCCACAGAACCTGGAAGGGTTGAAGAACCGGATCAGTACTGCCATAATATCAGTGACGAAGGACAAGCTTGCCCGAGTATGGGAGGAATTTGAGTATCAATGTGATATTGTTCGTGTCGCTGATGGAGGACATATTGAACAATTGTAATCTGAACTTGAGAGGTTCGTAAATATGTGTTTAAAGCTTCATATTCGTATGTCTTAAAATTTAATAAATATATGCATTCGAAATACGTATATTCTTTTTGAAACACCCCGTATTTGCATAAATATAAATTGATTTCCGTTGCAATATTTTTTTATAGTCTACTCATAATTAGGTTTAGCAATATTATCAAAATATTATCAAAAAGTAACTTTGTCTTGAATATAGTAATTTTTACGCAATTTCTTGGTCACAAACATTATTACGTTCGAAATAATCTATTTAATTACAAATGCCTAACAAATCAGTCTTCCTTTATTACCATCCTCCGCACAGTGCCGCATTTATTCAAGATTTATTGCATCTAAAGTGCAAGTTGTATAATAAGCTCGCAGTGAATAGTACCTTAAAAACGCAAAGGTCAAATTGTTATTCATATAAGGACGTTTTTAATATGAAAATTATATAATTCTACACTCTTCTTTTTCTATTTGATGTTTCTCACTCATTCTTTCCGTAGAATGAAATGCATAATTTTGAAATGAACACGTACTATTATTACTATTATTATTAACATAATACCTAACTCCTTTACGACTACCCGGACTGCTTTCGACTTTAAATATAAAACCATGAACGAGACACAAGCATAGTTGCTGGTTGGTAGGTACGTCTCTGCTCGCACATTGCCGTTATCATAGATCGGGGTAACCGGGTAACCATATGTACTCAACCATTGTATTCCGTCGCATTAATCGATGTTCTGGTCTGAGAATAATAATTCAAATTGGACAGACATGCACGCCGTAGGTACACTCCATTCTGTCCTGTTCTCTTGTATTTCTTCTTTCTTCTTGTTCTTCTTCGCCTTTGGCCCCGCTTCCTCCTTCCTCTGTTGTTATGTTTGCTCTCGTTGTTGGTCCTGTACGGCCGAAATGTACGCTATTGTATTTGTAGAAAGTAGAAAGGTGGATATTAATTACATGGCCTACAGATAGTAAGTTGTACACAATAACATGAAACAAAGCTTGTTAACTCTCTATATCTGTACAAAGAGGTAAATTCAATTTTATCCTATAAAAAGAAACATATGCTTTTTATCTTTTGTATTTTTAGAGATTTTAATTAGTTTCGCAACAAAACCCTGAAAATCAAAGGTAAAGAATAACAACAAAATCTGAGAAGGCCTAATTTTTATTTATTTTATTCTAATTCTTATTCATCAACTTAAAAGTAAATTCGTATGTATATGTTGAAAACTAGGGGTAACTAAACAACCGAAACGCTTAAAAAACCCTTACTGCATTAATGTTTGTATTCTGGGTATGTATTTCAGCAACTAAGTTGTCACCATCAGCAATTAAATATTGTGTCGCACTTGGCAGTACTACATATAAGAAACCGCGAAATACACGAAGACCAAATAAATACTAAATTTCACAAGAACTAAATCAAAATTTAAACATTTAATATTTCTAACCCCCAGCGTACACCTTCACGTTCAGCACTAGACTTTTTTTAACCGTTGTACTCTTCCAGGAATTCGTACGGGCAATAATATGATATCGTTCCTCCATCTTGAACACATTGTCTCTTTTCAATATAAAGATGCCCTTGAAGCTGTCTAATTCGCTATAATTGCTCATATTTTTGATTAAATGTAAGCAATCGGTGAGGAAATCGCAAGTCTAAAATGACTTGTTTGATTCTTTCACCTGCTTCACACTAATATTTGCTTGCGATTTAAAGATATTTTGTCGCATAATGACCCGTTGGATGCAATCCATTTACAGGAAAATATTGAATTGATTCTAATTGAATCAAGTTCACTTAAACATTAGTGAATACAGTACTATGAGGTTTTCTCGCGAAAAGTAATTTTACGTAAGAGTTTAAATACTTTCTTGCAATGCAAATGTCGTAAAAACCAGTGATGAGAATATGAAAATATGTGAAAATATATTAAAAACTATTCTCGGAAGAAGGAAAAGTATTTCAATTATATTAGCGGAAAGTCAGAAATGAATTTTTTTTGTCTCTGAAAAATACTCTTTACTCTATTTCATTCAGAGTTTCGACCACTGAGTTAATAAAACATTTAATTTATATTAACAACGTTTTGGGGGAGGGTACTCTTTTTTCAAGTTATTTATTTTCTTCAACCGCAGTTGTTATGCTGAAATACAGTTATGTATTTCCAATTATGAACAACAATTATACATACATACGAGGTTTGTTCAAAAGAAAAGGTGAATTTTGAATTTTCGCGCGCTGTGTACATTCGATTATCGAAATTTTTTTTTGTTATGTTGGTACATATGTGTTAGTCATATGTTGACATTATCAGCCAATTTGGATTAGTAGTTTGTTGTTGACAACTGAAAAGCTTAGTCAAGTTTGTGTATGTTCTTCGAATTTTGACTTTTGAAAAAAATGGATCAAAGAATATGTATTAAATTTTGCGTTAAAAATGGAATAAAGGCACTCCAAGGCACTTGAAATGTTGACTGTGGCATTCGGCGAGTCCACTTTGTCTCAAAAAAGTGTTTATAAGTGGTACAAGCGCTTTACAGAAGGGCGAGAAAATGCATGCCAAGTTCGATCAAATGTGAAGGTATTGCTCACTATTTTCTTCCATTACAATGGCGTGGTGCATCATGAGTTCTTGCCAACAGGTCGTACGGTTAATAAGGAATACTACAAGGAAGTTATGTAACGTTTGCGTGAAGCAATACGGCTCAAACGATCGGAATTGTGGAAAAAAAATCATGAATTCTGCATCACGATAATGCACCAGCTAACACATCAATACTTGTTCGTGATTTTTTGGCCAAAAACAACACTGTAATCATGCCTCAACCACCTTATTCACTAGATTTGGCTCCCTGCGACTTTATCCTATTCCCAAAACTGAAGAGACCAATGAAAGGAAAGCGTTTTGCCACAATTGATAAGATACAGTCAGAATCGAAGAACGAGCTGATGGCCATACCGAAAAGCGCATATCAGAAGTGCTTCGAGGATGGAAGAAGCGCTGGCATAAGTGCATTTTATCTAAGGGGGATTACTTTGAAGGGGAGAAAATGGATATTGATTCGATTTTTTTTTAAATTGTGTCCTTGTCAAAAGACTTATTCATTCTATATAATTTTAGCTGATGCTTTCTAAAAGCAACATCTGTTATTTTCTTTTTACTTTTTATCTCATGTTAGGTATTTATATCCCCGTCGTAGGATGCTGGTACATACAGGGAGATGCAGACAATTAATTTCTTTATTACTTTTTAAAGAAAAAGAATAAAGCAAAATTGCTATAAATATCATTGAGACTGATAATGTCTCTTCTCTCTAATCAATCTCAATGATTTATAACAAATTGATATCTTTCAAAAAATGTTAAAAAGTTTGTCTGCATCTCCCTGTACATACAAGCATCTAACAATGAGAATTTACTCATGCAGATATACCTAACATGAGATACAAAGAAAAAGAAAATAACACGTTTAGAAAGTATCAGCTAAGTCTTTTGGTAAGTACACAATTTTTAAAAAGATTGTTAATTTAAAAGTGCTTGTGTAAATTTTACAATATTAAACAAAAAATATATTTTTGGCAAATGCAATTATATGTATATATGTTCGAACGAAGGTTCTCTCGGTTGTAAGTATGAGTAATATTAAGTTTTCGAGCTCACCGCGATATTTGACAGAAGTTCTCGAAAGAATCGGCGTCTCGGCGTTTCGATGACATCTTAATCATCTTCTACAGGAGTTGTTTTATAGTGCAGCGTTTCAGGTTAAGGCTTCACTACAAAACAACCCCAATTTCAGGTTGACGCTTCACTACGAAACAACTGCTGGAGAAGATGATTGAGATGCCATCGAAACGTCGAGACGTCGATTCTTTCGAAAACTTCTGTCCATCATCGCGGAGAGCCCAAGAATCTTATGTTACTCATAATATATATGTATAAACTGTAAAAGGTATTACAGGTTGAACAAAATGAAGAAAGATTAAAGATTGTAATTAGAATAAAACCACCGATATATTAAAGAAGAAAAAAATACCTTAAAATTTACTAGAAAATAAGTATTTATTAAAAAATAAAATTCGTACTTTAGTTATAAATAAACTGGAAACAAAAAGCCGCAATATTTTTGCATTAAAGGCAGCGGTAAAAGAAGATGTCTTTGAACAACTATTTAACTGAACTTTGATCGTGCAATATAATAGAGAGATCATTTGAGTTTTCTAAAAAATTTTCGTAATGTACCAATGAAAGCAGCTAACAACGGATAAATCAGTGACTACATGCATTTGCTTTAAAACATCAAAATATTCGAATCATCAAAAATAAAGTAGACGAATTAACAGTATTTATTAGAAAATTGAATACATCAATTACTGCTACTGTTCTTACAAAGTATTGGGTAAAAGAAAATAAGATTTCATATGGGTCGTTAAGACTAGAAGGTCTTTAGAATCAGAATGGAATCCTTTTGCTTTTCTTCCTTCTTTTCTTTCTTCTAGTCTCCATGGAGGATCATGTATTTTAATCAAGTTTTTGACATCCAGTATACACCTGTCACACGCTTAGAGAAGAAAATATTCAACAACGTTTATTGAAGTTTCTCTGTTTTAAGTTGAATAGTGTTTGTCCTGAGAAAAACAGTGATCATTCTTTATTATTACGGGAGCGAGATTTATTACTTTTAAATACTTGAAATAATTAGTGCCAGTCTTATGAACAGCTTGATGCAAAACAGTGTAAAATGTCCCACATTGTTGGAATAAATTTATTTTTGTACACTGCCTTTGGAAACCAGAAACTGTGCAACTTTTCCACATTAAGATGTACCAGCTGTATGCTGCAAAATCCAGTTTATCAAGTGTGTAAAAATACTAATAAAAATTTGAATGACATTTTTATTGACGTAATATTGAGTAAGTCCAATAGTGCTGTATTATTTAGGATGCCACGTTTATTTATTTCCAATTTTATTTCCTACGTTTTCTTTATTTTTACTTTCTTGTTTTGTTTATTTAATGCACAGATTCATTTGTTGAATGCCTTATATGGTTTGTACTGCTGAGCATAATAACCGATATTATTATCATTATTATTATACTTTTTTTTATAATTTTGTTTGTTTCTTGAAGTATAAAAAAGTAAAAACTGTACTTAATTGAACGTCGCTGATATATTCGATCGTATAGACATTTGACGTCGTCTACAATAGTACGAAATTACCCCTCAACAAATAGATTCTCTTCACAAAATATCAACTGTCGTTTGTATTATGAAAAAGTGAGAAAAAATAAAATAAAGAAAGGAGATACAGGGAAAAGGCCGACATCTCAGTAGGGTCAAACGCGTCCAATTTAGAACCCCCGCGTTTACTCAACAAATAATGTTTATTCTTCAGACGGTTCGACGGATTGACTGAATTCAGTGGAACGTATAGATATATAGATTCGATATGTGTGCCTCACCTTTCTTTGCAGTTGACAAAGAGGAAGGCAGGGGAATAAAGTTAGTACATGTTTTATTAAGACGTCAAATCAATGCGTTCAAATATTTGATATGTCAGCTACACGATAATGACTTTAGTCGAAATTACAAAGGAGCAGAGAGAGGGAAGCAGATTGTTTAATACACGTACTTGGACTACTGTTAATGTAAAGGTTCATACTGTGTGTATAAGTCTTTATTAATGTATACTTCGTGAAATGTTGAATATCTTACTTTTCTATATAACTTATACAAACTGAATCATCCTAAGCAATATTTCTCTTCTTCTCTGTATTTATTCCACATTTTTATTATTTTATGCCAGAATAATATAAGCATTATATTGTTTTCTAGATTTCGATACTAGTTTATATAGATAGATTTACTTGAGGTGAATATAGAGTCTGTTCCACCGCGAACTTTCCAAATTTATTGGTCCTTATGTCTCCTTGAGGTCTCTTGACTTCTTTGTATACATCTATTGAAGTTAACGTTAATTATGGCCCTTTTAGCTTCTATGTAATCTTGGTTTTGGCTTCACTTGCTTTTGTACTGCTTTATCTAATCGAATCTTCTAATCGGGCAAAACTGCTTCCTTTACAGTGTTGACCCTCAAAATTTCATGTATATTTATCTGGCTTTCCTAGCTTGTTTTTCCCATGGAGAATTCTTGCCAGTTTTAATACCTCTCATATATATTTCCTCGGATTTAGCAATGAACGTAAGGGTCAGTCCGATCAGATTTTCGCTTTATCGGGAAGAACTAATACAAAATAGTAAAATCTAGTACCTTTAGGGTACGGTTAACTACCGTACTTCCATGCGGCCACATAACTCCTGGCGCGTTACATTGGTTAACTTAGGGTTACCCAGGAGCAGTAATTCCTGTAGTCACCAACTTGCTCTGAACCCCTTAGAGTAATACTAGGTTATTCTTCCGCGATTACTTTTGGACAACCCCATTCGACACCTTCTGACTCTTCTTCAATAAAAGACCGTGATTCTCTAGAAATGTCTGGCATTACAGGTTTTCTTACTCGTGCGGCAATGTATATATTAGCGAAACAAACAGGTTTGTCGACACTCGTGTTTCAGAATATGAGTTTTCTAGACTGCTGCGAGAATTAGGTTCTACACTTGCTGAGCATCAGCTTGAAACCTGGTATTATATCCAACACAATTCTACTAAAATCCTGTCCCTCACTAGTCATTACTATGGTCGAAAAATCCGTGGATCCGAGATCTCTAAACACAATAATAGCCTAAACCATGATGATAATTGCTTCCTAGACAACGCCTGGCAATCCTGTATCTTTTAGCAACTCAGTTGTAAACGTAACGCTTTTTTGACCTGTGACCTCAAACACCACAAACGTACACGAGTTTTAATACAACGAAATCAGTAGCAGAGGTTAAGTCCTGAAGATGTCCCATACAAATGGAGACGAAACGCCGATAGCAGTAGTACCGAAGATGCGGTTCCAACTCGTTAGCCAAGAGAAAGAAAGTATGGACAAAGATTGCAGAAGTCTACCAGCCAAGAGTGGCAAAGTCGTTTATCAGAATTTGCCACGAACTGAAAACTGTGACATCCAAGACATCCGTTTATTCTGAAAGATGTTAAGACTAGGATACGACAAGGATTGTACTGGAATCGTCCTTGTAATTGCTATATGTATCTCTCAAATTTAGAAAATAGCATGTTATTAACCTTCATAGATAACACCACGATACTCGCAGTTGTCAACAATAAAAATCAACACTAAAACTGCAGATTATCATAATCCCGTCACAAAATTCACTATTATTATCCTTTGGACCGACCATATAAAAACTAAATTTAAAAAAGGAATGGCTTTACAAGCGATCCTTCTCCATTTATGCCTATTATCAGCACCTGTCCCCAGTTTCCTAGTCTTCCTAAATTTCGTTATTTTGCATCTACTAACCTTGCGTTAACCGTTTCTCTTCTCCTCATTACCTCTACACCGTTTCTCAATACGTATCTCACTACTCTTTAATGTGGTAGTATACATAAGTATGTACTCCAATCGCCTCTGTACTCTCATCGTTGTTATTCTATGAATACATGAATCTTGGAGCAAAATTTTCTTTTTAAATTTTCCTAAAAAATATGGTACTTTAGAAAAACTGATTATATGAGAATTATCACAAATTAATTCACCAGAGCTTTTCTTTGTCATTGTTTTGTCAGTGTTAGTTTGTTTTAACTAAATATTTATTTCTATCGGATGTAAAATCCAAGTACGGAAAAATCGATAAAGCAAAAATGAGGAACATATGCAGTACTATAAAATTAAAATACAAAAAAAAGAAAAATAAATGCGTAAATACAAAGACAGATCACTCTATGCCATAGACACGCTAGCAGTTATTACATTAAAACAGTCAAAAGTATTTCACATAACTGCAAAATGTTGTGTAGTCGGTACTTTAAGTAAAGCATTCGTTAAAGTGTTTCACAGCAAAGCATTAATTGATTAAGACTTAGGAATATGAAAGTGAATGCTGCTTAATAACTCGGTACAAAAAAACTGTATTGTAAATGTTCATGTGAAACCTACTATCGGTGCATCATGTCTGAATAGCATTCCACTGTTTCTGAAGATGAGCTCTGTCATTGATGTTTATTTATTGCGTAAAATATTTTCAAATCGTCTGCGAATAATAATGCGAAAAATATTTCTGGCAGTTGAGAACTGTTACAAAAACAGAAAACAATAGAGGTCCAAGGTTTGACACTTGTGGAACTCCTGCTGTTAAGAGAAAAAGCTGAGATTTATGACCTTCATAATAAACATAGTTACCTCTATTAATTAAATGGGATTCAATAGCAAGACAAGTGACGGTGACAAACCAATGTTAGCATGCTTGTGGAGCAATAGTGATTGATTTATCCGATCAAACTCTTTAGAGAAGTCAATAAAAATTACATCTCCTTGAATATTGTTATCAATGTTATCAAATAGATATTCGACAATAAATATTGTTAAATTTGTGAACGTTGATTGTTTATTAACGAAACTATCCCGATAGGTGGATAGAAGGGAATTGATTTGCCGAAAATGCTAGAAAAAAGGTTCCAGTTACTTTGGTGAACTTGTTTATTATTGTCATTGGGCGATAATTCTTAATACAAGCCGTATCACCTTTCTTATATACAGGTATCATCCTATCAATTTTCCGGTATTCGAGAAAAATACAAAAACGAAGTACGAAGTTGAATAGCTAGGCAAGGCAGCAGCTAGAACACCAACGCGATCTTTAAACAAAAAGCTTGGGACACCATCATGACCCATAGTAAAGAAATTCTTGAGGCTTTTTTAATGCCTGAAAAACATCTGATTCTAGAATGAGCGTCATTAATTAATGGCTGAAAAAATTTTCTCTCAGATTTTCGTTACTGGATTATATAATTCATATTTACTTGTTTTTCATTCCAAATTTGTATACGTGGGTAAGGTGGAAAGTTCTCGGCCTGACAATGAAAGACTGCGATTTAAATTTAAAAAATGATTTTATTTTTCCCTTGAGTTCAACACACTTAGTCCAGCGTTCTTCTAACTTCGATATTCCTTCCCGGAAGTGAGAGTCTGGAAGGCTGTCAAAATATTCTTCTAAGATCCTTTCAACTTCTTCGTTGAATGTGAATTGCTTTCCAGAAATAGATGGAAGTCTGGGGGTGCCAAATCAAGAGAATAGGGAGGATGGCCGAGCAAATCGTACCCCAAATCCCGCAATTTTCCCATCGCCAACGCACCCTTGTGGCGGGTGCCTTGTCCTGATGAAAAACGATTTTTTTCTTCTTCAAACCAGGCCTCTTCTCGCGAATTTTGGCATCCAGCTGGTCAAGAAGGTTAGAGTAATATGCGCCTGTAATTATTCTGCCTTTTTCAAGGTAATCAATTAACAAGATTCCTTTTGCATCCCAAAACACGCTAGCCTTGACTTTTCCGGCAGATGCGATCGACTTCGCTTTCCTTGGCGCTGAACCACCGGCTTCCACCCACTGCTTCGACTGCTGTTTCATGGTGACAAATCGCCGCACAAATTCGGTCGGATTCTTGTTAAATCGGTCCAAAGAATGCTCCGAAAATCGTTTGCGCATTTGCTTTTGATCGACATTCAGCAAATGCGGCACCCATCTTGCGCAGAGCTTTCTCATCTCTAATTCTTTGTGCAAAATGTTTCACACCCTTTTTTCCGATATCCCCACAGCCTCAACTATCTCACTCAGTTTCACTCAGAGTCCCCGTACACTTTTGTCAACTTCGGATGAATTTCCATAGGGGTTAAACCATCCAAAACAAAGAATTTTATAACAGCACGATATTCAAGTTTATCCATTTAAAAAAAATACACGCACGACGTCTACTACAAAAATTCTTGCAAACAAACTACTTGAGAGAACAAGCTGAAAGTTTTCATATGAACCAAAGACACATGCTGCCACGCAGGAAACATAAATTTCTGTTAATTGTAACGCCATCTCTGTGTCAGGCCGAGAACTTTTCACCTAGTCCACGTATAACAATTCTTAATGCATTTAATACAAGTATCAAATTTTTACAGCGCTTTTTTCAAAATTTTAATTAGTTGTCTTTCAGAAGGCATATCTAATACTCCTTTGCATCTTAATCATATCAGAAATGTCTTCATGAGCGTCATGTAATCAAGTGTGTTCAAAAAAAACATTTGATGTACAGAAAGTGTACTGCTTTATGTAATAAAAGCTTATTATTTGAGATTACTTAAAGCAACGTTTTCCAGATAATTAAAGACTTATTCTCAAAAACGTATGAATCACTTCAATACCACATTCACTTATGCATTCATGTATACTATACATATATACATCATTTGTATAAAGATCAAAAACGATTACGCTACTACAGAGAAGCACAATGCAATACAATACCTCTTGGGTGGTATACCCGAATAGTATCTTCAACTCTCAGAAGACCGGACATAAATATCAATCCTAATTTATTAAATTCACGGAATAATGAAGTGCACAGTCAAGTCATATCGCTGCACGCTCGGTTTATTAGTTAGACGGAGGCCATGTCGGTGGCATTCGGCCGACTCTGCCTTCTAAACGAACCGTTTATGTATGTATGTGAACAGTGAAAGACCGACAAAGCCATATGGGCGTGTCCATTTCAAAGTAACGATCCACAATATGCGATGATGCGGTTTCTACAGCAAGTTGCACCCTCAAGAAATACGACACGCTACATAGAAAAAAGATGTCGACGCCGTCATTACTGGTTACTGCACATTAGAGCTTCTGCTCTTCGTTCCTTGTCTGAACGCATGTAAGGCAATCTGGAGATTTGGTTTCATGTTTGACACTGATTTAATTATCACATATATGAGAAAATATCTAGCCGGCAGGGAATAAGAATTAGACGAACAATGTAGCAATTGTTTTTAATCAGCCCACATTTAAAAGACTTCCGTTAAACAATGTCGTTTCTGAGAAAACTCTGCGGAGATTGTTATCTGAGATTACTTAATATACAGGGACACACAAATAACTTGATTATTTGACACAAATGCTCTCAGATTCTTCATGAAATTTTGCGTATGTTATTGCTTTATACTTTCATTAAGACTGTTATTTCGAAATATCAGAAGAATAATATAGAATGAGTGTTTTTGAGGTATGGTTTGTGCAAAATATCAGGCAATATGCGCAACGTTACGTCATGAAGTTCTTCATAAGTTAAGGCCTTAAATCGGAGCAAAGGGCATCATAACAATCTACTCCTTTGCTGGAATATATGATTTAAGTCAACAGTTTGATTCTTTAAATAGAAAATTCTTTTAACATAAGTCAAATCACAGAACTATCTCTTTAGTACACGTATAACATATTACGTTTTCAGTATCTTTATTTACAGAAATTTAGAATAAATGCACGATTTTTTTATTTATTAATACACAGCTAAAAAGAGAACATTAATAGATACTTTATTTTTCTACATAGTCTCCTTTCAACTCTACACATACAATTTTGCAAAACCTTTCGACCAGAAAAATAAAGGAGTACGAGGATGAATAGAAGAATAAGAAATGACAAAATTATATTAGCTATGTTTGTAATTGTTTTTTCACATAATCACCATTTAATACAACACATTTCCCTAAACGCTCAATCCATTTCTTCATTCCGTCCGTGAAAAAGCTTTCTTGTTTTCTTTTGGTCCAATTGCGAACAGCAACCTGAACTTCAATCTGAGAGTGTCAAATCAGAACTGTACGGAGGCTGCGAAACAACCATGAATTTCAGGTTCGTTACTATCGTTTTATTGCAGCAATGTGGTCTGGCGTTGTTGTGATGCAACACAACACGTTTTTTGCAGCCTTACTCAAAGTATTAGCTTCGTCAGATATCATCCCTGAAAATGGTAAGTATGACTGTGAACTGACAGAGCTCTTAAATTTTCGTACACGTAGATAATCAGGACGATTATTTTCCATTGACTATCACTTGTGTTCGAGGTCGTAATGATGGACTCGAAATTCATCCCCGGTGGTGATGTTCATGAGAATATCATCTCCTTCACGGCGATACCGGTTAAGAAGTTCTTGACAAATGTTTTTTCTTTGTTCTTTCATAACATTCGTAAATTGTTGCGGGACAAATCCGACCAATTCGAAGCAAATTTTTCCGTTAACGTCTGAATCATGTACTGGACTCTTTCTCTCGGAATTTGTTTCGTACAGGTATTTTTCACCGTGGTTTACCAGGTGCGACACTTGGCAATTATCTGCTGATGGTGACAACTTAGTTGTCGAAATACGTATATAGAATATGAAAATTATTGTGGAAAGGTGTTATATATCAACTTTAAATGATTAGATCAGAAAGCTAATGTAAACGATAGCAACGTTATTGATTGTATACAAGACCATGACGATTCCGAATGCTGGAAAAGTGATGACTTTCTTTTGAAATTTCCTAGAAACAATTTTTATTAGGCGCTTATGACACGAGAAGACAATAACAGGGGATGCCTAATTGCCGAGAAATATCTTTTTACATAACCTGACGATTTCTTTGAAAGTTTAAATTCACTTGACGATGATTCTTCTCATGTGACACTGATACTAGTCGACGTGATCGCTCTTCGTCGAACATCTGCACCTTATCTCTATGACAGAGTGTTGCAAGTCGAATCCACTGACTAACATTCTTCGCATCCACACAATTATTACCATAAACAGCTTTCAAACACCAGTGAACTTCGATGGGCGCCCAATCTTCCAGCATTACAAATTCTATCACGGGTCGTTGCTTGGTACTCATCTCAGAAATCAAACTCATAATCAATTACGTGAACGACGGTACACAGAAAAATGAAACTATATGCTAAGACGAGAAGCTCGAAATTTCCATTTCTATCCCCACTATCCACACAATGACGTTGTAGGAGACCTTTTGTTTCAATCCATCCTCGTACTTAAACTTTCGGAATATTCATTTACAGCTTCAATAATTTCAGTATTCCATGAGAATTTGTTTCTGGCTAGACATTTCCTCGGGCTTAGTAATAGGAAGAAATGCGACGGGGACAAGTCTGGTAAATACGATGCATATTCAATAGACTCACGCGCATTTGTGAATTTTGTCCTCAAATATTTATCGAATAAGTTACATAGCTAGGTACCTATTTAAAACGTAATAAGATATTTAGGGTGGTAGTATTCTATAAATTTAAATTGAAATTTAAATAACTAAAATGTTTCCGATGAACTCCCGAAGGTATCAGAGTGCGTTCGTTGAGTTGCGTAATGTCTTAGGATAAATTTACAAATTTTGTTCTTCATCAGATATGTTGATTAATTTAACCGTTTTTATCCAGAAAAAATCGCTTTTGTGATTTATAAGTGCTTATAACTAGTGTTTAAATTCAGTATAAATTTATTTAAAATTTTACGATGAGCGCGAACACACTCCTATGCCATAACGTGCCTGTTTTCTCGGAAATTCAAAATTCCATTTCCAAAACCGCATTTTCCAGAAAAACTACATTTTTTTAACAAATTTTGTGTGGACAATCACAAAGGCCAGGAAATCTATGTAACTGCGTTGATAATAGGAATTGCGGATGATCCCCATTACTTGGAATTGTAGCAATAATGCATCACAGAAAGCTGCTTATCGCTGCATGTTGAGACGTGCATAGTAGCCGCCGCGTTATGTCGATTGGCTCAGTTATTCATTAGCTCTGAGAGTGCTGCTTGCAATGAGGAAAACGTTACTACTGTGAGGAAAATGCTTGGCAAGGACAGGCGAGTGACCAACCAATAGATAGACGGTACTTCAGGCCTAGATGCATCAGCCATTCGTTCGATTCTGCATGATCATTTGCACTTGAAGAAACTTTGTTCTCTCTGGGTGCCGCATCAACTGACTGAAAGCAGGTGACACGACGTGTGACTTGGTGCCGGGAGATGTTAAAAAAGTTTAATAAGGGACAATCTCGGTATATGAATAACAACGCGACAGGTGACGAGGCTTGGCTGTACTAGTACGATGTGCCGACCAAAGCTCAAAACAAAGTTTCGGTCTTTGATGATGAGGACACACCCGTAGTTGTCAGAAAATCCCGATCTGTAAAGAAGAAAATGATAGCTGTATTTTTCAAATCGAGTGGAAATGTGGAACGCGTCGTTTTAGACATACAGAATATAGTCACAGCTAAGTGGTATACTGAACAGTGGCTGCCTAAAGTAATTGGATCGATGAAGAACCTGCAGCCAAAGTCAAGAATGGATACCTGGTTCCTCCATCACGATAATGATCCAGCCCACCACGCCAAAGCCTGCACCGAATATTTGACCACGACAAGATTGAAACTTCTCGCGTGTGAAAATGAAGCTAAAAGGGCGGCGGTTTTCCAGTGATGAGGACCTTCTGCGGGCTTGGGACAACGAATGTGCTTTACTTCCTAGCGAAACTTGGCAGAACTGATTTAAAGATTGGTTTCGGAGGACGGAGGGGTGTATTGAGTGTAGAGGAAATTACTTTGAAAAAATTAAATAAACAAAGCTGTATTGCAAAACTTTCCTAGTACCCTTTGCAATGCTCCCCTGTTATTGTCTTCCCGTGTCAAATTTCAAAAGAAAATCATCACTTTTCCAGCATTCAGAATCATCTTGGTCTTGTATACAATCAATAACGTCGTTATCGTTTACATTAGCTTTCTGATCTAATCACTTAAAGTTGATATATTTCCACTTTCCACGATAATTTTCATATTCTATATACGTCTTTCGACAACTAAGTTGTCATCATCAGCAGATAATTAAACAGTGTAGCATCTAGAAACCACGGCAAAATCTGCACGAAATAAATTCCGTACACTACTGTATCGTCGAAATACTATACAGTATACGAAAATTATTGTGGAAAGAAGTTATATATCAACTTTAAGTGATTAAATTAACCAACCACAGTCTCCATCTAATTTACCTTCTTATCTAATATAACTGGAAATATAATACTATTTCTAATACAAGAACTTTGTAACAAATAGTTACTTCCGATAAAATTGTGTTTTCCTATTTGTTTTGCAAAGTTTTTACCTTTTTATATTGTAAATTTGATCAACCATGTCTTTGCCTTAGACATCTAGCCTTCCGAAGCTTACTGGACGAAAAGCTAGTCATTTTGATTTGCCATATCAACCCTGTTATTAACCCGTACTTTAGCAACGCCATTGATCTAATAAATTTGGTTTCTTTTTAAAATTTTCCTGAATTTATAATTGACTTTTACATTAAATTTGTACTTTTCAGCATATTTAAATAAATTCTATATCTACCCTTTAGAATATCTGATTGAACATCTTATTAACATTCCAACGAATTAACTAATTATTTGTAAAACACATTATTAGAGAAGAATTGAATATTATCTGCTTCTGGACTTCCGGGTTGGAACCGCGTCACTAGTATAACTGCTGACGTTTCGTACCCACTCGTATGGGACATCTTCAGGGCTCAACTACTGCTACTGTCTGTCGCACTGAAACTGAAGATGTCCCATACGAGTGGGTACGAAACGTCGGCAGTTATACCAGTGACGCGGTTCCAGTCCGGAAGCCCAGAAGCAGATAGTATGGACCACGACCGCGGAAGTCTACGTATCAGAAGAATTGAATATGTTAATGGACTTTTATTTCCAATTATTAAAAGTTACTAATCTCTTGATGAAAATATTGTTTATTGTAAACTCTCTTTTATTATTAAGCAACCGTAAACATATCCCTCTTAATGTTATATTTGTAGATGTATAATTGTTGGTGAAGGAAAAAAATTACAGATATTACTGATATCTTTTTAGCTTTAATTCTCATCCGCTACTGGATTTTCCTGAATATTGTTCTCTCATCAACCCATCGAATAATGGTCTTGGGCGATATATTTATATTTAAACCGACATTTTTCGAAAAGGTTTTAAGAGGTTAAAAATACAATCAAGTTACTAAATGCACTCGTACATACTGGTCTTTTCCACAATTTAAACTGATATATATATATATATATATATATATATATATATATATATATATATCAGTATATATATATATATATATATACATTTTTTGACCTTTAATAACTATATGTAACTTTTAAGAACGAGATGTTTTGGTGAATATTTTATTCTCTATGGAGTACATATCCCACACCATTAAGTTTCATTTCCAAACAAGATATTTTATAATACGTATCTTTTCAGAATCAAATTTTTCTGAAATTAATTGTACATCTCTGTATATATAGATGTAAAGTAATTATGATAACTCTAACATTTTATCAAGGAGAAATTATATATGCGTCAAATGCAAATTCCTTTCTATTATCGTACCAGTCAACACATAAAATTTTAATATGAATATTTCTAAAAAAATTAAATTATTAATAATAAAAAAACTTCTTCAACTATGGTATTAGGACAGTAAAATTGTTATTCGGTCTTTGAGCTTTTTTACCCTTTTTTTAATTCTTTTTTTCTCTAGAGTCGTCTCAAGAAAACAAAGCTGTCTCGTCAGCATTGTAAATGTCCTTAAACCAATAATCTTTTACAATACGAAATACAATCAATAACGTCGTTATCATTTACATTAGCTCTCTCACTTCATATTGCTCAAAATACAATACTATTTCTAACATACGAACTTTGTAACCAACAATTACTCCATACGAGTATAAAGTTACGTTTTCCTAACTGTTTTTAGTTTTTTTTTTTTTTTGTAAATTTGCGTCACTTCAAGGCAATCCTCTAGAACATGTTCCGTAAAGTCACACAAAATTCAATTTATTTACTCTTTTGTAAGCACTTCGCTTCATCATTGCTTGTCCATTCTTATTTAATATTAGACCTGGGATAAATTTTGATGGAGATTGTAGTTGATGAACTTAATCAAATATTATTAATACCTCTTTCCACAATTATTTTAATATTCTGTATATGTATTTCGACAACTAAGTTGTCATCATAAGCAGATAATTTAATTGTGTTTGATTTTCTATGGTGAAGGTCTAGTATGAACTTTAGTGTTTCGTGCGAATTTTACCATAGCTCTAGGTGTAACACTGTGATTAATTATCTGCCGATGATGACAACTTAGTTGTCGAAATACATATACAGACTACGAAAATTATTGTGGAAAAGGGTTACATTAACCTTATTTGATTAAATATTAGACTTCTTTAATAATTTTTTTCTGAATATGTGTTTTGCCACATTTATACTTTTGCAATGATTCCTATTGAGATACTCCTATTTTATTTTCAGATCTTGTAGAAAATTTTCTAATCTTTCAACATTAAAAAGCCCATTTTTCTCTTAAAACTTGAATATTCCTCGGTTGCTTGATATCCACACTATCTACATCAGCAGCCTGCCCTTGAAACAGTTCAAGAGAGATTTCTTATATATATAAGATCTAAAAGGGCGTATAGCCGCCTCGGGGAAGTGAGATTTAGCAAGCGAAAAAATTCTTAACTCAACTTGTAAATAGTGAAACTAATTCCCCATCATTGCTTTCTCAGGTCTCTTTTGTTGTTTCTACTCGCCCATCGAATTCTTTTTAATTGAATCTGCTCAAACTTAATGTTTATTATAAAGCATCACTTACACATGTGATAAGAAAAGTGTCAATAGACTGAGCACCAATCCTTTCGTATTCCATTAATTTTCTTTTCTCCTTTATTACCTTCGTCGCTTATTTCAAAATACCACTAGAGCTGGGTATGTACAAAAGATGGTTATTGAGCATGCTTACGGCGCTTATACCTGCAACATAAATACAAGCTTTAATGCAAGAAAATTGAAAAGTATAATTTTATAAACTATTCACAAAGTACTTAAACAAAATTAAAATCTTCTAAAAGTCTAAAGGTTAAATTTAGAAATCATAGTATAGAGTTTACTGAAATTTAAGATTTTAGACTTAAAATTATGAAGTCTCTAGTTTTGGCTCATATGAAGGGCCCTGCCGGAAATAATCTGAACGTTAAGGGCACCATGGCTTTAAAAAGTTTAGCAACCCATGATTTAGTGGTTAAGTGTGTGAGATAAATCTGTAAGTTCGATACTGGGTTCAACTCTCATGAGAGATATTTTCAAAGCAACAAAAAATTAGGTAAAACGGATACAGTCAGACGAATTATAGAATTACAATAGCAATGAGTTAAGTAAGAAATAGTCCTTCTCAGGATAACTCTAAAGAGGCAGTAGACTAACTGCCGAAGCATCGAAATATGAAAATTTCACAAATGAAAAAACAACACACAATAACTTAAAATTACAATACATTGTTAAAATGAATCATTCTATTATTAATAACACCCTATCTACTACATATGTTTCACCGATTCACGGATCTTCAGGCAGATTTATGTTATTATTGAACGATTCCTTGTAGCGTCTATCATAAAAAAGATGAAAAAGTTTTTCATCTTTTTTCTGTATCGAAATGATATGATAGACGCTACCAAGGAATCGTTCATTAATAACACAAATCTGCCTGAAGATCCGTGAATCGGTGAAACATATGTAGTAGATAGGGTGTTATTAATAATAGAATGATTCCTTTTAACATTCTTTTAATTGGCAAATAGCCGGTACGCAATGCGTCTGTCTTATATGCTCTAATAACATTGTTATCGACAAGCGAAGATAGACGCGATTCTCGCTTTGTCGTTCAGTATACTGGACGAGAGAGGGAGGCGCCAGTTTTTTATCTTTTTTCTGTATCGAATTGATATGATCGACGCTACCAAGGAATCGTTCATTAATAACACAAATCTGCCTAAAGATCCGTGAATCGGTGAAACATATGTAGTAGATAGGGTGTTATTAATAATAGAATGATTCCTTTTAACATTCTTTTAATTGGCAAATAGCCGTTACGCAATGCGTCTGTCTTATATGCTCTAATAACATTGTTATCGACAAGCGAAGATAGACGCGATTCTCGCTTTGTCGTTCAGTATACTGGACGAGAGAGGGAGGCGCCAGTTTTTCATCTTTTTTCTGTATCGAATTGATATGATCGACGCTACCAAGGAATCGTTCATTAATAACACAAATCTGCCTAAAGATCCGTGAATCGGTGAAATATATGTAGTAGATAGGGTGTTATTAATAATAGAATGATTCCTTTTAACATTCTTTTAATTGGCAAATAGCCGGTACGCAATGCGTCTGTCTTATATGCTCTGATAACTTTGTTATAGACAAGCGAAGATGGACGCGATTCTCGTTTTGTCGTTCAGTATATTGTACGAGAGAGGGAGGCGCCAGTTTTTAATCTTACAATACATTATCAACAATTACACGTACGAGTTAATGTGTAACGTAGTACCCAAACTGTATAATAACGATTCGAAAAGTACTTGAAAAAATATTTTAAAAAACGAAATTAAGTGAAAACCATTGCGAAAGAGATATATGTCAAGATACGATGTTATGGATACGCACTTAATTTTCTTCTATTATTTCGCATTTATTCTATGATTCATGTAGATGAAACTGAATAAGATAAATTTAAGCACGGAATCTATTCTGAACAGCATCTACATTAAGCAGCATTCATCGCACTTAATTTATTGCCAGTTCCAAGCGGATAGGGAGGATGCTGACTACGTTTCTGAGACTTCATATATACGCAATGAAATGCGAGAATATGATACAGACGTATATTTATACGCATGCACAATGAGCATTGAAGTGGATAACAAAATTTCTTGAACGCTTACAACTATAAATACAAATAAAAGAAGGTAGAGAAGCAATGTTTAGTACCATAATATTTGTCATACCGTCTACGTATTTTAAAGTGAGAAAATAATAAAATAATTTGTAAATAAATTATCGCTTTCGTGTATATGACTATATTCTATGAGAGTAGAAAAAGTCACCAATATTTTTCAAGAAGTCGTATATTCTTTTAGGTCAATTAGAAAGAAGCATATAAGTAAACCATTTTTTTTAATTTTTCAAATGACTTTAAACGACTGCACATTCAAGCGCATCCCTATATATCAATGGCATACAGTGAATACGACGGAACTTCCAACTTTTTAATACATTTATCCTGCATAAAATCGTCTATTAATTTTGCTATACAAAGGGCACTAGGAAAGTTTTGCAATACAGCTTCGTTTATTTAATTTTTTCAAAGTAAGTTCCTCTACACTCAATACACCTATCCATCCTCCGAAACCAATCTTTAAACCAGTTCTGCCAAGTTTCACTAGGGAGTAAAGCACACTCGTTTTCCTAAGCCCGCAGAAGGTCCTAGTCACCGGAAAACCGCCTCCCTTTTAGCTGCATTTTCACATGCGGGAACAGTGCAAAGTTGCTGGGGGCAAGACCTGGAGGGTGCTCGTGAAGTTTCAATCCTGTCGTAGTCAAATATTCGGTGCAGGCTTTGGCGCGGTGAGCTGGAGCATTATCGTGATGGAGGAACCAGGTGTCTATTCTTGATTTTGGCTGCAGGTTCTTCATAGATCCAATGACTTTAGGCAGGCACTGTTCAGTATACCACTTAGCTGTGACTATCTCCTATGTGTCCAAAACAACGCGTTCCACGTTCGATTTGAAAAATACATCATCTTCTTCTTTACAGATCGGGATTTTCTGACAACTACGGGTGTGTCCTCATCATCAAAGACTCAAACTTTGTTTTGAGCTTTGGTCAGCACATCGTAATAGTATAGCCAAGTCTCGTCACCTGTCACGATGTTGTTCACATACCGAGATTGTCCCTTATTAAACTTTTTTAGCATCTCCCGGCACCAAGTCACACGACGTATCATCTGCTCTTCAGTCAGTCGATGCGGCACCCAGAGAGAACAAAGTTTCTTCACGTGCAAATGATCTTACAGAATCGAACGAATTGCTGGTGCATTTAGACCTCAAGTACCCTCTATCTGTTGGTAGGTCACTCGCCTGTCCTCGCCAAGCGTTTTTCTCACAGTAGTAACGTTTTGCTCCGTTACTGACGTCCGTGGCCTTCCCGGCATCTCAGTATCCTCCACAGTTAAATTTTTCCTTTGTAATTCTCTATACCACTTGAATATCGTAGTGCGATGTGTATAAACATCACCTAGTGCAAGAGTCATTTCTTCGAAGCACTGGTCTATGTTTAAACCACGCACGAAATTATAACGCAAAAATTGTCTCATTTCGTGACCACGATGCCATTGCAAGTACTTTACACTCTCACTGCTAATGAATAACTGAGCCCATCGACATTTTATGACTAACATATTTATATACACATTATTCATAAAATCGTATAGGCTTTTGTGTAAATGTTATGATTTATGTTGAATTTTATGTTAATAATAATATTGCATTCGATCTGTTGATATGATGATTAACATAAAAAGTATTACACCAAATCATCACATTAACTAAGTCTTTTTAAATTAGTAAAATAATTTTGACTATAACTAATATAAATTTAATAAGGTCATTGTCATCATCTTCATCGCGCATTTTAAACTGACATTAAATGTAAAAAAACAAAATTACGTTAACAAAATTAAATATTCTATAGAAAACAGTACGCAAAATTCAGTGCGAAACTTCCTGCCTCGCGTTCTACAATTCTTCTCTATTTTGAGAGATTGTAGTTGTTTGAAATTTTTTTGTTATCAGATCGAAAATGTAAACTCGTGTGCTGTTTGAATTGCACACTATGCATAGGTACCATTGTTCGTTCTATTTTAATACACGAGAGCTTTCTTTCTAGTTTGATATTGCTACGGCTCGACCTAATATAGAGCACAATTATAATTTAGATCGTAAACCTTTTTGTGGTAATGATTGTACATAGGCGCATTGAATGTAAACTCCACTTTTCACCACATCCTTTGGTACATTGATGTTGCATTTTTGCATAATTATTTATATATACCAACTTAAATTAAAGTACATAGGAACATTAGATACATTTGTTTAAAAATTTTGACATTACATATTTATCAAAGGTTTTATTACTTATGTTTAAATACATTGGCATGTCTCTTTTAATTAATCGTAGCAAGTTCCTGCACTATGTTCAATTATATAAAAAACTTTGGATATCTATTTGAATGGGTTAATATTTATGAGTGACAGTGTACATAATATCAATAGAGCTACTATTACCAGTGATTCACTAAGGGAAGAACATAAAACTATTTAATTTATATTTATAAGTTATAAGTAATATAAATGTGTTTCAAGTTTCGCGTTTTTTTTTAAGAATAAATAAAGCACATAATTTGCAATCGCTTTCAAAAACTTTTTATTGGTAATTGAAGTATCAATTATGACATTTATATGCGAAAACTACTTACTTACTTACTTAAGTAAGTAAGTAAGCGAAAACTAATATCTGTCAAATGGCCTCCTCTTGCAGCTCCACAAACATCTACTCTTTCCTTAAAATTTTCAATGATATTTTGACATAATTGAGGCTCTATCTCATTAATGACGGGGATAATTTCATCTTTCAAAGAAGGAATTGATTGAGGATTGTTTTTATAAACCTGACTTTCCACATAACCCCAAAGAAAATAGTCTAACGGTGTCAAATCACATGATCTTGGTGGCCAATTAACATCACCGTTTCTTGAGAATACACGTCCAGGAAATGTTTCTCTCAATAAATCAAATGATTTGTGTTCAAAGTGAGGTGTAGCGCCATCCTGTTGAAACCGCATATCCTCTAGATCAATATTTATTAATTCAGGCTAGAAATTCGGTTATTATCCAACGATATCGATCACCATTGACAGTTACAGTTTCACCAGGAACATTTTCAAAGAAGTAAGGTCCAATTACACCACTTGACCATAATGCACACCAAACACTAACTCGTTTAGGATGCATAGGTTTCTCATGAATAATTTGAGAATTTTCCTCACCCCAGATACGACAATTTTGTTTATTAACATAGCCACCAAGTTCAAAATGTGCCTCATAGGAAAACATTATTTTTTGAGAAAGATCAGCTGCTTGTTCATTGATGAAATTGACAAATGAACGACGTTTTAAATGATCTAATGGCTTCAGTCCCTGTGTTATTTGAACCTTATATGATTTCAGAACTAAATCCTTGTGTAAAATGCGCCATGTTGACCCATTCAGTCCAAGTTGTTATGAACGTCGTCTAATGGACATTTCAGGATCTTCAGCAACACTTTCACGAACCAAACCAATATTTTCTTGTGAACGACCACTGCGACTGTATTTTTCACCTTTTTGATCTTCCACAGAACCGATCTCTTGAAATTTTTTAATAGTTCGACCAATAGTGCTTTCAGATGGACGATTATGTAAACAATAAAATTCACGTAATTTTCTAAAAACTCTATTCACAGAACGCTGATTTTCATAAAATAATTCAACAATTCAAACGCGTTGTTATACCGTGTACGTAGCTATTTTTATAATTGTCATACATCACACTTTTTAAATGCCCACATACCTAGACAAATAGAGTGCGCCAGTTATATTTTATTTATTCTTAAAAAAAAACCGCGCAATTTGGAACAGTCTTTATGAACTCAATGATTGGACTCCTCGACACCAAAAATGAAAACAATGATGACTTACGTTATCAGCTAAATAAAACATTGTCCTCGATTTAAGAGGAAATTTATTAAATCAACAGTTGTTTTCAAGTAGTCTTTTTGCTATAGCAATTAAGATATACCTAAAAGATAGAAACTTAATGTTTCCTTCTTTTCCCATATTCACGGCCAAATATGGCTATGGTATGTACGAACGTTTAATCATTTGTGAATTATTCCTCTTAGGAATAACCAAAACGTTATTTATGACGAAAAAAAGGCAACATGGGTCAACTTCTTCAAGTAAATACGTAGGTACTTCTCTTATTTTCCCAAACACTCGAATACAAATACCGTTTTTGTTTCTACTAGCGTACCAAAAAAATGCAATACCGTAGTCATAAATACATACAAATTTCCACTTAACCATTATGAATAATTCATAGTACGTTGCGAAAAAAGAAGACCAAAAAGCCAACGGGAATGATCATGAAGCGTTTAAAAATACTCGTGTATAAAATAGAAAATTTCGGTTAGAATAATAAATCGGAAATTTTACGATATCGAATTGCCAATTTCACTCCGCTTGAACTTGAACTGATTTTTCCCGACACCAAAGAAGTCAATGAGAGAAACTACTCAACCCACGACTTACGCTAAGGTTAAAGAAATCGAGATTGCTCTGCCAGCGTTGAAGAAACATTACGTCGATGATTTAAGCTTAAAGAAAAAAGAAATCAGTAAGTCTGATCTTACGTAATAAGGTTTATCGCTTCTTGAATAACGCAGACAATGTGAAGGTGCCTCTATCTCATTCTTGTACACGCATTCTAGTAAAAAAAGGGATACCTAAGCGTCTTGTGTAATTACTACGAGAAGGAGATGTAATACAAATGGAAAAAAAGGACGGAAAACGGAAAAGAACGAACACTTTCTCTGCCATTTCCTCTCCGACGCGTAATATAAACACTAAAGAGGCCAAGTTCATCACAGCCACTGGTGTTAATCGAGTTCAAAGTCGGCGAAAGTCAAGGCGAACATTTACTCAATGCGTACATACTTACATGCACGAACGCTGGAACTACATATTTATATTAGAAGAATAATGGTGCCTTTAAAAATAGCGAGAAGGTATTTAACCTCTAAATTAATAGGAGCATCTAAAATAGTACTTGAGGCGTGTTTGGCGTTTTGGCTTTTGCTGAAATTAAATTTAAATAATCTGTCATAGTGACACTTTAGATTCATTATTTGGCTTTTCAGCGATCGCTGATATTTGCATTTGTATTTTTGTATAAAAGTGCATGATTTTTACCAATTTTTATAACTTGAAGTGGAATATTTCTTGCCCTAAGCACGGGAGAGATATTTATTCCACCTATCGTTTGGAACATGAATTCAACGTTTACCGTAATCTAATTTTAAGATTTAGCCAAACTAGTCAAAAATTCAATCAAGAAGAAAAGTCTAACAAATACAAATTTTATAACCGTATTTTAAATGTAAATAAGATTAACTATAAATTAATTGGACAACGACATACGCAGAACTAATGACATTCCCGAATATTTTTTGAGCAACCACTGGATCAATAACAATTTTGATATAGTATGGTCTAGCTTTTACAGACATTTTAGCCTTTCACTTCTTGTTAAAAACAATAGAAACAGAATGAATTTTAATTCGAAATAATTTGCATAAATTTTGATACATGCAATTTTTCAATTATGAAATGTAATTCCAAAGAAATGCTGCCATATACACACATGTCAGGAGATTAAGAATCCTCGATATATAATATTACACCTATTTTGTTTGCGAGAGACCACGTGACAGGCAAATAGAAGAGACACCGATGGATTCGGGTCTTAGCCAATTTTTTATGAAAAATTTAGATACGAAGCCTCTACATCAGGTATGGGCAACCTTTGACATGTTGTTGGCCAAACTTAATGTGCGAATACGTTCGCGGACCGCGTTTAAAGGTAGTGCATTTTAAACTAGTGTTTTAAAGTAGTATTCATAATTTTTAGCGATAGATATCACACATGAAATAATACGACAATGTCTGGCGGGCCGGACCAAACCTTACAGCGGGCCGGTGGTTGCCCACATATGCCTACATCCTACTATACACAAACCAAATCTACGGATATGTTAGCAAGACGACTCATTCATTATTTAGCCACATGGTGAATGACGCAATTTTCTGAATCGTTTAAATAGCATACACGTTAAAATACAACTCACAATGGAGGCTAGATAAAATGGATCGTTGTCGTTTCTATATGTCTTTATTTCACGAAAAGTAAATGAAACATTAAACCACCTATTATACAGGAAATAAGCATAAACGAACAAACACCTGAACGCTAAGCCGCATCATCATTCAACACAACTTAACAAAATAATAAGAACGCTAACCAATAGATTAACAAAGCTAGCTGACCAAGAGCAACAAACACAAGAACTCAGAGCACTATAGGAAGTATTGACACAAAACAGATTTACAGAAACACAAATGCAAATGACAGCAAATGAAAATGCAAAGGAAAAGAGAAAAGTAGCAATCCAAGCAAAATTCGATTACCATACATTAAGAAAACAAGGCGGAATAGGACTCGTGCTGGGAAAATATGAAATTTATACGGTATAATAATAAAGATTTATTAAATACCCAACAGATAAAATTTAAAAATGGGTAGAAAACTAAATTTTATTAACATTTGTTGTCAATAAATTAACATCGGACGAGTCATCGATAGACTTAAGACTTATTAAGGTCATCTATAAAAATATTAAGTAAAAGTGGTCCAATGTTTGATCCTTGCAGTACCCCAAAAGTGGAACAGAAAAACTAGATCTAAACCCATTATAGTTGATACAATTAATTTAATTTTCCTAACAAAATTCGATTATCAATCAAATCAAATACAAGAGAAAAGTCCTTGTAAATAACATCCAATTGGCCACCGGCTTCAAGAGATTGAACTACTTCTAACGATATCAAAGCCAAATTGGTTGTAGTAGATCTTTTTGACATAAATCCATGCTGTGCAATAAAAAGATGCGGTCTGGTGTCATATGAGACAGGCAACAAGCCTATAAGTGGGAATATCTGAACTATCGCCTGTTTTAAAAATTCGTCATATTCTAGCAATCTTCCAGATGTCAGGGAATATGGACGTATGGATAACTAAGTTAAAAATCTTACTTAAGGCATCATCCAAAACATATGCATAGTCCCTCACTAGGAAGCAAGGAGTCTGGCAGGGCAGAATCAGCAGATTTTGGTAGAAAGACGTTAGAAAAGCTGTGGTAAATGCATTAACAATATATGCTGGATCTCTGTACTCTGATTTCCATTTTCTGTGATAATAAGATTCCAATTTCAAGCTTTTTTTAAAAGTAGGAGAGAATCAACGAGGATAATAATGGCTGTGGTTTATATGATATTTTGTATAGAGCAATCCTAGATAGCATATATTTTACTATAACCATCCAGAAGAGCCTCATCAACGTCATTACAGTTATCAATAAAAGACCAATCCGTCACAGAAAAGTCAAAGTAAAGCTTATGATAGTCGGCAATTGTATCTAATATTGTTATGGGAAGGAAAAATAGTTAGTTTGGATGACTTTGCATTAGGTACAGTAACGTTTAGAGTAGGATGATGAGCATCATCAGCAATAAACAGTAATGATCTTGTAAAACCTCAATGTTTCTCCCAAAATTTAATAAAACCAGAACAAATATTCTATTAGTTGCATTAAGGACATTGTTAAATTGGCACCGGTTTAAAAATTCCATAAAAAATAAAAATAAGTTATGTTTTGATCGAACCAGATTCAGAAATAAAGTTAGGCCACTTGAAATCACCGATCATAACTTCGCGTTTATTTGAGATGAAAACCACTAGCAAATCAAAAAATATTCTAAAGAATCGAAACCTAAGGCAGGAGGAATATAAACCAAGATTAAGTAGTAATAATACTGAGCCACGACAGTAATCCTGGTGATCAGCAGATCAATTAAAAGTGATGCCTTATTAAATGTTGTAATATCAACAACTTCATAAGTAATATTATTTCAAGAAGCCATCACGACGAAGGAGTCCCGGTAATGTCGAACAATAGAATATAATGAAGAAAAAATTCAGCAGTTTAATATTGTAAGAGAAGGGGTAACTATCAGCAAGCAACGTATCGATCACTAAGGGGAAAACATCTGTTCGACTTCTTTAGTTTAAAATAGAAATTATTCAAGAGACACCTGAGATTACTCTCACCTTTGTTCTTGCGTACTGTGAGCTCATCTTTAACGCTCCTATAAAGTTAATAAGGTTACCTATTAACTCGTATAAATTCACTTCAATAAGCACACCACATACACATGTATGACAAGAAAATTTCGAATTTCTTACGAGTCTGAAAGCCAAAATTTACCTTGAAGAACGGGATTTTGTGAGATACCATGCAATTATACAAAGGACAATTGAATCGCAGAATAAGTGCTAGCAAGGAAAAACATAAACACCAGTACGCCGACTTATCCACATCGCTTTTTGAACACGCACTAAATATAAGCCATCACATCAATACTAAAGGAATAAAAACAATAGATGGCGTAGACTATTTTTACACAAGAATAATCAGAAAATCGAAATAGAGGAAAGTTCACACAATTTAAATAAAAGGGATAACGGATGGAGACTACCCAACAGATGGAAAAATATTTTACCAAAATACATACATAAGGATAAAATCACCCAAAATAATCGCAATGTAACACCGCACACAGTAATCTCAACTCCATCTCCCACTTGACACCAACTTACAGTATCAGCCTATAGAAGAATAATACAGTATCATTCATAGAACAATAGTAGCAGTAGTAGCAACTTGAGAATGGCAACAGCAAGATTGCTGAAGGAATAGCCCTTTCTAGGGCTCAACGATATCTACATACATGTGTCAACTTCCCAGGGAAGACAGGAAAGTTTTTAAGAAGACATCTTACCGGCGCAGCACAAAAACGTTCTCAAGCAGCACCATCCATCCGTCATTCCATGGAGTTTTTAGCCCACCCTCGTACATCAATAGATAATTATATGAACTTCCATAACAGATTCTGTTCAATGCCCTTCATTTGTTAAGAGGAAATTCATTTACTTCTAGAGCGTGAAGCTGTGAAGAAGATATACTATAGTTTCCATCACAAACATTTTCAAACTTCAAAATCAATTGAACTATATACCACAAAAAAACATAATATTCTAAATATTAGTTTAATTTTCTAACTGTCTATAATTATTATAAAATAGAAATAATATCTCTTCATGAGCTTTCCTTAATTATGCTACTATAACAGTAACAGTTATAACGAGGAAATTTACACTTACAAATGTCCATACACATAACTTAATCGTTATAATAATATTGATTTATTCACCAATTTAAAGTAAATAATGTCCATTAGTAATATGCAATTCCTACTTGCTGAAACTGGACAAAGTCGCCTAAATAAATACACTTCATTTCTTATTCTTCTCATTCTGAACCGTAATGCACGGCACATGGTATTCGTTAGGCCGCCTCATGAGAAAAGGAAGTAATATATCTAGTCAACATCTCGGAGCAATTATAATTACTATTAATTTTGGTCCTTGGCACGTCTACCGAGCTGCAGGGGGAAAAATCTGTCAAGGGATAAAATATTAGACAATCATTAGGAATGCAGCGGAACAATACTGTGAAACATCCATGTAGATGCACGTAAGAATGCAACTGTGTATACATATATGTATATTTTATACTTATGTACAAATATACATTAATATTGTGTCTATTATATTATAAGATAAGCAACTAATAAAGTTATCTCGAAATACAATGAGCGAAAAAATAAATAAACAGTGTACCTATTAATAAATAATGTGATTACTTAAATTTCAGATAAAATTGATAGTAGTCGAACGTCATGAAAAAAATAAATATATAAAATAGTACTTGCATCTAGAATAACAGCTTTAAAAATCGTTCTAAACCCTAAAATTATCTCAAGGTGAATTCAAATACTTAATCTTGAGCTTAAATAGAAATGAAGTATTTGAAAACAATTCATGGGAATATTTATTTGAATAAGAGCATCTGTCTTTTCTTCAAAATCAATAAGTAATAACAAAAGTATCTTAATCCAGACATAAATTTGAAAGACAAAAATAACTACCATTAGTTTAGTCACAGAAAAGAACTTACGAAGATGATTTAACGGGAAACGATACTCAGCCACTAGTATCATCTTACAGAAAAGCTTAGCATTATATTCTAATTCTTCTATTTTTTAATGGACAATACACATCTGATATTTTGGATGTAACGATACAAATTTTGAACGATAATCTGGTACGCAGACTTCCGCGGTCGTAGTCCATACTATCTTCTTCTGGGCTCCAGTTTTAGAGCAACAAACAGTAGCAATAGTTGAACCCTAAAGATGACCCATACGAGTGGGTACGAAACGTCGGCAGTTATACCAGTGACGCGGTTTCAGCCCGGAAGCCCAGAAGAAGATAGTTTGAACGATAATGCTGTTGGATTGTACAATTTAATAGTAGTAACATAAGCATCCAATATTTTTTTTACATTAAAACTGATCTAATAGACCAACCATTAATTTTCATTGAATATATATAATAGTGAGAGAACTATACATCCATTTCTCGAACAGAATTGAAAGCATTTATATTACTTTAACTGTCATTCGACAGTACACCTATTGACCAAACGAGCAGCGACATGTACATATAAACAGGACTAATTGCCAATTAAGCGTAGTTAATCGTAGCTCAAAAAAAGCCAACGTCGAGTGATCTAGATTTAGTCAACAAATTATACACTTCTGGTATCCTGATAAATGATACTTGGTGTTACTATTGAAACGATATATTATGTGAGTATTCAAAGTAATCAAAGAGAACTATACATCCATCTCTTGGATAGAAGTAAAAGCACTTATACTGCTTTAACCGTCATTAAATAGAGCGCGGAATGGTGAAGGACACTATTTGTGTTCTTGCACCTGTGCGTATATAAATGCGTAATTGGTGCCTTTCAGAATTCTGCAAGAAATAATTTAAAACGAATATTTTATTTTTATCGAAAGAAACGTATTTCTTGCTTATATTGAAATTCTTTAGTTCAGTGAAAATTTGTAATTTCTTTACCAATGCAAAATAATTTAAACTTTTTAAGTGTTTTTCTTATGTACCACTTCTTATGTTTATTTAACTAATTCGATTTACGAACAAACTCCATTCAATAGTTTGTTGTCTTAACAAATTCTTTTTTCTCCATGCAACCACATAATTAAAAGTGTATTCAGCAAAAATGGCAAATACCAGAGCAAAAATTGCGTTATTCGACTGTTAACTATAAAAGCCATTTGTTTTAATATAACAAATTATGCAGAAAATTAAGCCAAGGATCTTCAATAATCATATTTTATTTAACTCTTGTGTGTAAACGGAGTCTCCAATACTCATACAAGGGTAGCATTAAAGCGATTATGTTTTAAATATTCACCACTCATGCATTGCTAAGGCTTCTTCCTGCGGCCCAGTTGATTCCGTTCATCATCCACAATGAATAAAACATCGTACGTATCTCCGCGAAAATATTAATCAAGCGCACAAACACCCCCATGATAAAATATACCTATTGCACATACATACGTTAGTCGGGTCGGCACGACTGACTAGGGATGATTACTATTCGAGGGGCATAAGAAAGGAACTTGACGCACTCTCACGTATGTGGGCACATCCGCGCGAGCCAGTCCGCTTGTGCTCGCTAACTCTCTCAGGCCCAGACACTGTCGTATCCGTAATTAATATAGAATACGCAGAAGAATTTCATCCTTTCGTCGCGCTTAACTCCGAATCATATAAATCTGTGCGTGCGTATATAGAATTTGTGCATATGTGTGTCTACAACGGGCACGTATTTATACGCACATCAACGTGTTTGCAAGCACCAGTTGTATCTTTAAACTGATAAAAAATATTACGAGTACAACTCAAAAACATTCTAGTATTAATGTGGATACACGCAAAAAAATTTGTTGTTGGTTTCTTTACTAAATAACATTATCAACTTGTAGTACTTCATAGAACCTTATTAATCAAATAGTGCCAATTATGTATATTATACATTCGTTTTAAATCAAATATAATCTGCTCTATATCTGACGTTCCTCAGGCTTCGAGCTTAGGTCCGTTATTGTTTGTTCTCTCGTCGATAAAAATAGGAGTCTCACTTATCCCGCTTTAATCTACACGGATGATTTAAATATTTATTGGGCAATTTCTTCATTTCATTACATAGAACAAATTCAGGAGAACAGATATGTGAACCCATTGAACATCATTAAATAATCATAAATTAAAGGTTAGCAAATGCCGTTGCACTTACATAATTTCACCTCCACCTATCATTGCAAGAAAGAATTCTGTAAGAGATTTTAAAATATTGTTCGATAATCGATTGAGGTTTTCCAAACATATAGACTACTTCTCATCTTATGCTTCTAAACATTTCGATTTTATCATATTATCTTCCAAACAATTTAATGATCGAGATTAATTAAAGACAAAGTTAGTAGCCACGATTGCTACGTATATTGCAACGTCTTTTAATATTTTTGTAATTTAAATTTGACAACAATACCTACTACTTAGAGAGCTTGATAATAAATTTCCAATTTATGTGGAAGTTATTTCATGTAAAAGATTTTTCTAACCCCCTAAGCAGGTTAAACTTTCGTGTACTCTAATCATTGTCGTTACTCCTCAACGTTCGTTCTTGGTATTCCAAAACAAATTTTCTTTGAAAAACGCCAGTATATAACATGTACGAACTTGCCTACATATACTACGATAACATGTTTTGACACGTTTCAGATTGGTATTATTTCTCAATGAATATGGAATGGAGTGGAATATAATTTTTATATACTACGTTTTAATTTCATTCCTACGCTGTATAAATAAAAGATTTTGAATTTTATTAAAACTTGTTTTTTATAAATTTTCATTATCGTTTTCAATCGAATGATATACTTGCTAATCACTAGCTTTCGAAATTTCAATAAATCATATTATTTATAACCCTGATTACACATATCATATTATTTTGTACATCACAAACATATATTTATATAAAACATACACTGTTAAATTATTATGGGAAAAGGTGGCTAAGACCAAAGGCTTAATGGTCAGAATCCTTGGCTATGTTTATGGCACGGTACTTATACACAGTCTGTTTCAGAGAAAACGGAACTTTTTTAAAAGAATAACAAAAGCTTACTATTTTGGCAAAATTCATTTATTTCATTCAAAGTAGTCGCCTTTGGCTTCAATACATTGTTCTGCATGGTCAATTAACATGTCGAATGAATTTTATATTTTTAAAAATATACTAACAGGGTTTTCAACTGTTCACGAAAACTCGCATTGAGTAATCACTTGATTGAAACTCTTAAAGGTTTTTTTCATGACAATTATTTTAATGGTCCGTTTTTCACGTCGATGAGTATACACGGTCTGCCTCAGAGAAAACCGAACTTTTTTAAAATAAAACAAAAGCTTACTATTTTTCAATACAACGTTTTGTACGGTCAATTAACATGTCGAATGAATTTTTAAGTTCATCCTTAGAGACGTCCTTCAAGGTCGCTGTCGACCCCTTTTTAATGGCTTCGACGTCGGCGTAACGCTGTCCTTTCATCGGCAGATGTAGTTTGGAGAATAGATAGAAATCACAGAGGGCCAAATCCGGTGAATACGATGAATGGTTGATGGTTAAAATGTCATTTGTAGTTAGGAAATCAGTGGTAAACGTCGAGCGATGCCACCTACCGTTTTCACGATACTGAGGGCGCATACGAAGAATACTCGTCAAAAGACAGTTCATAACACCAAAATAATATACAGTATTGACTGCATGACTAGTTGGTACAACTCCTTTTTGCACTATGCTTTTCGATTCATAAAAGCAAATCAACATTGTCTTCCCTTTCGACTTTTCCAATCGGCTTTTTTTCGGTCTTTCTTCGCTTGGATGCTTGTATTCAAAGCTTTTACGCTTGGTCAATTACAATAGAATACCTGAAGTTTTCGTCGTTTTTTGAGTCTTTAGTTATGTTTGAACAATATTGAATTCGGAGCAATTTTTAATAATCAGTTAGATTGTGTGGTACAAACCTTGAAAACATCTTTCTCAATCTCAAATGCTGTGTCAAAATGCAATTGAACCTTTGTAAATATTTAATTTCATTCCCACGTATCACAATTTATCAGAAATGAGTCGAAATCCTCATTGCTATATGTGGGAATGGAATTAAATATTTCCAAAGATTCAATTCATTGCATTTTGAGACAGCACTTGGGACTGAGAAAGATTGGTGCAAACTGATAATCAAAAATTGCTCCGAATTCAACATTGTGTTATGAAGTGCCTTTTGGCGCGTATTCGTGATGTGCGCCCTCAATATCGTGAAAATGGTAGGTGACGTTTGTTACATAATAATGCACCTTCTCATCATTCGACGCTTATTACTGATTTTCTAACTACAAATGACATTTTAACCAACAACCATTCACCATATTCACCAGATTTGGGCTCATTCTCCAAACTGCATTTGCCGATGAAATGACAACGTTACGCGATCTTCAAGGACATCTCTAAAAATGAATTTAAAAATTCTTAATTAATCGTGCGAAACGTTGTATTGAGGCGAAGGTCACTATTTTGAATAAAATAAATGAATTTTACCAAAATAGTAAGCTTTTGTTTTTATTTTTAAAAAATTCCGTTTTCTCTGAGACAGACTGTGTATATACACATGTACCTAATTTCAAAGAACATCTCTTTTCACTGAGAATTTAGACTTCCATAAAGCGGCCTGAATATTTCGTAGGGTTTGAGCAGATTTATCCAAATCCAAATTGGTGAATATTCAGTAAAATAACTTGAATATTTTAAATAAAAACGATCGTTTGCTCTGGTAAACTATCCCAATTACTTTTTTGCCTGTTCTGTTTATTTTCCATCCATTTGTATTTCTTAAAAGTCAAGAATCTGAACTATTATTGGTAAAATAAATAATTGTGACTACTCGGTCTTAGGATACTTTAGTTCTAACTCCACAATTTATCAAATACATTATGTAGTAACACTAATATAATAACACTAATATAATAACACCAATATAATAAGGATTATAAACCCATTACATCTTGTATATTATTTATTAATGAGAACGAAATATGTTCCTAGTAATGTTTATAAATGCATTACATCAATTTCTAGAAGACAGCACAAACAATTTGTAGTATGTTGTGCAAAAAACAAGAGCAACACTCACCAAATTTCTCAGAATGTTATGAAAAAGAAAACCACCTTTTCGGTTTAGTTTCGATTTACATATCTTAACGGCATTTTGATTATGTGAACTAGTACAATACCTGACTTGACGTGTTTCATTCGCTCTATACACACGCAAAGCGATTATATTAATCATATTATTAAAACTGAATGATGCTAGATTACCGTTGCTTTTCAAAAACAAAAATAAATCCGTTTTCAATTAGATTACATCAATTAAATTCTCATCGAAGTCGTCGTCTTCGGCGTAATGGCGTTTTATTAATTAGGTTTTTCTTCGGGCGGATTTGCATATAGCAGTGATCATTGAATGGCGCATTATTCTTGGGAAATCACTAATGATAGCTTGTCAAGTTCAATACCGAAGTTCCAGAATAAAAGCCAATTAATATTCACGAATTCTTAGAGTTATCTACGTGATTATGCGATGGTATTTTTTACAAAGTTTCTACTAGACAATAGATTACGCAAATATTACTGCTAATAATTACAATAATCTTATGTCACTTTTAAAGGAACATTGTGGCTTCCTTTACACAGCAACGAATCTGTAAATTTATATTTATGCTACAATTTAATATTTTATAATAATAGTAATAATAATAACTTTATTGCCCAACAGATAGCCACTTACAGGACGACAATGATATATATACGTATATATATATATATATATATATATATATATACACGTATATATATCATTAGGTGCGCAACTAAATTCTCGCTGTTTTTCAAGAAATGGTTCCCGTAGTAAGTGCTAGCCGATTGTGACATAACCAAAACGTCATGAACCAAGCTTAAACATATGGTAAACAAACCGCTTTGACACATTAGTGATTTTGTTTTTGCGTCATATACGCATATACGGTTGTGTGAAAATGTCTGATTTTGTGCCAAATAATCGTCATTTGCGGGAAGTGTTGCTTTTCTTCTTTCATTCGAAGAAAACGGCAGCTAAAGCGCATCGAGAACTCCAAAAAGTTTACGGAGATGCTGCTCTAAGTGAAACAACGTGCCGTGATTGATTCCGTCGCTTCAACGACGCTGATTCCGATGTTGACGGCCATTCGCGTGAAGGAAGACCAACACCTTCGAAGACGCTGAATTGAAGGCATTGCTCGCAAAAGCAAAAAGAGCTTGCTTCAGCATTAGGAGTTACCCGCCCAGCCATTTCCCAGCGATTGCATGCGTTGTGAATGATTTAAAAACAAGGAACTTGGATTCCTTATAATTTGAAGCCAAGAGACGTTGAGCGTCGTTTTTTCGCCTGTGAACAACTGCTCCAGCGGCAATATAGGAAGGGTTTTCTTCATTGCATCGTTACGGGTGATGAAAAATGGATTCATTACAGCAATCCAAAGAGAACAAAATCATGGGAACTGCCCGGTCATGCTTCTACGTCGTCGGTTCGGCCGAATATTCACGCTGCGAAGGTTTTACTGTGTATTTGGTGGGACCAGGGCGGTGTTATTTATTATGAGCTGTTGAAACCGAACCAAACCATCACTGGGGAACGGTATTGAACTCAGTCGATGCGATTGAGCCGAGCACTGCGCGAAAAGCGGCCACAATACGAGCAGAGGCACGAAAAAGTGATTCTACAGCATGACAACGCTCGGCCTCACGTTGCCAAACCCGTTATAACCTTCCTAGAAACGCTCAAATGGGAGGTCCTACCCCACCCGCCATATTCCCCAGATATTGCGCCGTCCGATTATTACTTGTCCCGTTCGATGGCACATGGTCTGGCTAATCAGCAGTTCCGCTGATATGAAGACATCTCAAAATGGCTTGATTCGTGGATAGCCTCAAAAGACGAACACTTCTACCCTGACGGTATTCGAGCTCTGCCAGAAAGATGGGAAAAAGTTGTCGCTAGCGATGAGCAATAATTTGAGTGATTCATTTGTAAACATTTTTTACGATAAAGTTGCATTTCCATCAAAAAAAAACAGCGAGAACTTAGTTGTGCACCTAATATATGTATATATATACAAAAAAAGGAATCGATCGTACAGTATGATATACAAATAAACTTAAAATTAACAAAAAAAAAATATCAAATAGTTTGCCCAATTTGCATTTTACATTTTACAATACTTGCACTGGTCCTTGTCCTCCATTCCACCTCACTAGAAACAGTTAATGTACTATTTATTATAGTTCTTCACCATATGGTAAAACGGCGGTCTGAACAATATATTAGTTCTAGCCCTTGGAGTAGCAAAAATATTAAAGTTTCTTGTTTTACACACAGGCAAGTGAAAACAGATCTGTGAAACTAGGGAAGGAGAATCAATTTTATTGAGTATTACTAAAAAATTTGGCACTGGTCAATTAACGCCTGTCAGCTAAACTTTGGAAATTATGACAGTCTAAAAGAGCAATATAATCCGTTCCGCGACTCGGATAAATATTTTATAACACAAGTATTTAAGAATTTTTTTTCTGCACCAGTTCAACTGCCAGATGTTGATGCACGTAATAAGGATACCAGACTATAGCAGCATATTCTAATTTTTTACGAACTAGAGCATAATATAAGGTTTTTATTGTGTCAATGTTAGACAAATTACGTGCAGATCTTATAAGAAACCCTATTGACTTCGACGCTGACAGATAGGTTCCTTCAATAATTAAATTGATTAAATCAAAAAATTCTTCATACTAAATATATTTAAAATACTCCGAAAGAATTGGAATTGCCTAACTTTCTGTACGATATCTGCAGCTCAAAAATGCTAATTTTGGATACTTTTTTATATCGCTCTAAGAGCAGCTCAAAGAGGTAAAAGTCGCACTTAAAAATCGTTCGTAACTTTTGAACAGTGTTTTTATAAACTAATCAGCTAGGATGAGAATGCCTTGAAAAAAACTTTTACGGATATATAAAAGTTATTTCAATGTTGTATAACTGTTTGATTAAATATGTTTTAAATTTGTGAATTTGTGCAAATTGTTTTATTTATTGACAAAAGAAAATATAATAGAAGGAGCATTGCCTAGATATTATATTGTTGAAATTAGAGTAGATCAGAAGCCACTAGAACCATTTGTGCCATTTACGGAGAAAACGTAATTAAGGAGAGTACAGCAAGGAAATTATTTTTTTTAATTCAAAGAGAACCATTTTAACATAAACGATTCTTAACGTTCAGGAAGATCATCAGACTTTGATGAAAATCTCTGGCGAGATAACAAGAGTTGTCATCTACTATAAATTGCTTCCAAGAAACGTAACTCTTGATACATACTGTCAACAACTCCGCCGGTTTGAGGCCGCGATTCCAAGCACGGAAAGATATTATCAAATCATTTTGTAGCACGATAATGCTCGCCCTCATACTATTAACATTAGAGAAGTAACTATTCAAGAACTCCAGAGGCGAGTCATTCTACATTCGTCTTATTCTCTTCCCTTATCTCGTCCGAGTAAGCTAATATCCAAATGGAAAAAGGAAGAGGAAGTCTTCTACTACGAATTGCTTCCGACAAATGTAATCATCGCAACTGAGATTTATTGTCAACAACTCCGTCGGCCTGAGGCCGAAATTCTAGAAAAAAGACCAGGAATACATTATCGAGTCATTTCGCAGCTCTATAACTCTCTATGCCAACGTTTGTAAGACGGCTATTAAACAACTTGGTTATGACGTCATTCCACATCCGCATTCATCAGATTTCCATAATTAATGGATCATCCATTACTTTTGAACGAACTCGAGCGTAGTGACATAAGAGGCACCACTCTCTAATGATTTATTATCTTTAGTATGGTCTTCAATGACTCCAGTTATAAATTTTGGAAGAAAAATATATTTACAAAAACGTTATGTGCGAATTTAAAGTTATTCAAATAACAAAATGCGAAAACAATTAAGGTTATACTTACGCATTAATTCCGTTATTAGAGAAACAAGCAGGTACCCAAATCTTACCCTCTGACGTTTGGACTGGTGCAGAGAACGGCAGCATTGGGAAGCAGAATGGCATAATGTCGTATTCAGCGACGAATCGCGATTCTGCCTAGGCATGCATGATGGCCGTCAGAGGGTAAGACGTCGTCGTGGAGAGCGACGTGATATTGGATTTGCTGTTGAGAGGCATGTGCACAGAACTGTAGGAGTAATGGTTTGGGGGGCTATTGTATATGGAAGCCGATCACCTCTTCTGTTTATTCGGGGCAGTATGACAGCTGCGCGTTATGTTGATGACGTCCTACAAACCACTTTATTGCCTTATCTATATGGCCGTCCACACGTCCTTTTTCAGCAAGACAACGCGCGTCCACATATTGCTCGTCGTACTATGGACTTTCTACGAGAAGCTGGCGTTAATGTTTTGCCGTGGCCAGCCCGTTCACCGGATTTAAATCCCATCGAACATGTGTGGGACATAATGGGGAGAAGACTGACCAATTTGAACCATCCTCCACAAACTCTGGCACAGTTAATCCACCAAGTTCAAGTTGCTTGGAACGAGGTGCCACAAGCAGACATCGACCATCTTATTTTGTCGATGCCTAGACGTGTACAGGAGTGTCTACAGCTACGGGGTCGCCAAACACATTATTGATTTTTTTTCAAATTAATGTTAATAAAATTTCTTGGAAATCTGATCGTTTCATTCTTGACTTAAGCTTATCACATTACCAAAAAATCACGTCCAGGAAACTATTCCTTCTAGGTGTAACACTTCTAATGTCATTGAGTATATATATATATATATATATATATATATATAATAATATAATTATTAAAGTGCCACAGAGGAACGGAAAATAAAATTTAAATAATTATATAAACAGTACTTGGGAAGTGAAGAGTGTTAAAAGAATACAATCAACTTTTAAATGTTTGTGAAATGAACAACCGAAGATAATAGGGGAAAAAAACGACCTACATACATACATATCGATGTATCGATAAGGGACTAATAACGGACAAGGAATAATGATAGGAAGAAACAGGCTGGAAGATAAAGATGGATCATTTAGTGTATAAAAAAATTGTTCTTTATTGTAATTTATTTATTCTGTTGATCACCGAAAGTTGATATACAGTATTGTGCAAATTAATGGAATCAAATACAATATAACTAAGAAAACCGTTTCTTTGTCATATAATCACGATGAGATGGTATAAAATTATAAATTACTAGTAATTTAATAAGAGATATGCCCTCCTTTGGCTGCGATGACAGCCTGAACTCTTTTCGGCATGGAATCTATTAATTTTTGACAGTTTTCCTTTATTCTCTCATCCCGAAACCACACCTGAATTACTGCTTCTATCAATTTTGTCTTCGTTGTACAGTCCATTTTATGTAATAACTTACAAATGGCCCACAGATTTTCAATTGGGTTTAAATATGGAAAATTTGCCAGACCAGTCGAGGAGAGTTATTCCTTTTTCCTTGAAATATTTAACCATAACCTTCGATTTCTGGCATGGAGCTGAGTCCTGTTGGAAAATTGCACCTCCGTTTGGCTTGCATTTCCTTAGATCTTTTCCCAAATACTTATCCAGTAGCTCTTTATATTTCTAGCTGTTTATCATGCCTTCTATAGGCACCAGCGAACCAGTCTCCATGTACGAAAAACATCCCCAAAACATCTTCTTTACAGGATGTTTGACAGTCTGATCGATATAAGCTGCAGTGAGTTTTTCATCTCCACTTTTTCTCATGAATTTTGATCGCTGCCCCTGCACCAAAAAATGGGAGTCGTCTGGGAACAACACCTTTCTCCAGTCTTCTCCATTCCATCCGGCGTATTTCTTGACCCAAATAAGCCTCTGCTTCATCATTCGTTGAGTGAGGCGTTGCTTCTTCTGTCGTCGAATGGCTTTTCTTCCAGACTCTAAAAGTTTCCTACGAATTGTCGAGTCATGCACTTTCACTCCAGCGTCGGCCAAGTCTTTTTGTAGTTCAAAACTAGTTTTTCTTGGGTTCAGCTTGCTATTTCTGACCAAAAAAGTGACATCCCGGGGTGTCATCTTCATCTTTCTCCTACATTTTCCCGCTCGTTTCACTTCAACTATTCCAGTATTCTTTTTTTGCTTTAGGATCTTGCTTACTGCACCTTGACTAACACCACATTACTGAGCAATATCTCTCTGTACTATTGAAGTGTGCTCACTTAATATCACAATCTTCTCATGTTTTCTGGGCGTGATATCCATATCGCGAACAACCGGTAAAAGCACAATATAAATCAAATTTTGAACTTTGAAAGAGTATACGTGAACAAACTCTTTAAAACGCACTGAATAACTGTGTAATGTGTTCCTAGTGATATATGTTCTTTGAGATAAAACTACTGTCAGAACTAACCTAACAATGTTGCCACATGCAGAAAACTAAAAAAATAGTCATGCTTCCATTAATTTGCACAATATTGTATAACCCTTGCCACATTAATTTTCGTATTCTGTATACGTATTTCGACAACTAAGTTGTCATCATCAGCAGATAATTAAATAGTGTCGCACCTGGAAAACTACGGCGAAAAATACCCGTACGAAAACAAACTCCGTACGCGATCCGTACCGTTGAGAACCAAAATGTACACTGTATGTACATTTTGGTTCTCAAACTAAATTACGTACAAAAGTCATTGTTATACCTACTTGAGTGCCTTTGTAGAAAGACTCATGGATTGTTTTGATTAATTTTTGAGCTAGCCAAGTTAAAACAGGTATTAAATAAAGTAAATATATAAGATATGATTATTATTTTAAACAAGCATTAAATAAAATATTAAATACAAATAAACATATACACATACTAAATACATAAACATAAATGAAAACATAAACATATGTACATACATAGATAGACAACAAATTAATTTATAAAAATATATATAATAAGTATTCAGTTATTTATACATGCGTATATGTGCATAACCTTATACAACAGTGTAACACAACTACCTCACTCGACGTGAACATCTGTTAGCTAAAGTTTGTCGCATTTAAAGTGTTTATTAGTTGACGCTTTGTATAAATAAGAGTCAATAGAACATGCACAGTTTATTTGTAAAGACAAAACACCTGTTACGTATTGTATTCGATTGCAGTATCGGGAGTACTAACAAAACGGAAGTAATGACCGCCCATAGCTATTTTACGACGTGTAATTATCACTGTTAATATTAATGAATTCATTACGGAAATGGATACGTACTTACACGCAATTTCACACACGTTTTATTCTGTATAGTTTTTCTTCGAATCTTGTAATGGACGTTATTTCCTCTATAATATTTACTGTGATGTTATATTCGGATTTGTTAATACGACGACTCTACGCATAAATCGGAAAAAAATAAGAAACTTTAGACTAATTTACGCTTTAAATATTTAAATATACAAACATTTCAGTCTGCAAAACAAATACTTTAGAATGATGCAAAATTAACTACACGAATAAGAAAAATGCACCAACCCGAAGATACAGATCTAAATAAATCGCCGCTTAGCTGCTAAATAACTTTAATACGTGGGATGTCTTTCATGTTTTGCATAGTGGGATATAGAGAGCGCCACTAATAACAATTTACTTTCCACTAAATATCGTATCAATTATGAAAAGCAGTTTATGAAATACGAAAGATGACGTAACAAAAATACGCATTATCTTGTATAAAAAAAATATTTCTGTGCATTTTTCAATTACAATATTTTAAATACAAACTTTATGAACAACTTATTCTTTGTTGAGGTCCTACTGAACTATGTACAAAAGCACAGACTATACACTACAGGAAACTACAAGTTTTTTTTGAAATGTATGTCCCAAACTTACAAACCCATAATACGTGGAATGTCTTTTAAGTTTTGCATAGTGGGACACTGAGGGCGCCAGTAATCAAAGGTTGGTGCAACCCAACCCAACCTCCATCTTTACTTAACCTAAATCCAAAGTTGGAGTACAATATGTGTAGTGTTGTAGCTGCAACGAACTCTCAAAGTCAATAAGTTAGATGAAAAATGTAATTAAACCAAGAACATTTTCGCGGAATAATTTTGTATGGTCTTCGAAGACAATTATCTCAACAAAAATGCAGCACCGAGTTGGTTTTTGTTTTCGGCAATGAAACACCACATCAGTCAGCAATTTCTTGTTGGTATGGACAATTCAAACCTGGACGGATTCGTCTTAGCGACGATCCGAGAGCAGGTTCACCAAAACCGGCAGTCACTCAGGAAAGCGTCGATGCTGTGCGTAAGATCATCAATGAAGAACGACATGTAATATATCGTCAGATTGAAGCATTATTGAGGATTTCGAATACATCATTTCAAAAATTTTGCGTAAAAAATTGTGTGTAAAGAAATTAGTTTCTCGTTGGATACGGCATCTATTGACCGAAGAACAGAAAGCAGCTAGGGTGAATTGGTGTCAAAAAATTCTAGATCGCTGTCTCCAAAAAATGGTAGCGACATTTGTCTCGAAAGCAGGTTATATAGCACTAATTCCTCTACAAAATCAAGAAACTGTTACTAACGATTGGTTTTGACTATTTATTTGCCACAAGTAATCGCTGAACTTCGAAAAACCAACCCCGAACGACAAATCATCCTCCAACAAGACAATACAAGTTCGCACATAGTATGTTAGGCGATTGAATACTTAATGCAACAAAATGTCAAACTGTTGGCCCGTCCTACATACACTCAGGATCTAAGTTTAAACGATTTCTTTATCTTTCCGAAAATCATGAAAAGGATTGCGTGTTCCAATCGTCAAAAGGAACGGTCGATGCCTTCAAAAATGCAATTCAGAGTGTACCAACTTAACTAGTAGAACAACTGCTTCCAGAGTTGATTCCAGAGCATTCAAAAATTCGTTAATCTTTGAAAATCAATGAAGTCTCTAAAAGCTATCTACTGTTTCATTTCATTTTTTATGCAAAACTTAAAAGACAACCCACATAGAACTACTTGTTTTTTTGTTAGTGCGGTAGTAAAGTATTAAGTGGTGAAAAGTAACTAACCTACTTTTGTTTTTCCTTTAATTTTTCCGTAATCATTTCAAGAAAAAAGTATTGATTAATATTGTTATGTAGCCTCTTATAAAGCTATTCAATTATACTAGAAACCGACGGCTTCTATTCTTAAAAAAATTACCACTCTGCACCCCTATCGTTACATGGACGAAATAATTTTTTCATGAGATATCGTATTCCCCATTAAAAAAACATGTCAAGTAAAAGTACACAAACACCTTAACAAATCTCACCCAAGCATGGAAATGACCGAAAATATAAATCAGTTTTTCGAAAAGTTTGGATTAAAGACTCGGCAAACTGCTTCACCTCACCATAAGTTAGAGATGGTATAAGAGACTTTTAGAGGAATTCAACCATATAATAATGTAATAAGAAATTAAAAAAAGTCCTTAGCTTCGTTGAGCATATTTTCATAGCTTACAAAAACAGTACTTTTTCACAGTACATAAACGGATTATTTAATATGTTTTATAATACTTTACAATTTACAATTTACAATTATTTTAGTATGGGATATATACCACATGGATATTATATCATTATATTTGTAGATTGGTATAACTTCAAACGTTAAACTTTGTTTAATTCTTTAAATGTTCGAAATGTCCTCTATTAATGTTATAAATGCACTCAATCTGTTATCAAGGTCCATAAGTACTTTTGTGATGAACTCATTAATTTTGTCTACTTTTCGAGAGCTTTCCCTCTTGAACTATATTTTCTCTAGCCCCAGAAAGAGAAGTCTACTGAAGTGAGGTCAGAAACACAGAGACGACTACTACTTGTGGAATTGTCGGCCATCAAAAATTAACCAGAAGCACTAGAATATACAGTGCAATGCAAACCTAATATACCAACTGACTTAAACGCATACAAACTTGACATTTCTCAGCAATGAAAACGTAGATGTGTGTAATGTATATACATTTACAAATTAAAATCATAAGAGGGGATTAACGAACATCGTTCAAGACGCTTATCGAATTCATCGGATTCACCAACAGCAGCTTTAATAAAATCAATCGAAATAACAAAATACGTCGAAACCACGAATAAGAAAACAATAATAAAAGTATTTCTTTCGTACATAAAAGATACGACAGCAAGGTCAGTATAATGTCCATAGATGTTTGTTCACATTTACATCTAACATTTAAATGCACCAGTTATTTCTATTAACGTGTTTAATGCTCTTTTTGCATCACACTAGCCAATGCAATAGATCTACTGTTCTAATTGTCCATTGTCTGTGTAGAAAAGAGAAGAAGGGACGCAAAGGTTGATTACTGGATTGCTGTAAATAACTTATTTTAAGTCTGTTCCTTGATCATCAGAACTATAAAAATACATTTGATTTCGAATTTTCTTGTCAAAATTATCAGGAACATTTTTTTTGTTGCTTTACGTTCTCTTAGTTTTACAAAATATGTTTTCTTACACATCCTGTAAAATTATAACTCATTAAGGTGTCACTTTTTTTGCGCAAGCTGCAAATTCACATGTTTATTCTTTCAACAAATCATTCTATATTCGTAATTTAGATTTGGAATCAATTAAGACAAGCTAACAACAAAAATAAATAAAAGGAATCGAGTACAGTATCTCCGCCAAATCTTTTAATTTCGATCTTTTTTTCGGTTTAGCAAAAAGTTACTTTCAATATAATTCAACGTAGGTATATCCCGGTTCGTTAATCATACGGTACGACTTCTTTTGCCCATTTATGTAATTACAATGTAAATGTTCCGAAATCTTTAATATTAGAGACACGGTCGACCGATCGCCGCGCGCTCTACCCGTAATTCCGTGGAAAATATTATTATGATTATAATTAAATCAAGTAATAAACCTATCAGAGTGTGTATCAAAATATAAATTAATGAATTAATCATTGTGTGTCATGAAATAGAGTCGTTATAACAAATGTGATATAGTGTTGATAGAACTGACAAGAAGAATATTATTTACGACTGCTTGTATATTTACATATTCGGTCTAGACTAAATTAATTAGCAAAGTTTTTATCTGATAATGTAAATATTTAAATAGAATATACAGGGGCACAATAAATGAATTGGAAAATATTTGTATCAATTTATTAATGTTACTTATTTGTGATGTATTGAATTAAAAGAAATTGTATTAAGTAGCCTTACGTTGGCTTACGTTAAAAATATTAAAAATTCTTAACTCATTTACTTCAGAATATTTGTAACGTTATGGCCAAAATTGTTATAAAATTATGATTAATTACAAAAAGAAATGGATGCTTACGTTGCGTGGCAAAATGATATAATTAGTTACTTGAAATAAAATATTAAATAAAAATCGACGTGGTTTTTTATTGTAATAAACGACTCAAATACATTTTGATTAAATGCTTTTGAGATAAAGTATTATGTGTATCTACAGCATAAATTAATAATTCGAGGGTAACCGTTTATATTGTATTTAGGGAACTGGCAACACGATTAGTATTGCCTCCGATCTGATGATTGCATAGTGAAGTTTGTCATTTTTTACAATATATTTATATTATTATTTCTATTGTTAAAAGTAATTTAAAAATTTTATGCCAGCCAAAAAATGGATTTAACTCGCGAATATTTTCATGCAATTATTTTTCATAACTTTCAGCGTAGATTATTTCAACAAGATTGCATCGACGAGCTGAATTCTTTATATGGTGATGAAGCACCATCGAAAACTACAGTATATCGTTGCTATAGCGAATTCAAACTTGGATGGCGTTCTTTGGACGATGAATTTCGTGAAGATCGTCCCACAAATGTTGTTGTGTCAAAAAACATTAATGCAGTGTCTGAATTGATAATGCAAGATTGTCATGTGACATACCGTAGGATTGAGGCTTCTCCAGGTATTAGTAACACCAGCTTGCAAAAGATCCTGCATGAACATTTAATCGTTGACAAGCTATATTCACTTTGGGTACCACATAATTTGACAACCGCTCAGAAAAAGACTCGCGTCGATTGGTGCCAATAAATGCACAAAAAATTCAATGGCGGTACTTCAGAGAACATTTATAAAGTCGTCATAGGTGGCGAATCTTGGATATATACGTATGAACCCGATAGTAAACAGCAGTCGACTGTGTGAGTATTCCAAGATTAGCCAAAACCAACAGAAGTTGTTCGCGCTCGAAACACATCAAAACAAACTTTCGCTTATTTTTTTCGAAAATACAAGTCACGTTGCAACCGTAACTTTAGAGAGTTGTAGAGCGGTCAATTCCGAATGGTACACAACTATTTATTTGCCAAAAGTTTTTAAAAAGTAAGGAAAACAAACCGAAAACGACAGATCATTCTCCACGATAACAATGCGACTGCTCGCAGGTCGGTTCAAACAATTGAATATTTGACCGGGCAAAACTTTGATTTGATGAGCCATCCGCCTTACAGCTTTGATCTAGCACCCTGTGATTTCTTTTTGTTCCCACACGTCAAGAATAAACTTCGTAGTCAACGGTTTTCTACGCCGGAAAAGACAGTTGAGGCATTCAAAGCTCATATTTAGGAGATACTGCCTTCACAGTGGCAGCAGTGCTTTTCGGATTGGTTTAAACGAATGCAAAAGTGCATTGATTTTCAAGGAGAATATTTTCAACAGCAATAAAACAATTTTCGATAATAAAAATGTTTTTTTTATTTGTTATTCCCGAAATATAAACTGCTACCCTCGTGGAAATTTTATTTTTAGACTTCATGTTGAGACAATAATCACATTAATAGATTTAAAGAAAAATCAAAATACTTTAGAAATTATATCTATTACTTTTAAATAAATATCTGCTTTTAAACAAATAGACTAAATTTTATGGAAAATCTACATATATCTAAGCAATCGTCTGCCCTGGATATCAATTAACTTTATAATTTAATTATTCAAAAATAAAACAAAATGAATTTTAAAAAAACTACTTTTAAATGAGTAAATAATCAATTATACACAATTCCGGAGAAACTGATGTATCGAAAGTTGTTTTGCCGGTGGGTTTCAACACTGCTTTCCAACGATTACAAAACAAAAAGATTGGGCTGTGCTTTATCATTTTTGATTCCATACGATCAGCAAGGAGATGTATTTTTGAGCCACATCGTTATAGGAGATGAGGCTTGAATATCTCACATGATTCCTTAATCCAAGCGAAAGTCAACGGAATCGCGACACACATCGTCGCCAGTCAGAGTAAAGCCAAACAGACAATTTCAGCGCGAAGGATCATGGCAACTATCTTTTGGGACAAGAAAGGGATTGTTAGTTGATTTTATGGAAAGAGGCAGAACAATGAATTCCGATGCGTATTGCGTGATCCTGAGAAAACTCGGGCATGCCATACAAATCAAGCGGCATGGCCTAGCTGCCGGTGTGATGTTACTCCATGACGAAATAAGGCTATATGTGTCTGCACAAATACAAGATCTAATCAGGTCTGTTGGATGGGAAAAACTGGATCAAAAAAGAAGGCTTCACGATAAATAGCTGTCAGTCATTGTCGTTTGGCGCATGCGCACTTCTTCTGTACCAGCGTGTCTCGTTATTTAATAGCCACATCTCGTATGTACAGTATCATGCTATTTAATTCTAAACACTTACTTGTGGTAATATAACAACGGATACATAGACTTTAACAAATGTTTACTGTTTTAAATCTTATTGGACGAAAAATATTTATAAGATGTTATAAATAAGACCGGAATTAAAAATCTGGAGTTCTCTATTAGTCGATTGCATGGTAAACACGTACTGTGTACTTAAAATAAAAAAACAATTGAGAAACGTTAAAAATAAACAGTTTTTGTACCTGGTGAAACACACAAAAATCACATTTAACATTTTCATTCTTGAAATAAAAATCACTTATTTAAAACTACATGTTTTTTTTAAAATATTTCAAAAGCATATAAATACCAGTTCATTAGTGAATTATAAATACTTCAACATAAGGATGACATTCTGAAATTTGAGCTAATGAATAAAATAAAATTAACTTTTAAATTCTAAATTTTTCATTAATATGTAATAGAATGATTGACGTGCCGTTTATTTATTTATACAATATGTGAATACGACTTATTGATGTGTTGGTATCAAGGTAATATTCTGCAGGGATACTTTATATGTGTGAAATTACCCAAAATCATCTAAGGTCAGCGCGTCCTTTATAGATATTCAAGCAGCGTAAACAAACAATTTATTGTTTTAAGTAATCGGACCTTCGGAAATCCACCTCGGTAAATAACACCAAGTTAGCGTTAAACTGCATAATACGGTATGATTCGTATATAACCGCGCCCATAAGTTCCGCGAATTTTGTCTAGAACTTTTAGAATAACAATTATTAACTCACTAAACCATTTATTAAAACGTTTCCTCTAAAAAAGTTTCCCTTTACGGCAACATTAAATTCTACCGAGTATTCCGAGTCGTCATAGCTTTTCTTATAAGAATTTTTGGTGCTGGTACGATTAATATAATTTTGATTTTTAAAATTATATTATATTAAAGTTTCCTAAAATTAACTTCCCTAACTAATGTCATTATCCTGCTACATATATTCATTTTGTCTTTAATTTGTAAACCAGAAATGTTAAATTTTTTAAGTCATTTACAAATTCTTATTTTCAAATTTATTTTTAGAATCAAGAATAATTTCATTACATTTAATTACGTTCCTTCATTTATAATGTTAATGTAATATTCTTTATATCAAAGAAAATTGAATACTTTTAGAAGTAGAAATAATAAATAGAATTCCATATTACTTCATGATTGTTATCCGTTTTGTTTAAAGTACCAATTCGTTGTTCTTTCTCATTGAAAATATTTTGAGTAAACCTGGCTTGTATACTACTACAATCGTTGTCCATAAGTTCTTCTAGTCTTCCAGATCAAAACAGAATTCCTTCTGTGACTTCTGTGGCACTACTTTTTGCCAACGATTCATCTGTTTTTGTAAGAGACATCCTCAGAGTTACTATTGAACTTATAGTTGCTGCACTGAAATAGAAAGTTTGGTTCTTGGGAAGATATTTTATTTTCTAAAAAAGGATCGTTTTTCAATAAAAAAAACTACTGTAAATATCTGTTTTTGTTGAAACATTCGTCATACAGTTCAATAATTTTTTGAATTCCAAAATCTAAGAAATCTACCGTCTGGGAAAAAGCTGACTGCAGTTTCACTTCGTCGTCGTTGAATCGTTGACAATAAAGGAACTACTTTACTGGACTGTAAGTTGAATGATCCGGTCATTCAAAAGATCTAATTAGACCTTATGTTTGTCCAGAAACATGCGGCCTTGCATTGTCATGGAGCAACATCACACCGGAATACATATAAAACAAACGACATGACCTATTACGCCGTTTGTTTTGTACGGCATACCGGAGTTTTCTCAATGTCACACAATACGCATTAGTACTGATAAATAAAATCCCTTTCTTGTCCCAAAAGACAGCTGCGACGATCTTCACTCTGGTTGGCGACGATGTGTGTCACCATTCCGTTTACTGTCGTTTGGATTCACGTAAGATACTCAAGTCCTATCCTGTAATGATGTAGTCCAAAAATTCATATTCTTGCTGATCGTGTAGGGCCAAAATCGATAAAGTACAGCCCAATTTTTTTTTGTTTTGTGATCGTTGGAAAGCAGTCGTGGAATCTACCGACAACACGATTTTCAATACTTCAGTATCTCCGAAACAATGGTGTACAAAACAGACCTAGAAAGTCAATAGATAATTTTGAAATCGTGAATCCTCTCAAATTTTGTTGTCCACATCATCAACCAAATCTTCAGAAATCAGAGAATATCGGCTTAGGTGTGGCTCATCTTCAACATTAACCCGCCCATCCTTGAACATTCTCACCCACTTCAAACTTTATTATCACTCATAGCATTAGCACCGTACACTCCATAAACCTGACGGTGAATTTTCCTTACTGCTAAGTTTCTGCATTCCAGAATCGAAATACAGGTCGCATCTCACAGTCGTCGAGCGATTCAATTTCCTTAAACGTTATTAACTTTTACTGCTCAGTACATAGATACGAGATACGGCTACAAATGGCGCCTAAACTCGCTCAAAGCATGCTGGGAGTAGACGCGCATGCGCACTGTAGCGTTCGGATATCATTCACACTCTCATTTATAAACTATTTAAAAAATAAACATGGTATTACAGTAGTGTGCATAAGTAATTGACCACTATACAAAATTTATTGTTCTACCTTATTTTCAAAAAAAAAAATAACTAAAAGAAACTTCCCATAGTAACTCAGTTTAATATTGATAATACAATAAAAATAATTGCATACAACTGCGAAATATTAATAATGAAGGTAGTACTAGTATTTAGTATGACCGCCTTTAGCAGATACTATCATTTGGGTAACTGTTGACGATTTTGTTAGGAATTCTTGTGGAATTCTATTCCGTTCTTCCAAAAGAATATCAAAAAGTTGATTGACATTATTGACGAACTTTTCGGTGTCGCACAATCTAAATAATCTCACACATGTTAGATAATAGTAAAATCTGTACTTTGTCGTGTCCAAATTAACGTTCGTGCAACACCTTGCAACTCCATTTAAATAATTTTAAGATCCTAACGGTATGCTTTAGATCGTTATCGTCCAGGACAACGTTAATTATTTCGAACTAGCTATTTGTATACCTTCTGGTATAGCTTTTGCTGCAGAATCTCTAAATATTTCGCTGAGACTAATTTTCCAGTAGTTTTAATTAATAAGTCAACGTCTCCAATGTCCACTGAAAGTGAATTTATACATATTCCACCCGTTTCTCTTTATTACCGCTACTTACAACACGATCTGTAAGTGCCTGTTTAATTAGATGGCGCTGAATTATAGTCGAACTGTTCTTGGCCTTCCCGTCTTTTTATAATTTAAAAAATCTGCTGTTGACTTAAGCTTTGTTTGTGAAAAAACTCCTGCACGGTGGCGATTTTCGTCTGATATTTCACTACTTTTTCGAAAAATTTAACTTAATCAGAATACGAATAAAAAAAATAAAAATAAAATGAATTATTACTTACGTTATCGTCTTACAGGCATTTGTGATGAAGTAGACAAGTCATTTATTATTAAAAACGAAATAATTCAATTAATCGCTTCGAAATTAGGTGATATATGTACTAACCCACATTTCGCACAAACTGTCATTAAGCAGGTAACGAAATAACCATCGATAAGGAACAAACTATCCTAGCAGTATTACTATTTTTTCTTTCATTTTCGATTATTAGATCTTTATTATGAGAACACATGTAGAAAAATATTTAATAAAAACAAAACAATATAGTTAAAGAATTCAATTTTTTTACAAATGGTTACTGTTTCTAGATACTGAAAATCGTGTTTATGATAGAGTGATTTTGAAAAAAGAGTTAACCAGGTGTTGTGTGAAGAGTAGCCATCATTGTGATTAGTTTAGGAATTAAAGCGACATAGTACTCTTCCCTGTACTTTCACTTCTCAAATAGTTTTCATTTCTATCCGAGAGATGGAAGTATGGCATCCTCATTTCTTCGTTATTCGTTATTCCAAGATATGTGAAGAATTTCGAGTTTTACATCTGTAATAATATGGGTTACGTGATCAAATCTGGACAGATTCAAATTAAATTTGGCGTTCTTGTTTTAAAACTGTGTTCAACAAGTACCGACCTAGCAACGCACAGCGACCTAGTACAACACTCGTATGAACGAGTATGTTTTGTTTCGCTAATGTACACACTACCGCAGTAGCATGAAATCCTGTAAACATCGGGGTTTTTTAGATAGTTACGAAGACCACATAAACACATTTATACGGTCGTCGAGTAGAGTGTTCCGCGTTTTTTTTTGTGTAGATTTACTAGTGGTTAATGTACGACACTGTATTTCATTTTCTATTGATGATGACAACTTAGTTGTGGAAATGGTTATCCAAAATATAAATTAATATTAATGTGGTAAGTGTTCCTTTCTCCAAAGGACTTTATAAATACTAGACAGTTGTTTCTGTTACTTTGACGTTTGGTTTTACTGTCGTCAAAGACTTATTCCGACAAATAAGTAACAAAATTTTTCATTATTTCATATTAAAACTATATTGAAATTATTTATTAACATCTTTAATTTATTAAATAAAATTTTGTTCCTCAATAGGTGCTCATATAAAAATTTTGTATACCAACTTTAAATTTAGGTAAAGAAGTTAAGTTAAATTAATTCATACATACGAGGTTTGTTCAAAAATAAAGGTGAATTTTGAATATTTTTGAAAAGTATTTATTTATTCATCAATACCCATTTTGTCCCCTTCAAAGTAATGCCCCTCAGATATGCACTTATGCCAGCGCTTCTTCCAATCCTTGAAGCACTTCAGAAATGCGCTTTTTTTTTGGCCAAAAAATCACGAACAAGCATTGATATGTGAGCTGGTGCATTATCGTGATGCAGAATCCATGATTTTCTTTTCCACAATTCCGATCGTTTGAGCCGTATTGCTTCACGCAAACGTTGCATAACTTCCTTGTAGTATTCCTTATTAACCGTACGACCTGTTGGCAAGAACTCATGATGCACCACGTCATTGTAATCGAAGAAAATAGTGAGCAAAACTTTCACATTTGATCGAACTTGGCGTGCATTTCCTCAGCCTTCTGTAAAGCGCTCGTACCACTTACAAACACTTTTTTGAAACAAAGTGGACTCGCCGAATGCCACAGTCAACATTTCAAGTGCCTTAGAGCACTTTATTCCATTTTTAACGCAAAATTTAATACACATTCTTTGATCCATTTTTTTCAAAAGTCAAAAATCGAAGAACACACACAAACGTGATTAAGTTTTTCAGTTGTCAACAACAAACTACTAATTAAAATTGGCTGATAATGTCAACATAGGACTAATACGTGTGCACCAACATAACAAAAAAAAATTTCGATAATCGAATGTACACAGCGCGCGAAAATTCAAAATTCACCTTTGCTTTTGAACAAACCTCGTGTGCATAACATATTATTTCAGATATTATTGCGGATTATAAGGTTAGGCAGTGAAAATAAAAATATTGAAATAGAACTTATTACGGGACTACTAAATTGAGTAAAACTTATTCAGACACTTCTCATTAATTTCATCGATTCAGTATCTCTTCTAAAATACATGCAATTTATCCGCTTATCCCAAGTTTGCAAATACAATGGAGCTAAAAAATCCATTTAAACAAATCTCCCCTTACATAAATACAGCGTTAGAAAAAGGGGATCCGAAACAAGGATTTCCAGCTGATGTGTTTCATGCAAAAAAGAAGAAACGAGAATAGATTAGAAACCCCTCGAAACTCGAACACGGGGATAAACAAAAATATTTTCCTTCCAACGTTAATTAAAACGCTTTTAGAAAACAAATTTAAAACGCCACTGACTGAAGTAAACAATGTAAGAATAAACCGAACTAATTTTGGTTTCATTTAATTTGAACCGACAATCATAAATGTTAGTTCATTCATTTTGAACTTTAATACAATTTGTGTTATACTGTTACATTCAATAAACACCTCCAAGAAATAATTTCAACTGAAAAAGAGGTAAGGAAAATTCAATACATCCTTGCGTATTTGTGAGGATAATTCTTTGGTGAAAATAAAATCAAAGAGCTTTTATTGTTTTTCCAATTACATATAATTTTGATATTAAATAATGTCAGTGTCAGTATCACTAAAGATGTCCCCGCCACTTATATATATATATATATATATATATATATATATATATATATATTGTATATACATACATGCATATTAACATGTGGGTCATAAGCAATAAAATATTCACTTAGCCGACCGTAAGCCACACTTCTTTCGCCGACAGCGACTGCCTCAACTATTAGCCATAGGATAATTGTTGGATCATCTCCACTAAAAGAGTTGGTGTAGTGAGAATGTCGATTGAAATTCCATTAATGCGCAAACAACTATTTCTAATTCATTTGTGTTTTCATTTAATTCAGTATTTTCTGGAAAACCATTGTTTTTCCCTAAAGTTAATTCTCGAAATCGGGCAGTATTTGTACATTATTGTATTATTTTGATTTGGCGACTGACAAATTTTATTTTTGCACGTTTTGATGGAGCTGGTTTTTTCAAACGCTTTTACAGTATGCTGAATTGTACCGATACCATGAATAAGCCTACAGGAAAAGTTTCTACAAATAAACCATGAATATTTCGAGCAGAATTGCTTTTATAAAATAATTTTACAATTTGAACGCGCTCTTCGATCGTAAAATAATTCATTCCCATCAAAGTCAACAACACTTTTACGTAAACTAAAGTGTACTGAACGATAGTTTACAGTATAATGCTCGAAGCGACCGCTCGATGTAGGAGGTGTTAGAGCACTGATCGGACTAACAGTCGAAGAAATGAATGTTATATAGCCTATGACCCACATGTGACAATATGAATGTATATCAGTGCAGTATTATAAATATATCGCACTCATGTCAGAGCAATGTTTGCAAATTGTTCAAATTTATTTTGAAAAACACGATTCAATTCGAGAAACTTGTGAGGCATTACGTGCATTTTTTGATGCTAATAATCGACCATCAGAGCGTTTAATTCGAGAAATTATGGATAGTTTTCACAATACGTTTATTCTAAATAATAATACGCGTCCCGTAAGACATCTTACAGTGCACACACAATAAGCGATTGACTGATTCATTTGTCTTCAAAAATGATGCTGATCAGAACGTTACAGTCAACGGTGACCAGTACAGAGACATGAATACAAACTTTTTCGTACCCCAATGGTAAGGTTCCAGTAAGAAGCTATGGGCAATAATCGCGAAAATTCATAAACCAAGTTGCAAAGATATCGATATTAAACTGATTTCTAATTTCATTTGCTAATATGTTTTAAACCATTCCAACTTTTCAAATATTCACCGGTATATACACTAGAATTCAGAAAGCAGATTTACAATATTTGAATACCTCTTTCAACTTCACTTATTTATTTATTACATATTAAGTGTAGACGTTCTTCGACATCCATAATAATAGATGACTAGGACGGAGTAATTTAAAACTAGTAATAAACATTAAATAATAAAAAAATGGATATATACGCCAAATATATAAAACAATAACCAACCCTCAATACTTAAACGAAACCAGTATTTTAAACATCACACAGAGCATATAAATTACATTCGTATTGTATCACAACATTTACGTCAAGGAACGTTGGCAATCAATTAATATACTCTTTAAGTTCTGGAATTCGAAATCATTGCATGAAATTCTGCACGGCCCAGAATGACTAATATAGACGGAATAATTATTGAACTGTTCGACCTAATCACCTAATTATAGAAAATATAATCCAATGCAAAATCCTCTACAGAATATGAGTTTGATTCTTACATCTTATCACAACAAGTTTGTATCTTAGCGGCCATATTCCCATTTGAAACATGTATTTTTAGAAAATTATTAAAAATAGGAAACTTCACTACAAGACAAAAAGAAAAGAATTACTATACGTATAAGCTCGATAGAAAACAATGCGAACTCTTGCAGGTCGGTTCAAACAATTGAATATTTGACCGGGCAAGACATTGAATTGATGAGCCATCCGCTGTACAGCCCTGATCTATCACACGTGAAGAATAACTTCGTGATCAACGGTTTTTAAAACCGGAACAGGCCATCGATGCATTCAAAACTCATATTTTGCAGATACCGCTTTCACAGCAATGCTTTTTGGATTGGTTTAAACAAATGCAAAAGTGCATTGATTTTTCAAGGAGAATATTTTGAAAAGCAATAAAACCATTTTCGATAATAAAAATGTTTGTTTTGCTATTCCCAAAATATAAACGGCTACCCTCGTATTAGATAAATCCTCCGTACCAATAAAATGTTATTTTTGACTCTCGAATATAAAAAAAAATTTAGAATATTTATTCACTCAATTTTTATTCTATCCAAAGATCTAATAATAAGTAAAACATCTTCACCAATTTGAAATTCAAAGCAATCTGTATACACCTTATCTAAATCATATTTCATCAAAACTAACAGGGAAAATAAGTAGGTATATAAATTTTAAGGGGTGGAACTACACAATCCAAATTAACAACGCATATCTTTCCGCCAAAAATGTAAGGGAATCTCGAGCGAAGACGCAACAAGGGGTAGGTATTAGATACTACGCATTTTTTTCCGGAGGGTTCGGGTGCGTAGGTGCGGTTCAATAGACTCAGACGCCTAGAACGTATAGGGATAGGTCTGGTGCGCAAGAGCGATTGGACCGAATTACAATCGTGTGCGAGGAGACCGCGTGCAGCGTCCCGACGCCGTGCGACGCGTCGCGTTGACAGTTTTCGTTCGTACATCATCAGAGAAGGTACGTTTCATGTCGATGTTGAATTGCATGCAGAACAGCATGATTTAATTCTTGTACGAAAGCTATTTATTTATTGTTTATGCGAGAGAAAGTTCGTGTTCTAATCGTGTATTGAAATCTAATTGTTTCATACATGAACAATCAATTTTTATTTATCTTCGTTAGAGTAATACAGGAATATAAATTATTTGACCACAGAAATTGAATATTTTAAGGAATTTATATTACTGGAAATATCATATTTAATATATATACCGCCTGGTTTATTTAAAATAATAACCTTAAAGTACAACGAAATTAATCGGGCCAGAAAAGTTATAATATTTGATATGAAAATGTTCTAGTAACAATATATATTTTATGGCATTCGTCATAATGGCACATCGAAGTTAAATTTCTTTAACTAGAATATATATTATTTTTAATAGTATTGAAAGAGGATGTAATTTCTAATACATTACCTTTTTTTATTTAGTATCGCATTCAATAATTTTAATATTTTCAATTTATCATATTTTTAATTAGCGCTCTTGCCTTGTAAACCTTAGTTTGCATTCAGTTTCAGACGATTTACATGCATGCGTTATCTTTTGCTAATAAAAAATAAACGAACAATCACATATCAGTATACATACAATAATAATTTTCAAGCTTGCGCTCTAAAGAGTGTTTCAAATTTAGCGGTTTTTTTAAAGAATAAACAAAACACATAATTTGCATTCACGTTCGAAAACTTTTTATTGGTAACTAAAATATCAGTTATGACATTTACATGAGAAAAATAATATCTGCCAAATGGCTTCCCCTTGTAGCTCCACAGACGTTCACCCTTTTGTTAAAATTTTCAATAACTGAGGCTCTATCTCACCAATGACACGAATAATTTCATCTTCCAAAGCAGGAATTGATTGTGGATTGTTTTTATAAACCTGACTCCAAAGAAAATAGTCTAACGGTGTCAAACCACATGATTTTGGCGGCCAATTAACATCACCGTTTCTTGAGATAACACGTCCAGGAAATTTTTCTATCAATAAATCAATTAATTCGTGTGCAAAGTGAGGTGTAGCGTCATCCTGTTGAAACCACATATCCTCTAGATCAATATTCATTAATTCAGGCTACAAAAATTCGTTTATCATCTGACGATATCGATCATCATTGACAGTTGCTTCACCAGCAGCATTTTCAAAGAAGTAAGGTCCAATTACACCACCCGACCATAATGCACACCAAACAGTAACTCATTTAGGATGCATAGGTTTCTCACGAATAATTCGTGGATTTTCCTCACCCCAGATACGGCAATTTTGTTTATTAACATAGCCATCAAGTTCAAAATGTGCCTCATCGGAAAACAATATTTTTTGAGAAAAATCAGCTGGTTGTTCATTGATGAAATTGACAAATGAACAACGTTTTAAATGATCTAATGGCTTCACTTACCGTGTTATTTGAACATTATATGCCTTCACAGCTAAATCCTTGTGTAAAATATGCCATGTTGTTGATCCACTAAGTCCAAGTTGTTGTGAATGTCATCTAATGGACATTTCAGGATCTTCAGCAACACTTTCACGAACCAAACCAATATTTTCTTGTGAACGACCACTACGTCTGTATTTTTCACTTTTTGATCTTCCACGGAACCGGTCTCTTGAAATTTTTTAATAATTCGACCAACAGTGCTTTCAGATGGACAATTATGTAAACCATAAAATTCAGATTTTTTTCTAAAAACTCTTTTCACAGAACGCTAATTTTCATAAAATAATTCAACAATTTGAAAGCTTGTTGTACCGTGTACGAAGCCATTTTTATAAATGTCATACATCACGCTTTTTAAATGCACACATACCCAGACAAATTCAGTGCGCCATCTATATTTTATTTATTCTTAAAAAAAACGCGCTATTTGAAACACTCTCTATTTATACAAATTTAAACAACTTAATATAATTATGAATAATTTGTATTCGTATACGTTTCAAACGGCGAAAGATAAAATACAAATCCAATTAAAAAAAATTAAAAACTATATTATTGCAAAAATTCTAATTTTTTACCGTTATTTTACATCGAAATTTGCAAAAGAATCTCTACGCGGGATTCGAAGCCACGATCTCACTCTCTCCGGTAATGTGCCTCAGCATTAGACAAAGACAGCGAATTCGAGTGCTTCTAATGTGCGATAAATTGCATTATGGAAACAGTTATTATATGAAAACCTGATAGGTTATTAATTGCATATAATTATGATCATTTACGATGCGAAACTGAAAAATTCTAAATTTTAACCGCTCTTTACGCTGTATATATGCTGTGGATTTTTTTTTCTATCACACATTAATCTGCTTAACGATCAAAGCCGTATTTAGTATTACACTTTATGTGACATCTACATTCATCGTTTAAATACAATACTTCGTGTACTGAAATATTATCGTAATATAAAATTTTCTAAAACTTTGATGTGCTAACTGGAAACAGACTAGTGATTAACGACCAAACAGTTATTGATCTGTTAAAAACAATGTTTGGAATAACTCTGCTACAGAAAAATGTGTAAGAGTTGAAATTTCAAGATATTCCAATTGCTCGTGCTACATAAACGAATTTGAAATCAATTAGTTGTTTGACCTGAATTTTTTGGAATGATTACATACACGTATGATTTGAGATCAAGATTTTTAAGGCTTTGGAATTATTTAGAAATTTCTAAGGTATTAGAAATTGTAATTGCTTTACTTTTAACCTGTTCTTGATGCTATAGTTATGCTATATATATATCTTTTCTGCTAGAGAGATTTTTGCTGAAAGTTCTGTATATTAGATATAAAAACGTCAATTAGTTATGTTTTTTTTAGTATTTAATGGGTTAATATTATTATTACAGCGTAAATTTCTCGAATGTCATCACCCTAGCGCTGGGAAACTCTTCACTTAACCCATCACGTATATTATCGGTTTGAGCTTGAACTGTACGTGACTGATACTACAATGTTATTATACGTTATAAGACGGTAAATTAATACAAACATTAAGATTATTTGTATTACCATAAAAGGGAATATTATTTTTATTATTAATGTCTTTGTATTTTAATGCAGATGAAATTAGATTCTTTTTCATTGTACACATATGTATATTGAGTAATGTTCTGACGATTGAGTAGGTATTCAGAAAAACAGCTTTTACATTATGTATATATATATATATATATATATATATATATATATACAGTGTGTATCAGCCAAATGGAATAAATTCGATAATAATTAAATGGAAGGGTGTTCGAAAGAACGCTCGGACACGTCGATTGGGATTTCTAGTTGCGTATTTTTTTAAATAAAAATTTATATACAGGGTATGTCATGTAAAAGTGGTCAATACCAACTTTCTTATTTTAAATGCAATACCCTGTCAAATATTAAATTTTTGGATTCTTTAGAAAATTCCAGACATATTTCATGTACAATGTCCTATACCTATCTTCGACTGTTTCGGAAATATTAAATGTTTTCAGATTAATTTGAAAAATTTTTGATAATGTAAAAAATAACAAGAAAAACATTAATGTCACTGTAGGAGATGTTCAAAGTGTTCACCGCAAACGTCTTGACAACATCCTAATCTTAAATAAAAATTTTTTCTAACGTTGCTCAAGATCTCAGGTGTGACCGATCTTATCGCAACTATTATTCGTCTTCTTAAGTCAGCTAAGTCGAGGGGTTTAGTTTTGTATACTATACTCTTGACATATCCCCATAAGAAGAAGTCTAATGGCGTTAGATCAGGGGATCGTGCTGGCCATTTCATCGATCCTCGCCTACCTATCCACCGATTCGGGAATATTTGGTTGAGGTACTGCCGGACATTGATTTGGTAATGGGGTGGTGTTCCATCTTGCTGGAACCACATCGTATTTACTGTAACTTGTGGGTTTGCTAGATCAGGATATAAGTTTGTCAAAGCTGGCACGAGATTATTTTGAAGCAATGCTAAATAATTGTCGCCATTCAAATTTCCATCAATGAAAAAAGACCTACGATATGATCTCCAACAATCCTTGCCCAAACATTAACCTTCTCAGGGTATTGCATATGTTCTTCCTTCATCCAGTGAAAATTTTCCCTGGACCAATAGCGGCAATTTTGACGATTAGCATGACCGTGAAGCGTAAAGGTACACTCATCAGAAAATAAAATATGTTCTAATTGGATCACATTGTTATCTAACATTGTCATCATTTGTTCACAAAAATACGTTCTCCCATCAAAGTCGTCTTCCATGAGCTCCTGAGTTGGTATAATTTTATAGGGATGCATTTTATTTTCTTTTAATGTGCGAGTAATCGATGAATGGCAAACATCGAACATTGACGCTGCTTGTCTACTAGAAGTATGCGGGTTTTCTTCAAACTCAAGCACAATATCCAGTTTGGTATCATTACTTACTGCATTCGCAGCTGCTTTTTTTATTTGCCTTAAATGTCCAAACTCGCGAAACTGCTATTCTATTTTACTAATTATTCCTTGGGATATAGGAGGCAAATTTGGAAATTTCTCATGAAATAAGTGAGCAACTTCCATTTGTGTCCGTGTGTTATCTCCATAACCAATCATCTGCAGAATTGTTATTTTGTGCATTTCTGTTAAATAAACCATTTTGCTGAAATGTAGTTAACGAAATTCAAACAGTTATGACACTGACAACACTATGACACTGACGACACTTTGCTAAGGCAAGGTATTTTAAAACGAAGTACAAGTAGATCAATAAGGTTGATATATAACCCCTTTCCACATTAACTTTTGTAAATTCTGTATACGCATTTCGGAAAACCAAGTTGTCATCATCAGCAGATAATTTCAAAATATCGCACCTGGTAAAACACGGCGAAAAACAACCGCACGAAAATCAAACTCCGTACGCGATCCACACCGTTCAAAACCAAGATGTACACTAGTGTACATGATGACAACTTGGTTGTCGAAATGCGTATACAGAATTTACAAAAGTTAATGTGGAAAGGGGTTATATATCAACCTTATTGATCAAGTCAATCAACCACAGGCTCCATCAAATTCAACTCGAAGTACAAGTACAATTAAAGATTTTCACTTAATAGATCGGTAAACAAACTATTATGTGAAAATCTTATTTTAATTGTAAACAAAATTATTAATCTGAAAACATTTAATATTTCCGAAACAGTCGAAGCTAGGTATAGGACATTATACATGAAATATGTCTGAAATTTTCTAAAGAATCCAAAAATTTAATATTTGACAGGATGTTGCATTTAAAATAAGAAAGTTGGTATTGACCACTTTTACATGACACACCCTGTATATAAACTTTTTATTTAAAAAAATACGCAACTAAAAATCCCAATCGGCGTGTCCGAGCGTTTTTTCGAACACCCTTCCATTTAATTATTATCGAATTTATTCCATTTGGTTGATACACACTGTATATGTATACATTGTGATCAAATTCTTTATGGTCATTTAAAGAAAATCGTTCACCAAACACCCGATGCTTTTCCTCCAAATAATACTTACGGCTTAAACCACGTTTTAAATTGCAAAAATCATTTCTTGATTTCAATTTCATATTTTTGTTCTGCAAATGATTATCTTAAGCTTGTGTAATTTACTCCAGTATATTTTTCAATTACTACTATTATTGCTAAGCTTGTAAACAACGAAGTTAAAAGTCAAACGAAAAATCACGGTTTCCTAGAGTCTCAGCTGGAAAGTAATAAAACAGTCTTCGTTTTTACGTGTGCATTTTTTAATAATTACAAACCAATAATTACTATCTTAATCTCTGCGAAAAATTTTATTTTGCAATTTTATTTTGCAAAACTTAGATCAGTCTGGTTTTCACAGACGATTTTCTCCGAACCCTTGTCCAGTATTTTTAATACGAAATGTAAGTGGCGACAGAAAACTACGTAAATTACACAGAGAAATTGTTCTCGTTAATTGCAACCAATTATTTCTCTGACAACATTTATTCTTAATGAATTTATTCTTGGAGAATTTATGTACCTGTTTAATGGTTATAAAAAAACTCGTGGTTTCAATCGTCAACGATCGTTTTTAACGGTATGTGACAAATATACACTTTTCCCTTTTACTAATATTGTTAAAGTGTAAATGTAATATCTGTGGTCATTTCATGATCATAATTTCGATATTCTAAAGATTACTAAACATTGCAAATTAAATTAAACGAACAGAAAAATAATGTTTCGTGATTCTTGATTTCGAACAAAACATCCTTGAAGCAAAATGACAATGTCTAGCTAAATAGATATTCTAGATTCTAAGAAAAGTTTTACCAATACCAAGTCTTAGACGCCCGTGTTTATACTGTTGTTATCAAAATATCAACTATATTTTCATGAAATATGTATGTAATCGTTGAGTTCCTCAAAATAGCCATCAAACACAGACTCCACTTCTTCATTGTTGGCAAATCTTTTATCACCGAGTCATTTTTGCAAGTTTGGAAACAGAAAATAATCCGAAAATCTGGCGAATAGGGTGCTTGAGAAGGAATTCAAACTTTAACTCATTGATTTTGGCGATCACGGTGACTTATGAGTGAACTAGTGCATTGTCTTGATAAAACGAATCATTCGTTTTCGCCAAAGGCGGCCCATTTTTCTTGATTTCGCCGCTCAAAAGTTGCAATAAGTTCGCTTAATACTCGCCATTGGTTGCTGTCCCTTTCTGAAGATAATTAATGAAAACTGTAAAATGGAACTGTCTTCGCCTTCTTCACTTAACTTAAACATCCTCACGACGCTGTTTTTGTCCCATTGTGAGTAATCACGGTACACATCTTGGGTCTTCGTCACGTTTAATTTTTAATCAACATGCGATATACAGCACTTTTTGAAATGCCTACAATACCTACTAGTTCGTGTACTTCCAGTCGACGATCGTCTAATACAACTTTGAAGTTTTTTCCCCATTTCTGGTGTAGTTACCTCATTCGGTCGACAACAACGATGTTCTTCTTGACAACTCGTACAGCCTCGTTTAAAACCTGCCACTTAGTACTTTATTGTTATAAACGGAGGATTAGACTCTGCCATAGAGAGAATCTAGCTCCTCTTTAATATTAGTTGGACTTTCAAATGAAGGTATTGTACTACATAACGATGATCAATTTTGTCAATGTTTACAAATTCTCTGAAAGCATTCGCCATTGACGGCTCTAGAACAAATACTACTGGCACTTTCTACTATAATCATTCTTTCTACTATAGTCATTCTTTTTTAACAACAACCGCCATCTATATGTCAGATCTGGTACTACTTTAAATAACAACCGCTAGCTACATGTCAGATCTGGTACTTCTGGAACTACCCTCGTAGGAATGAATCTATATATACATATTTTAGATGGATAGAATATATTAAGAAGGAAAGAAAGAATTCTATATCAAGAAAATCACAAACGTGTATGCATAATAAGTTACTTTTACATGACAAATCTTAAAACCTGTCAGGACATATGGCATCTAGCACTGGAATTGTGCTGCTAAAAACAACATAAATAGTTACCAGATACCTTTGAAAATAAAGTGCTTCGATGCATTGCGATAGTCAATAGTGCTATCAGAATGATCATCTACACAGAGACATAAACATTCCAATAGTCGGACAAGAGATTAAGACGCAGATTACTTCCCCTCATTTCAAACAGATTTTAATTTTTCTTGCTTATAAAACAAACTCTTAAAAATTAACTATACTTCCGAAAGTAACTGTTTTCATAAAATATTCTAAAAATCTATCAAGTTTCATTTAATTTGGACTCTTGTTACGCCGCTCTCTGTACTAGAGCTTAGTGTAGCACCACACGTCCATATTGCCAACCTTTATAAAGTTATAACAAAACTTACGATCGTTTACCACTCCTAGTAAGGAACTAGCCAGAGTATTCGGAGAGAAATTAAAGTCCATTCACTAAACATATTAGATAATAAATGATTTATGATTTTCTTTAAATGACTGATTGACAAATCAGCTAAATACTTTCACAATGTAATACGATCAATATACTTAAAATTAAATGACTGATAAAAATAAATTTATGTTTATGAGCTGAAGGCCAATTCAAAAAATATAGTAGATAATAAATGATTTTCGATTAGTAACTGTAATCGAGCTAATCAACTTCATACTTCCACAATGTGATTTGGATTGCAATTAGCACTAAATTAGCTATCTTAAATCACTTGAGGAGCCTGCAACGAGACATTCCGTAGGGTGTTCGAGTCACCAATAACCTGTGATGGTTACTTTGAATGATAATAATCTTGATACAGGGTCACAGATGACCTTAGAGCAAGATAATTCCTAATACACGATGTGTGAGATGTTTTCTAGCTTTCGAAAGACTCTCTCCTTGATGGAGGACAATAGAAAAAGGTAGAATTTCGACGATAAGGTAAAAAACCCTCAGTGATTGTTAGAGTAGTCTAACATAGTTTCGAGCGATAGTAACTCAAAATGGCGTCAATGACTCTCCACACACACGTGGTCTTTGTCGAATAACAATTAGGCAAAGCAAAATTCGACAAACGTGGTAGGAATACACATTTTCCCTGCTATTAACATAAAATAACACCATGAAGGAAGGCGGCTACAAACGCGTGTACTAACTGCGACAGCTCGTACAAAAGTGTTCTCAAATGTTCTTCTGACCTAACCAACAACCGAGTAAATAAAAAACCCATGGCGTAATATCCGGTCCCAGGTATTCCTTTAAAAAGAACAATTAATTTCCGAAATTCGACGAAAATGTAGCACAAATGGTAAACAATCCTCGTCGACGGGCAATCACTAATTAACACATATGATTAAACAAATAGCAACGGCGGAGGGAACCACCATTATCTTAACAATGTACAAAACCAAACTTACAGTATTACTAACGAGACAGCACTAGTGATTTCAAAGAAAGATAAGAATGATTTAAGTCAATTTTAATCAATTAATTGCAAAGCAAGACCCACTGTCGTTAGAAACTCGAGAGCAGGACCGCAATAGATCAGATTAAATATGATGGAAATTCCGAGGGATAGATGGACGACAATTCACAAATTTTATTAAATAATTACATACAGTGAAGTTCACGAAATTTGGGGCAGGGTCAAAGATAAGCACGTAATAATCTCCCCCGTAAGGTAAATTGTTCAGAATAACCGCTTAATTCGTAAAAATCTAAAGAGAAATTAAATTTTTCAGACAGTTTTAACCCTCTAAATGTTTTCCACGAAGTATTCTACAAACTTAACAAGTATTAATTAATTCCGTCCGTAATTCCGTTGTAAAATACTGCGAGAAAACAAAGAAAGCAGAAACAGAATTACTTCTAATATTACTCTTATATACACACACACACACGTACATACGTATATTGTATTTCTAACCAAACAACATTCCTTAGTCAACCTTTTCATGTTCAAATGTATCAGAAGGAATCTCCCGGAAGAAATGTATACCGATGGAAAGAATTAATTCCCCTATATCATCTCACATACTCATTTACGTACATACATATATAATGCATATACAATATGTACATACCTTCCTCTAATCGGTGTAGCGTGTAAACCTTTTAATGTGTAGATGTGTATGCGCGTCTGTGTTTAAATGTATATGTCTCCAATTAAATCTAGATTTACAGGGAACGGCGTGACTTCATTTGCATTAATCTAAATTACTAATTTACACTTATACCTTATTGGTAATCGTTGTACATTAATGAAGAGACCGTTCGACTGGCAATAATATAAAAATTGAATCCATCCTTCTCGCCTACCGGAAATTTTATTATCTATTTTGTTACCGACTACTTATTTTTTACAATAGCCTACTTGTCTTCTTCAGCTGATAAATAAAATACACTCTTGGTCTCTATAGAATTCAATTTATTAATAATTGTTTAATCAGTGACAATAATAACAAAATTATAGAAAAAACATTTAGAACAAACGCATATAGGGTGTGGCACAGAAACTTAATTATTTTGAGGGCGAATAGGAAAACATTACTAATAAGAGAATATTTTAAAATATGTTTTAAATCATAAAGTTTTAAATAAAATATCTTGAAGGTATGATCATCATTTTCTATGCACCGAGTTGTCAACCGGATTTCAGGCTATTTCCTGCCGAACGAAATTCTTCAACTGAGGCAGGTTTTTGGCAATGTTCGAAAGCCTCTTTCTTGAGGCATCTCCACAAAAAATTAAAGGGCGTTAATTCAGGCGAGGACGCCGTCCACAGGATGTCACCTTGAATCGAGATGACGAGCCATCCTAGAAGCTTTGCCGTCAAAACTGTCATTGAGACTTGCCGGCCCACACAGCCTGTGTGGACCGTAACATCATCTTATTGGAACTAAACATTTTCTACATGCATGTCACTGCATATTTGCGAGACGAACGACTTGGAGTTGCCAAATCGATTATCGAACTGCCTCCACATTTTTGGGGTTGGGTTGGGGCCGTCATTATGAGAATTTTTTTTTCAAGATTGTCGGTTGTGCTGAAGCTCTCTACCTACAAAACAATTGAGAAGTTTTTAGACATCGCCTAATAAACCTGCTTCAGCTGAAGAATTTTATTCGGCACGAAATATCCCAATTTCCAGTGGACGATTTCAGAAGTCGACTGCACCAGTGCATAGAGAATTGTAAGATATTTTGCTTAAAGCTTTAAAATTTAGAACTTTAAAATATGTTCTTTCATTAGCAAAAAATAAATTTCGTCTATCATCAATACTTCTTTCCTTACTCTCCTTCAAAAAAGTTTCTGCTCTCGACATTATATATGCTACGTTCCAAAAGTAAATAATAAAATCACATTTTTTGATACAAATAAGTCTTTTGCGATATGAGGTGCATTCGTAATTTATTTTTAAAAAAATGGAAGGCCAAATCTGTTGTCGCCTTTCGAAATACTTATCTGAATACACATTTTTCGCATTTCCGATACTCCAATTAAACGGCTGACTCAAATAACTTGCATTATTTTGTTTCGGAAGCAGATAAAAATTAACTGAATACGAAAAAATACTTCCGAAATTGACATTTTCAAAAAATTTCTGTTCAGGTACCATCCGATAAATAGAAAAATTGTCTTGGTGAAAACACACAGCTACTGTTTTTTTATGACAAGACAATCTATGTGAATAAGATCTTCAAGGTTTCAAAACTTTATGTTTTAATATTTGACGATTACTGTAGCGTTGTGTAGGATTCTATGAGATATGTATCCTCTTGGAATCAAAAAAAATTATAACTATATTTATCACTAAGATATTTGCGCGTGTGTCTTTTCTGGGGGTGGTTCTGCTTTTTCTACCCATTGATACTTCATCTCTGAATCATGCTAATATGCCCAAGTTACATTCGCAGCAATAATTGTCTTTCACCACACACATTTTTCTTGAAAATTCAGTACCCAGTACTCGCAAATCGCTACTTAATTCACTTTTTGATTCGGTGTTAAAATTAAAATGCTTTTAAATGATTGTTGAATAGCTAAAAGTGGATCTGTGTGAATAATTACTGCCCAAGTGGTGATGGTCTCTCTATTAACATACTAATTGAACCAATTGAACCTTTTATTTAATCAAAAATTAGCAGATTTTTCCATAAACGACTCCCAAAAAGTCGTCTCAATCATGGAAAAAGTTGTTACGGATTTTTGCAAACAAACAAATAATTTATGAGTACACCTTTACTCTTTCATTTCAGTCGTGGTGGTGGTTAGAATCACGATCATGTCCTTCTTCATGAAGCTCAAATAAATATTTTCTAACAATTGTCAAGATTGATCCAAATTGAATTTCAAGGTTTATGTTTCGAATAAAAAACAAAATATTGGATAAATTAGAATTTTTTGCTATCAATATAAAGTACAATATAAACTGAATATTTAGACATGTAAAATGATATTATCCAAATGCTCTCCACGACTCGGATATAACACCATTCTTTTACTGTAATTTTTCACATAACTGCGGCTCTATTTCAGCAATTGCACGCCTAATATTCTCCTTCAGGTCTGGAAGCGTACCAGATTAATTGCCGTTAACCCTTTCCTTCAGTTAGCCCCACAAGAAAAAGTCTAATAGGGTTAGATCACAAAACCTGGGTTTTGTGAGAATTAACACGACCAGAAAGTTTGCTGCGTAATATGTGGCTCCCTCTTGGTGAAACCACATGTCACTCAGGTTCAGGTCATCGACTTCATTTTTGAAAAAATCGTTTAGCATTTCCCAATAGCGTAAGTCATTGACAGTGACAGCATTGCCATTTTCATCCTCAAAAGTACGTGCCAATAATTCTCCCAGCCCATAGTGTACACAAAACAGTGCATTTTTGAGCATGCATTGATTTCCCTTGACTAATATGTGAATTTCCATTACTCCAAATATGACAATTGTGGCGATTTACAAAGTCACTCAAGTGAAAGTGAGCGTCATCGCTCAGTATCAATTTTCTGCAAAAATCAGCATACACTTGTATGTTTTCTAAAATCCAGTTCACAAATGAACGACGTTTGCATATCTTTTTAACATTCATTGAGTAGTAGCATATGAGTTAATTGCTGAACAGGGCGACGAATTGAGGTAGTTGATTCTTCATACACAGTATTACTTACCCAAGCAATATTTTCTTCGGTAAGTCCCTTAGGTCGATACCGGATTCTTGATTTGCCAATAACCACACCACAGGTTACAAACTTTTGCACCGAATCACGAATCGCACGCCCACTTGGCACATTATTACGTCCAAAATATAGTCAAACTTTCCCTAGCGTATTCGTAACTGATTGTTTGTTTTCATAATAAGTTATATGATTTTATGCACAATATAAGACGCCATAATTCATTTGTCATGTATTTCCATATTAACTATCGAAATGTAAACTTCCAACATTATCACAAAGCAAATGACGCGCCATAATAATCCTGAAATTAAAATTTGGATCGTTCTTTATTTTCTACTTTTTACGTTTAGTGACTCGTTAGTGTAATCTACCATGTCTTCGAATTTTATTAATTATATTAGTAAATTAAGTGACAACTATTACATTGATATTAAATCGGTGTTTAAAAAAGAAAGAAAACATTTCATTACACCTATTAAACGAACACGTTTAACAGCTTTAGGAAGGAAAAGTCCACGCAACAAAGTTACTAAAATTGAAGTGTCATCGTTAAATATTATCACTTCGGTTTTATCACCAATAAAACACATTGAAATGGAAATTTTCCGCAAATTTATGCACATATATGCACATATTACTTGGATTCAAAATATCCGTCTCATACACACACAATAAGCTAAGTTCAAACCATAATCAAGTATGCAGAAATCATTTTCTAATGCATAGCGTCATTCGCTGTTTCTACAAAGTTCTTTCTCTTTACCCAGTTGACATATACGGAGATAGAATTTAGAATATTCCTCTCGGGAAGGAAACGACAACAGTGAAATTTGTCGTGGTTTTGCTGCTGCTGCAGCTATTCGTTGCTTCGCGATGGCTGTGGTGCTATTAATAGTCATGTCATAAATTGCCTGAATATGGATGTACAATTAATTCCGTGTAATCAATAGACGTGATAAATCTATAAATCTATGCTGCGTATGCAATAATTCTCAATGGCATAGTAGTAGTACAAGTCTCTGCATTGAACAATAATGTGTTTACAGTAGATATAATTTGATAACGTTTCATAATAATTAAAAATAAATTTCTGTAACATTAGCAGACCAGTTTCGTGTTAGTGTTCACTGCTTCGTAATCAAAAATCAATCACATATAACGTAAAAGGTATCTAATAATAATAATCCTGTAACAGTTATTGTCCAACGGTACACTGTAACAAGACAACTAGAAGAAATGTACATACGTATCAACGAAAAATACATTGAACTAAATATAAAGGCTGTTTCAAATTTCGTGGTTTTCTTAAAGAATAAATGAAACACATAATTTGCATTCACTTTCAAAAACCTTTTATTGGTAATTGAAGTATCAGTTATGACACTTACATGCGAAAAATAAAATCTGCCAAATGCTTCCTCTTGCAGCTCCACAGACGTCCGCTCTTTTGACATTTTGACATAATTGAGGCTATATCTCACCAATGGCACGAATAATTTTATCTTTCAAAGCAGGAATTGATTGTGGATTGTTTTTATAAATCTGACTTTTCACGTAACCCCAAAGAAAATAGTCTAACGGTGTCAAATCACATGATCTTGGTGGCCAATTAATATCATCGTTTCTTGAGACTACACGTCCAGGAAAATTTTCTCTCAATAAATCAATTGGTGTAGCGCCATCCTGTTGAAACCACATAACCTCTAGATCAATATTCATTAATTTAGGCCACAAAAATTCGGTTATCATCCGACGATATCGATCACCATTGACGGTTTTAGCTTCACCAGCAACACTGTCAAAGAAGTAAGGTCCAATTACACCGCCTGACCATAATGCACACCAAATAGTAACTCGTTTAGGATGCATAGGTTTCTCACGAATAATTCGTGGATTTTCCTCACTCCAGATACGGCAATTTTGTTTATTAACATAGCCACCAAGTTCAAAATGTGCCTCATCGGAAAACATTATAATTTGAGACAAATCATCTGGTTGTTCATTGATGAAATTGACAAATGAACGACGTTTTAAATGATCTAATGGCGTCAGTTCCTGTGTTATTTGAACCTTATATGCCTTTAGAGATCCACTAAGTCCAAGTTGTTGTGAACCAATATTTTCTTGTGAACGACCACTGCGACTGTATTTTTTACTTTTTTGATCTTCCACGAAACCGGTCTCTTGAAATTTTTTAATAATTCGACCAATAGTGCTTTCAGATGGACGATTATGTAACATATACCATAAAATTCACGTAATTTTCTAAAAACTCTTTTCACAGAACATTGATATTCATAAAATAATTCAACAATTTCAACGCGTTGTACCGTGTACGAAGCCATTTTTATAAATGTCATACATCACACTTTTTAAATGCCCACATACCCAGACAAATTCAGTGCGCCATCTATATTTTATTTATTCTTAAAAAGAATCGCGCAATTTGAAACACTCTTTATATAGAAACCATAATTAAAATGAATTTTTTAAAAATATGAAAAAGAAAAATAATAAAATAACTCATTGCAGTTGATTAATAAAATTAAAATAAAATTTAATTATAACGCATTCCAGCACATTGAGGTTAAAAAAGCACAGTGCAGAAGGAAAATAGTTCGAGAAAATGTTGAGGTAAAAATAGGACAGGAGCAAGATTACTAGAGGAAAAATAACTGTGAGGAGTCAATAAAGCCGTGAATAAATCTTCACAGAAACCTTGCTCCGTGAATTTATCGATGATCCCGAAGGGACTGCACGTCGTATCTCTTTAACAACGAACTAGTCGATATTAGGTTCCGAATAGGCATTATCAGTCCTACAGCTTAACGTATTTCAAAAAACGCCGTAGAACCTTTACTACAGCTAATTGCAAATAATTATACTGCGGCAACTATACGAGAGAAACATATTCCAATTTGCTCAAAACAGAACTAAAGAATACTGTTCTTAGCAAGAACAAGCTTCCAAAAAATTGGCAAGTGCGCAGGACAAAACCTATAACTTTCGATGCAGCATACAGATATTGTTACATGTGAAGCAAAACTTAGGCTAAAACCAAATACGCCAAAGTCTTTCACATAATCGACCTTAGTGAGACTAGAATAGCTCGTATGCAGAGCACCACCATCTAATTATTTCAATCTTATATTGTAAGTGAAGGACATCACCGCAGGACTTACTTGAGCAATAAATTTTAAATCGTCCGCATAAGCTAGTACAGGACATGACCAAACAAACAACAGTGGTCCCAAATGTAACTTGAAAATTTTATGTCAGCGAAAAAATGAAATTAACCCGCGAACATTTTCGTGCAATTATTTTTCATAACTTTCGGCGTGGATTTTCTCAACAAGAATGCATCGACTAGCTGAATTCTTTATATGGTGATGAAGCACCGTCAAAAACTACAGTATATCGTTGGTATAGTGAATTCAAACTTGGACGGCGTTCTTTGGACGATGAATTTCGTGAAGGTCGTCCCACAACTGTTGTTGTGACGGAAAACATTAATGCAGTGCCTGAATTGATAATGCAAGGCTATCATATGACATACCACGAGATCAAGGCATCTCTGGGTATTAGTAACACCAGCGTGCATAAGCTACGTGAACATTTAGCCGTTAAGAAACTATGTTCACGTTGGGTACCACATAATTTGACGACCGCTCAAAAAATGACTCGCGTCGATTGGTGCCCCGAAAAGCACAAAAAATACAATGGTGGTGTTTCAAAGAACATTTATAAAGTCGTCACAGGTGATGAATCTTGGATATATACGTATGAACTCGATAGTAAACAGCAGTCGACTGTGTAGGTATTCCAAGATGAGCCAAAACCAACAAAAGTTGTTCGCACTCAAAGCATATCAAAACAAATGGTAGCCTGTTTTTTCGGAAACGCAACCGTGCCTTTAGAGAGTTGTAGAACGGTCAATTCTGAATGGTACACAACTATTTGTTTGCCAAAAGTTTTTGAAGAAATAAGGAAAACAAACAGAAAACGGCCGATCATTCTCCACCATGACAATACGAGCTCTCACAGTTCTGTTCAAACAATTGAATATTTGACCGGGTGAAATATTGAATTGGTGAGCCATCGTACAGCCCTGATCTAGCACCCTGTGATTTCATTTTGTTCCCACACTTTGTGGTCAACGCCGGAAGAGGCAATTGAGGCATTCAAAACTCATATTTTAGAGATACCCTCTTCGCAGCGGCAGCAATTCTTTTCGGATTGATTTAAACGAATGCAAAAGTGCATTGATTTTCAAGGAGAATATTTTGAAAAGCAATAAAACTATTTTTGATAATAAAAAATTTTTTTTTGTTTGCTATTCCCGAAATATAAACTACCCTCGTATAAAAATATGCAAGAATCGATTCGTTTTAAATTTTACCCATCAGATCTGACATTTTATATTAACAATTAAAGAAATATAACTAATTGTTATGTTGGTTTTTACCTTTAAGTATCATTACTTTGTCACATTCTGATGCATAACGGCTCAATAAAGGTCATTAGCATATGTGGAAAAATGGACGAAGCGAAGCATACAATTTCTTTTTAAATTACGCTAACCGCATATTGTAATGAAAAGAAACCATATCAATAACAACAATATCGAAACTGCAGTTGCCGCAGAAAATCATGTGTGAATCATAATTTTCCGTCTCACTAAACTGGATTCGAATTAAATCTGCGTAATGATATCATATGTCCTCTGTTTCGACGACTAATCGAGACTTAATAACATTTAAATTGTAAGAATTTCACAAGTACCTGCATGTATTTTTAAGTATTTCATCAACCTCTAAACATATTTTCCATTGATTACTTTTAAATACCAGGAATGATCTGATATATCCAGAAATGAATATATAAAATAACACCTCTTAAGTTGGTATATTATTAGTTTTAATTTATTGAGTTTGGAAAATTACCGTTCGTTTTTGTATCAAAATTGAACTGTTCTATTTTGTGGAAAATTACGTGTCATATTTTCTTACAATATCAAGAAAACACATTTGTCATTGAAATTTCTTACCTTTCTGACGTCTTTCGTTTTCGTTACAATGTCTTTGTATAAGTAAGTAAGGTAATTTCCAATGCTAAATTATAAGATTTTATGTCATTACTAGAGCTGTGTACTTTATTCGAAATACAGGAATGTATTATAAGGTTAACTGCCCGATGCGAATAGTAACAGCGAGAGTACCTAGCCTCAAATTATAGTACTATATGAATGTACATCTCACAAATCGATAACTATTACGCGGTAAATGTAATAATAATTAAAACTATATTATAAGACCCGCGTATTGTAACGAATCAAGTAATAGATAGTAACCCACTCAAAATATGTTATTCCATAGGGGATGAGATCGAAGAAAGCATTGCAGCATCAGGTACGTTTCGGTACCTGATGCTGCGCGATGAAAATATTTTGTTATATGCCGAAAACGACCGTTCCACATATCATGATATAATGTTATAATCTTTGAAATTATTTAACAGATCTGTACACGCATCATTACATATCTGTCTCAAAGTGCTAAAATCTGAATCTTTATTTAACACTCTCTTTAACTTTGCCGCAACACGACTTTCTTTACGCCACTGAGTCCTCTAACGACGCCGAAGGATTTTGTAAATTCTCTATTGCTTCAGCTAGTACCGAATAATTTTTCAGAATGGTTTATGGTTAGTTCTCTTTTAACGTGAATATCTTGTCTAGTCTGACTTCTCTTGATAGCCTCAGCTTCTGTAGGATTAAAATGGAAAACAACGGACTTTATTTCTTGAAAGTATTTAGTAATAAGTTTGCCAACGTATAAGAACCGCTATGATGGTTCAGGGATATGGGACCACTGTCTGTGGAATTCTCGAGTCTAGGGAACTTACGAAACGCCGTCTTTGTACTTACAATTAACGTATCTGCCTGTGTACAAAATTTTCAAATTATTGATTTCTGGAATGAGATAAAACGTATGCACTTTGCACGTAATGTACTACAAATTATTCTTGTTTTTAAAAGCACACAGCGCATTGTACCGACTCTGTCAATAACTAACATTAATAGTTGCTTTGTTTAAAAGTCAAATTATGTCAATGTACTAGAGTGGTCTCAGAATTACCCGACCCAACAAAGAAAACACAAAAATTTTGGAAAGAAATATATTTATTTTTCAACATTATCTCCTTTCAGCTCTATACACTTTTCTCAGCGATGTTCAATAAGTTCGATACTCATTTTATAATAAAACTGTCTCTCAAAATAACCATTAACTGCCGACATCACTTCTTCATCATTGGAAAACCTTTTACCATTGGGCCATTTTTTCAAGTTTGAGAACAGAAAATAATAAGAGGGGGCTAAATCTGGCGAATAGGGTGCATGAGGTAGCAATTCAAACTTGAATTCATTAATTTTGGCCGTTGCAATGACGGATTTGTGAGCTGGTGCATTGCCTTGATGAAACAACACTTTCTTCTTAGGCAAATGCGGCAGTTTTTGATTGATTTTTTTCGCTCAAATGTTGCAACAAGCTCGCATAATACTCGCCGTTGATAGTTTTTCCTTATTCAAGATAGTCAATGAAAATTATTCCACGCGCATCCCAAAAGCCGATACCATGACCTTGCGTGCAGTCTTCGCCTTCTTTGAAGCCGGTTCTTCCTTTTGAGTCCATTGCTTTGACTGTTCTTTTGTCTCGGATGTAAAGTGATAGATCCATGTTTCATACATGGTTATGAAACGGACCAAAAGTTTTGCTTTGTTGCTGTGAAACTTCGCTAAACACTCAATTGAAACATCTTCGCGACACTGTTTTTACTCGAGTGTGAGCAAACGCGGCGCCCATCTTGCACACAGCTTTTTCATGTTCAAATTTTCAGATAATATGCGATGTGCCGCACTTTTTGAAATACCTACTATGTCTGCTGGCTCCCGCACTTTCAGTCGACGATCATCCAATATTGCTTCGTGGATTTTCTGGAGTCGTCACCTCATTTGGTCAACCACTACGATGCTCGTCTTGGCAGTTCGTACGGCCTCGTTTAAACTCTGCTGCCTAATATTTCACTGTTGTAAACGAAGGAGCAGACTCACCCAGAGTAGAATCCATTTCAGCTTTTATATCGGTTGGGCAGAGGCCTTTCAAACAAAAGTATAGTATCACGTAACGATTACCAATTTTCTCCATTCTTGCAAATTCACTGAAAACGTTCACTATTGATGGCTGCGAAACAAATACTAAACAACTTGGCGTCTTTAAACTTGAAAGATATGCTTTATAGATTGTGTACTTTCTAATAGTGTGATACTTTTCAAACAACTACCACCATCTCTAGATCAGGCCGGGTACTCGTATCTTAACCAGTGTCGTAATTGCTTCTCCATTACATAGTTTTAGCCCTTTATATGCCTTTACGCACTGCAATAGAGTCATAATACAGCTTTAATAATTACTATATTTATCTCATAGCAATTATCGATCTGTGAAATGTACTATAGGTCGGGCCTAGCTACTCTCACTGTTTGCTATTCATATCGGGTGGCTATCCCTACAATACATCTCAGCATTCCGCATAATTTGTGCAACTCTAGTCATTATGTCGTTTTCGTAGCAACTGCTATACATATATGAATTTATTAGTTTATTAAAATTTGGATCGATATCAGATTTCGACATGTTAGTAATCATTTACTTCAAATTATATTACGCGAATGATTCAAATACTTTTTTTCTTTTAATATGGGACACTTATTTGCACGAAATTTTGGGAAAACCGTTTCTGGTTTGTAGAATAAAAGTACCTTGGAAAAAATTGGTAGGCATATGTCAAAGTTATTTTAAGGTAGTATTATTGTTTAATTGAATAGTTTTTAAATTTGCGTAAAGTGCAAAGATTGTTTTATTTATCGACAAAAGGAAATTTTCTTCCAGTTCAACAGAAGAATTAATACATCAGTACCATTAAAACCATCTATATTGTTTACGGAGAAAACATAATTGGCGAAAGTATAGCACGGAAATGTTCTTCTCAATTTGAAGAAACCCCTTTAACAGTAATATCGCACATTAATAATTGACTTGACAACTTCTTCACTTCCAAACTATCGTCGTGAAATCAAAAAATTGTCAGATTGTTGGGAAGCAATCGATGGAGAAGATTATTTCTTGATCAATCCATTTATTTTTTTTTTAAAGTAATAAATTTTAATTTAAATGAAAAACGCGAACTTATGCATCAATAATTGCAGTAATTATTATAAATTGTACAAATATTGTCTCATTTTTTACTTTACAACCAATTATATTACCCTTCATAACTAATTTGAGAAGTTCATTTATTCCTTTATTTGAGTTTTTAAAATTGAATACCAAAAAGACCACTCAACATCATGCTCTTTGTGTCGTCCCAGAAAACCTACTTCCATTAAATCAATTCCGTGTTATCCATGAAGACCTCAGGGTAATGCTTATGTCTAAATCCTTTAAATTCCTTACAAGTGCAGATTACATGCAAGCTAGTTTAATCTTGTTCAATTATCAAGCCAGTAATTATCTTTATTTCCTTTTTACTACTTCTAATTATGTTGGGTAAGAAACTAGTATTCAATTATCCTCTTTTGATATTGGCTTAGTATGAAAGTGATCTTAATAACTTTCATTTCATCTTCGCCTTCCATTCATGACCAAGTGTTCCTGGAAAAATCCTTATTAGTCTTGTATACAAGTTCTGACTCTATGAAGTTTTCCTTTGGACCCTCATTGTCCTTAATATCCTTGTGTGCTCGTCAGCTTCCAGAAAGTTTTCATAATTCTCGCAATAATGCCGATTTTGTTTAAAAAATTTCGAGAAAACGTTAATTAATATACTAGCTATTTCATTGTGAACAATTTGATTTCGAGAGAGATATTTATGTTACGCACGAGTTTGTCAACAACTGATGAAACCTTGATGTTTGTGGAAGATATTATGCTGCGTTATTTTATAATCTCTCGAAGGTTATCGATTTTATAGCATACGACATATTGTTATCAAATTGGCTTTTTAGAAGGGAATAAAGTACGGCATCTTTCTTCCACTACCACGAAACTGACAAAAATACGCCTAGCCAGAATATGCACCATTGATCTAAAAAGGCGGTAATCAGATGGTGCTAAGTCCGAACTATAAGCTAGATGTAGTAGCAATTCACTACCATGTAGTTCTTCCTATTTCTGGAGATTTCTTTGAGTAGTATGTAATCAAACATTATGTTTACTGGAATAGTACGCGATTCTGCTAACTAATTCGGGCAATCTTCCTTATAAAATTTCATATCTTTGATTTACAATGGTTCGGAGTTTAACACCCTATCTTCTGATACTAACTCAAAAAGGATAACATCTTCGTAATTCCATCAAACACGCAGCATCACCTTTGCTTCGATGCTTTTATGTTGAAACGCAGGCTTTGCAGATTAGCCACAAACTAATCACTCATTGATTTGTTTAGATTACGAAGACAAATCCACTTTTCGTCATACGTTATAATTCATGGATAAAAATGGAATCCTACGGATTGCTAAGAAGTTGACTACAGATTAGTCAGTGTGCCTATTTTATATTTAATTCATGAACACTCCTCTGCATTGTCTATTTATTTTTCCTAGTTCGTAAAGATGGTTACCTGCTATCAAACACAAAAGATCAAGCTCGGTTGAAAGTTATCGTGTGGAAACCAGATTGGTCTCAATTCTTTGCTGAGGAGCGCCTCTAAAAAATCTGTTCCTGAATTTTTTTATACCAATTTTGTGCAGTTTAATCTTAGATAATACCTTGACTTCAATTTCGCGGAGTATACAACTGGTATCGACAAGCTTCTGCCTTACTTCCAGTAATGTCCCAAAATTGCCAAAATCTCTTTATTTGTATTGGGCATTTTGCGTTAACAAAAAGCGCACAATGTATCAATAAAATTATGAGATAACTTAGTTATACGCACATACAACAATAATGTTTAATATAGAATTAATAATGATAACTATTTTACGTTTATTTTTGACAGTTTTATGAAATCAAAGTCTACTAATCCAGAAAAAAAAGCAGACATTTTGCTCCATTCTATTATTAATACTGAACTACTTAAATGAAAAATCAACAATTAATCAAGAAACCTGACTCGTAATGTTATATTTCAATTACACAACATAAGATTTGAAAGAATTTTATTCATCATAGGAAATTAATGGAATTTGCAACTAATATAAACGAGGATTAGAACAGAACAATCCACACAATACCTCAAAAAATGTCACATACAAGATTCCCCTCATACACAAACCCATTTCGTTATTATATGTAAATTTAATACTTCATACAGAGGAATAAGATAAGATTTTATGCCCAAACGTAAGCTTATGTTATGTCGATTTTATCGCATATCGTAAAATGTACACCTATCGACGTACGATTTTATTAGAGGAAGTCGCCTAAAGAGGAATTCTATTGTTTAGACGATTTATCAATGAATTGGTTTTATGCATGCGTGGTATGCACGGCTTAATTTTATTGCATTTAAACCACTAACCGACATAACCCACTTAATATATACGGTGGTCAGAAAATCACTGGTATTCGTCAGGTACGAGGATTTAGTCATTAAGGCACATAAGACCGTCAATATTGAAAATGTGAAACAAGAAATATTTTGAATTCTTTTAAAATTTTCTGTAAAAAACTATGTATTTGTCAAATAAAATTATGCAACACTACGTAGGTGTAATTAATCGTTTTATACCAATATTTTGCCTTCTTAAACATTTCCTTACTTGTTAATCAAGAAAAGTTAATAAAAATCTATCCACATCGATGTTCGTACTCTGTAAATGTATTTCGATAACTAAGTTGCCATCATCAGCAGATAATTAATAACTCACTGTAACAGATTTTCTATGAATGTTTGGTTAAGCATCTCAAACCTTCAAATTGTAGAACCAATATTTCTTCCGAATAGACTACATACAAATGAATATGTAAATTTGTAGGAGGAAGTGAGTGTTGGCTAATGTTCCATTAAATGTCAAAGTCAACATGTATTACATGCATGATGGTGCACCAGTTCGTAATACAAGAATTACAAGAGCATGGTTGAATGAACTTTTTCTAGATATGTATGTGGATCGAGGGAATTGGACCAATATCTGTAAGGTCGTGTAAGGTTACCAGTTAAAAATCCCCTTGACTTCTTTGTTTGGGGATTTTTGAAGGAAAAACTTTGTGCGATGCCTCCGGCCAATTTCATATGGAAAATATTACCATTAGCTGGTTTGGGCCCTGAACCTACGTTTTGTAGTCAGGATTGAAATGGTTCGGAGAAATTATCACAAAAAGCCTGTAAGATATCTTGAGTATTTTATAATTCCGCAGTGTTCAAAGCCACACATCCAGGTAGACGTGAAAAGGTAGTTCTCCCACTCCACTTGTATCGAGGATTGTTATTAGTTGGAAGAATAGGTAGATTTTGTATCAATTAAGCCTGCATAAATAAGTGCACGCTCATTGGCGGCGATGATATATTTCGAAAGAGGTCGGATATATTCAAAGTCGAGATTCATATGCGTATGGTATGTGTATGAATGCCGAATTAGATGGATGATAGCGAATCGACGGCGCTTTTTATTATGTTCGACGAGAATTAATAGATTTCTTAACTGATTTTCGACATTAAAATACACTAGCACTAGTATTAAATGTATTGCTTGCAATATCAATATTTTAAACTACAGTATTTTTGTGTGTAAAAGACATGTTAATAGCAAACAACACCTGTTAAATGCGCAGCGTGACTATACCATATTATAAATTTCTGTATGACTTTATTTTTATGTTAAGTGTGTGCAATATTCCACAAATATATGTAGACAATGAAGAATTTCGAAATTTTTGGGGGGAAATACGGTCCGGCATGGAGATTACCAACAAAAAGCGTATTACAGTATAACTTTCCTCGGCTGAAAAACACGATATCGGATCAAATAAAACCAGAGTTAAAAGATCCAAAAATAAGGTTGACGGTAAATGAAACAACAGATGCAAAAAAGAATAGTATATTAAATGTGTTAGTGCGCACCTTAAAAAGCGGTAAGATTTCCTAAGCTCTTCTTTTACATACATAGCAGAGTATTACAAAAGCCCAACGCGTAAAGGATAGTAGAAACTATGAAGGACAGCTTTGGAGAGTTCAATATATCGGCAACTCAGTTGGTTCGAATATTTATATATAGCAATATATATATATATATATATATATATATATATATATATATATTATCTTTATTGTTTCATGTAACTTGTTTGCTCCATGCATGTCATCTTGTAGCTGACTTTACTGGAAACAGTTATCCAAAAGTAGATCAATTTATAGTTTCCACCGCTTGTCCGGACATTCCTCAGCCACCACAGCCGGTATTGAAGAGATGAGGAAAGTGGCTTAAAGCTGTTTTATATTATGAGAAATTTTTACACATTATTAAATCTTGTACCTTAAATTTAAATCTCAAGTTCAAGCAATTTCAGTAAGTCAGCGGCAATTTCAGTAAGTCAATGGCTGGTCTCAGATACCGAAATCCATACTCGAAAAGAACAAATTTCCGAAAAATTATTCAATTCTTTCAGATATTATTTCCAAATTTGAAAACACTAAGACGTCATTACATGAAGCTCTAAATATAGTACATTACCTCAAAGCCTCGTTATGAAATCTAACAGATAGTATAGGAAGATTAACAACCGATAAATTGTGTGCGGTTAGAAATAAAAATCCCGATTTTCAAATTATAGTGCCTGTAGACAAGAGTTTAACTGAAAACCAAGAGCGCGAATATAATGCGAACATCCTTCTTAAATTCGCGAACATCATATCATTAGACGCAGAAGACTCCTTTTCCAAATACAGCAACATATTTTCACCTCGCCGTATGAGTATGACTGAGTCAGCACTGGAAGGCATACTATTGACACATTACTACAGCGAATTTTTGCTTCACTCTACATCATATATGGGCAACCACCAGCCCGCGGGCCGGAACCGGCCCGCTGTAAGATTTGATCCAGCCCGCGTGACATTGTCGTATTGTTTCATGTCTGTTATCTATCGCAAAAATATAAACACTACTTTAAAATGCACTACTTTTAAACGCGGCTCGCGAACGTATTTACGCATTAAAGTTTGGCTCACAATATGTCAGAGGTTGCCCATGCCTGCTCTACATCAACAATACAAGAAAAACTAAAATAGTAAGTAATTACGTTTATTATTTTTAATATTGATAGTAACTGAGCCGTACGCTACTGCGAAAGCACTTGCTTCTGCAGCCTTAGTATTAGTATATAATATTATTCGCAATGCGGGATGATCTTCAGTATCTTCGGTATAATAAAACGATATAAACATTTAAACACATAAAGACTGACTAGTAAATCATTTCCATCCAAGAGATTATAAAATTACACAGTAATTTTTCAAAAAAAAACCAGTAATCACAAACAATAACATTCTAAATAATTCTATTGAGAGCGAAATGCGACGAATAGCAAATCTAACAAAAGGACGATCAAAACATAACCACAAAGTATCACACTGCTACTGTTCTGTAGATATTACCTATAAATAATTCGCAGACAAAGAAGAATAAATTATATTTTGATGTTACGCTCGTCCTGCGGTGAAAATGAACGCAAATAACAGTTAAACAAGAACAAGAACGAATAGACATAGAATAAGCAGCTTCCTTTTTTTTCCTTTTTGTAAAGGGAAAAAATATTTTCCGTGATATAATGTACTCGGTGCAATGACTTTCGATATTATTACTTCCTATATAAGCGAATGTCGATGATATAATGACGTATGTGAGATATCGTGGGTTGAAATAAATAAAATTACAATTATCTTACTGTTTTTTCGATCGTAAAATATGATTAATTATATTTTTACGAAACAAAGTACTGTTATTGGTCAATAAATTGACATATTAGCGTTTAGTTTCAAGTGTTTATTCATATACATACTTACATTTTGTAGTGATGTACTGTCCTCATAATTATTCATGTATTTTTTTCACTACAATTTGTCTTGTTTAAATAACTGTGTATTGTTACACTCAGCAAATATAAATTTTTATTTGCCTATTATTTTAGAATTATATTTTACAATTTATCAAATTTTTAACTTATATCTTGATTATATTTTAAATTATTGCGAATAAATATGAAAATGTATGTAATATTACAACTTCCTCAGTTTTACCATAATACGTCTTCAAATATCATGACATAATTTAATGTTTTGTCAATCGAAATCATCTGAAAATGAGAGTTTTCATTATACCATACGACTACAGAAGACTTATGATGTACATATTCTATAATGGAATGTCAATAAAGTGAAAATTAAGCAAAAAAAAAGCACAGAAAAAATAATAGCGACAAAGACATGAAAATGTTTAAGCAGTTTTAAAGAGTTCAAAATTTAATGAAACAATAAATATTGACGAGGATGCCTTCGTATTAAGCAAGACGCGCCTACTAAGACCATCTAGATTAGTAAAGGGTTTTCCAATAGAAATTTAATATAATTTTGAAATGAAATAGCCACCATCTTTAAAATATAACTACCATTAACTTTCATTTCTGTCTGGTAACTCTGATCAACATGGCTAAATACAAAAGATACTAGGAAAATTTTGCAATATGACGCAACGATGAATCGTAGGAAGCTGTTTGTTGCTGCACGTTGAGACATGTTCAAACGTGCATAGTAACCGCCGCACCATATCGATGGACTCAGTTATTCAGTAGCAGTGAACGTGTAAAGTGCTTGTGATGGCATCGTGGTCACGAAATAATATAAGGGCAGTTTTGCGTTATAATTTCGTGCATGGTATAAACATAGACCAGTGCTTCGAAGAAATGACTCTTGCACTAGGTGATGTTTGTCCACACCACACAACGATATTCAGGTCGTACAGAGAAATCCAAAGGGGAAATTTAACCACGGAGGGTGCTGAGAGGCCGGGAAGGCCACGAACGTCAGTTACGGAGGAAAACATTACTACTCTGAGGAAAATGCTTGACGAGGACAGATGAGTAACCTACCAACAGAGAGAGGGTACTTCAGGCCTAAATGCACCAAGAATTCTTTCGATTCTGCATGATCATTTGCACATGAAGAAGCTTTGTTCTCTCTAGGTGCCGCATCGACTGACTGAAAAGCAGATGACACAACGTGTGACTTGGTGCCGGGAGATGTTAAAAAAGTTTAATAAGGGACAATCAAGTTTGGGTCTTTGATGATGAGAACACACCAGTAGTTGTCAAAAAATCCCGATCTGTAAAAAAGGAAATGATAGCTTTATATATGGGTAATGGGTCATAGGTCAATGGAGCGTTACGGTTGCGATTGGGTTGCTACGCGTAGCGGTAGCACCAGCCGGGCACCATATCCAATTTATTTCTACCAAGATCCTATCCCATACTAACCATTACTGTGGTCGCAAAATCCGTGAATCTATAGAGATCTCTTAGCACCCTAAAAACCTTAGCTACCGTCTACATAAAGCTTGGCAATCCTGCATCTCCAAACTACCCAAACGTAACGCTCCATTGACCCATGACCCATTACCCATACATAAACCCGTCCACCATCGACTTACACCAGTTTCCGTGCAACAAACAATAGCAGTAGTCGAGCCCTGAAGATGTCCCGTACGAGTGAGTACGAAACGTCTGCAGTTATACCAGTGACGCTGTTCCAGCCCGGAAGTCTAGAAGAAGATAGCATGGACCACGACCGCGGAAGTTTACGTATCAGATTACAATAATCTTGATTATCTCTTAAGTCAAAGTTCAGCTAAGGCTATGTATTTATTATTAAAGAAATGATTGTTAGATTTTGGAATAGCATTTGAAAAATTAAAATACGTAAATGGCCTTGAATTTGATGATTCAACTTAATAATGTACTACTTACTAAAACAATAACAATATTGGTATCAATATAATAATAATATATTAATTGGCAAATATCCTAATAGGTTTCCTTTCGCTATTATTACATTATATTTCCAGCGAAAAGTTCGACGGGTGAAATAAGAGAATTGCACTCAAAGTAATGGCCATAATAAATAAAAACTAGGGGATCAATGCACCAAACAAAAAACACCGACAACTAGGGAAGTGTTTTTGTTTTTCTTTTTTTTTTCATCTTTTCTTCCTTTTACCGGATCCGGACTATATTTATTCCGAATGTATAGTACTGCATCGTATTGATTTTTCGAGTGATGCCATTTAATTGAAAATCTCGCTGGCGTGCTCCTGTTGCCCGTAAAGAAATCAAGAGGGGAATTCCCACCCCTACCGACATTCTAGAGAACGTATGCCGGAGAAATTTGTGTAATGAAATTATTCGATAATTCTAGAAATGATGAAATTATAAACTGCGTTTCTCAGTTATTCTGGCATTTTCCAGACATTGTAATATGTTCTGAGTATTTTATCACTATACGTGGAATCATATGCAAAGTTTATACTCATTTATTTTCTATAATTAATTTCTTTAATAAATAGACAGTTTTCTGTGAATTAAAACCTCATCTGGATATAAAACTTTTCAAAAGAAGCTTATATTATCTAGGAATTTCAATTTAACCAAGTCTTGGTATATTTTTAAAGATTCAAATTAATTGGCTAAATACACAGCATCGTCAAAAAATTTCCGAACTGATTCCAACAGACAAAAACAACTTATTTAAAAAATTTATTACATTCGATTTTCTATATGTAACAAAGTAAATACAAAAATTTAAACGTGGTATACAAATAATCGAAAACTCATTGTAAACAGTCTCCCACATTTTGAACGAATATGAATGAATAAAAGCGTTTTTCTTTCACCACTGACAGTTTTATATCAATTCTGCTGGCTAGGGAAAAAAAGCGTTTTTCTTTCGCCACTGACATTGATTGTGAGTTTTATATCAACTCTGCCGAAAAGGAAAGTCAAAAGGATATATCATATTATATATATATATATACATATGATATATCCTTAAACTACCTAAGTTAATATATCCTTTTATTAATTAATATATATATATATATATATATATATATATATATATACACACCGCGCAACATGAATAGGACCATCCGACTTGTTGCAAGCTTTCGGTGGTTTGAAAAACAATTCATTTACTAAAAATACAATGCAAGTTTGTAATGGTATGATATGGCAAATAATACGCATTATTGCGCAATAGTGCCTAACGTTATGCATTGGGTGACGTAATACCACATACATATAAAATGCACCGCGCCGGTTGGATACGACCAGTATTTAATAGTAAGCTACCGGATGAGTGTCGAGTTACAACGTGTATCCGGATAAACAAACATCTGTAATTAAGGGTATTGTGCAACGATGGGACGACAGAAGTGCTTAAGTATGGAAGAAATTGGAAAAATTAAAGCGTTCCATCAAGAAGGGTATTCCTCAAGGGCTACTGCAAAGAAAATAAGTCGATCACACCAGGTTGTGAACAATTTTATTAGGGATCCCGAGAATTATGGAAAACGTTTTAAAGGGCGAACAACATCCGTTACAACTAAGAGAGAACGTCAAGCCATATTACGCGAAGCATCGAATTCGGCATTAACGGCAAGACAAATCGCGAATAACGTTGGAACGAATGCATCGGTAAGAACTGTACAGAAGTTACTGAAGACCTGTCCGCATTTAAAACGTTTGAAAATTAAACGACGGCCTCCTTTAAGGGAATTTCAGCGCACTGCACGTCTTCAGTTTGCTCAAGCAAAAATGGGGTGGACAAGAGAATGGCAAACTGTTATTTTCAGTGACGAGAAGAAGTTTAATTTAGATGGCCCGGATGGGTTTTCTTATTATTTCCACGATTTACGTAAAGATGAAGTGATTCAGTCACGAAGGCGAGCCGATGTTGGTTCAGTCATGGTATGGGGAGCTGTTTCCTATAACGGACCTGTTGATTTAGTAATAGTGAAGGGCAGACAGAATTCGGAAAAGTACGTCCAGCTGCTGCAACAGGTGAAAGACAAATTTTCCAACGTTATGGCAGGTGGGCCATTTATTTTCCAACAGGATAATGCCAGTATTCACACCGCGCGCATTGTTCGATGCTGGTTTCACGAACAAGGCATGGAGGTTCTCGATTGGCCATCGCTCTCCCCCGACCTGAACATCATAGAAAATGTTTGGGGATGGTTATCGCGTAAATTGTACTCCAATGCTACCCAATTCAGTTGCGCTGATGAACTAGAGCAGGCGATGAAATGAAGTTGGGCGGAACTTCCCGTTGACTACTTGAGAACCCTGTATAATTCCATTCCATCCCGACTATTTGAGGTTATAAGAAATAATGGCAAAAGTACTCATTATTGAACAATAAAGTATTTTGTTATTGCAAACGAATCTTTTATTTTGTAGATTGGTCGTATTCAAGTGGCGTTTAATTACTCTACTTATTGTCACTAGTAACGTACATTTGCACTGACTTTTACAAAAATTATATTTGGTACCTACATACATCTTTTTATCAACCCTCTTATTTTCGAAAATAACAATTCCAGCGCGCTACCATGTTTATACCAACTACAAATGTCATATATGCAGTTGGTCCTATTCATGTTGCGCGGAGTGTATATACATGATATATCCTTAATATATCCTTTTGCTTTTCCTATTCGTCAGAGTTGATATATAGATAGATAAGCGAAAGAAAAACGCTTTTATTCAATTAAAACGATCTTTTAAAATATGAGTTCTGAGAAGGACCATTCTCCCGACGTTTCAATGATATCGCACTCATCATATTCTGGAATTAGTCCGCTGCTTGCTAAAACTCACGATCACTAGCAAGAATAAGATGGCGAGTTCAAGTTTCGTGCGGAAAGCAGAAATTTTTTCAAAAAATCGCTACATTATATATGCGACGTATTAAGCGGTTATAATTAGAATTTTTCTTTTTCGCCTGTTATTTATGAACGAACAAGTGCTATCTAACATTTTTTGACAAAAAGAAAAATACTGTATAAATATCAATAAAATACATTTATTTTCATATTCTACATACTTTCATCTTCTTTTTTACATAATTTCCATTTTCGTTCAAATATATGTCATACCGTTCAAGTTGTCGAATTCTGACGTCGAAGAAATATGCCGCCTATAAAGAAGCTCAATCCTAAACTGCAGATTTCACTTCTTCATCGTCGTTGAACCGTTAACCACAAAGGAGCTCCTTTAGGTATCGAAACAGGTGAAAATCACTGGGTGCAAAAGGTTTGGACAGTAAGGTGGATGATTCAAGCAACATCACACCGAAAGACAATAGGCTACGCCGCTTGTTTTGTAGAGCACGCCCAAGTTTTCCAAGATCACACAATACGCGTCAGAATTTATTGTTGTGCCTCTCGCCATAAAATCTACTAACAAAATCCCTAACCTGTTCCAAAAGACAGATGCTATGATTTTTCGTGTTGAAATTGTCTGCTTTCATGCTGAATGGTCTTCACTCTGATAGGCGTCGATGCACGTCGCCATTCCATTCACTTGCTTGGATTCGAGAATCATGTGAGACCACAAAATTTTCTATACTTCAGTTTCTCTGGATCAATGGTATACAAAACTGACCTTAAAACCTGTGGAGAATCAATTTTCAACTTTGTGTAGCGCCATCCTGTTGAAACCACATATCCTCTAGATCAATATTCATTAATTTAGGCCACAAAAATTCGGTTATCATCCGACGATATTGATCACCATTGACAGTTGCAGCTTCACCAGCAGAATTTTCAAAGATGTAAGGTATACCACCCGACCATAATGCATATCAAACAGTAACTCGTTTAGGATTCATAGGTTTCTCATGAATAATTCGTGAATTTTCCTCACCCCAGATACGGAAATTTTGTTTATTAACGCTATGTTAAGTTCATATATAAGTTCAAAATGTGCCTCATCGGCAAACATTATTTTTTGAAAAAAATCAGCTGGTTGTTCATTGAAGAAATTGACAAAAGAACGACGTTTTAAATGATCTAATGGCTTCAGTTTCTATGTTACTTGAACCTTATATGCCTTCAGAGCTAAATCCTTGTGTAAAATACGCCATGTTGTTGATCCACTAAGTCCAAGTTCTTGTAAATGTCGTCTAATGGACATTTCAGGATTTTCAGCAACACTTTCACGAACCAAACCAATATTTTCTTGTGAACGACCACTACGACTGTATTTTTCGCTTTTTTTGATCTTCCACGGAACCGATCGCTTGAAATTTTTTAATAATTCGACCAATAGTGCTTTCAGGTGGACGATTATATAAACCATAAAATTCATGTAATTTTCTAAAATCTCTTTTCACAGAACGCTGATTTTCATAAAATAATTCAACAATTTGAACGCATTGTTGTACCGTGTATGAAGCCATTTTTATAAATGTCATACATCACACTCTTTAAATGCCCGCATACCCAGCCAAATTCAGTGCGCCATCTATATTTTATTTATTCTTAAAAAAAAAACCGCGCAATTTGAAACACCTTTTATATGTGCTTATGTATTATAGAAAACAGTTTTCCCCATTTCTATCTGGCCTTTCTTCCATAACTAGGTGGATTATATAAAAGTCTTCGAGCATTCATATAATTTACATTTTATATAAATAGTATAAAATAATTGAATAACTTCTAGAGAAGACTTGAAAACATATAGAATTATTGCTCAATGTTTTTCTTCTAGTTATAGACCTTAATGTGAGCTTTTTTTACTTCGGAAGCGCAATCATCACCACCAAGCAATAACTTAGCAACGCTCAGATGAAAATAGATATTTGCAGAAAGTAAATCTTCGTCAGATTTACTAGACCAGCAAAAAATCATAACAATAAAATAAGCTGATTGTAGATAAGCGAACCGTTAGATTATCTAAACTGAACCTTATGTAAGCAATTTCTAAAGTAAACGATTTGATTAACCTTCAACACAATTCTTCTATGATTATAAGAAACTGTACAAAATTTACGTGAAATCTCCACCGGATATAATTATTCCATAAAATATCACTACAAGAAAGTAATGGAAAGACGATACTTCAAAAAATCCCTATCACCAACTCAACTCTGTCGTAGGTACGCGTACAATTATCTCCTAACGAAGTTCTTATATGCAAGATTACCACACGTTACCGTTACTCGATTCGTTTATCACGAACAAAATTAATTTTCTGTTCTGATTACTTCCGCTTTTATCAGCGGTGGATATCAACCTCCTTTATATTATTAAACGGAACGTTGCAATTTTTGTTATGTACATAGTTTCAAGTTCTAGTAAATCTATGTAAAGTGCACCTGATTTATGGTTTTAAACGGCGTTCTATAAATAGTATTCCTGACTCGGTTCTCAAAAGTGTTACAGTGTTATACTAAATGACAATTTAACCATTTAATGAATAAAGAATGTTTCAAATTGCGCGGTTTTTTTTTAATAAATAAAATATAGATGGCGCACTGAATTTGTCTGGGTGTGATGTATGACATTTATAAAAATGGCTTCGTACACGGTACGACAACGCGTTCAAATTGTTGAATAATTTTATGAAAATCAGCATTCTGTGAAAAGCGTTTTTAGAGAATTACGTGAATTTTATGGTTTACATAATCGTCCATCTGAAAGTACTATTGGCCGAATTATTAAAAAATTTCAAGAGACCGGTTCCGTGGAATATCAAAAAAGTGAAAAATACAGTCGTAGTGGTCGTTCACAAGAAAATATTGGTTTGGTTCGTGAAAGTGTTGCTGAAGATCCTGAAATGTCCATTAGACGACGTTCACAACAACTTGGACTTAGTGGATCAACAACATGGCGTATTTTACACAAGGATTTAGCTCTGAAGGCATATAATTTTCAAATAACACAGGAACTGAAGCCATTAGATAATTTAAAACGTCGTTCATTTGTCAATTTCACCAATGAACAACCAGTTGACTTTTCTCAAAAAATAATATTTTCCGATGAGTCACATTTTGAACTTGGTGGCTATGTTAATAAACAAAATTGCTGTATCTAGGATAAGTAAAATCCACGAATTATTTATGAGAAACTTATGCATTCTAAACGAGTTACTGTTTGGTGTGCATCATAGTTAGGTGGTGTAATTGGACCCTACTTGTTTGAAAATGCTGCTGGTGAAGGTGTAACTGTCAATAGTGATCGATATCGTCGGATGATAACCGAATTTTTGTGGCCTGAATTAATGAATATTGATCTAGAGGATATGTGGTTTCAACAGGATAGCGCTACACCTCACTTTGCACACGAATCGATTAATTTATTGAGAGAAAAATTTCCTGGACGTGTAATCTCAAGAAACGGTGATGTTAATTGGCCACCAAGATCATGTGATTTGACACCGTTAGACTATTATCTTTGGGGTTATGTGAAAAGTCAGGTTTATAAAAACAATCCACAATCAATTCCTGCTTTGAAAATGAAATTATTCGTGTCATTGATGAGGTAGAGCCTCAATTACGAGTATGTCAAAATGTCATTGAAAATTTTAACAAAAGAGTGGACGTCTGTGGAGTTGCAAGAGGAGGCCATTTGGCAGATATTATTTTTCCCATACAAATGTCATAACTGATACTTCGATTACCCACAAAAATTTTTTGAAAGTGAATGCAAATTATGTGTTTTATTTATACTTTAAAAAAACTGCGAAATTTGAAACAGCCTTTATATTTCCGATCTTCCTGTGGTTCATTTATTAGGCGTAATGAGCGAACACTTGAAAAAATTGGCAAATATTTATTTTGCTATTTTTTGTGTACATAAACATATTTAAATAGATCCAAAGTTGAAAAATGTACCCAAGATAAGTACTATTATTTCGCTTCCTTTTCCATGTCGAACAGTTGAACTAAAATTTATTTGATTACTTCATCTTGAAACTGCGTCCTCGGTACTTCTACTGCCGACGTTTCGTCTTTACTTGCATGATACATTCCCATTCATTCCCATACATTCCCAACTGGTGTAAGTCTGTTGCGAATGGGTTTATATTGTATATGGGTGTTGTGTGTCACGAATCGATGTAGCGTTACGGTTACTATAAAGTTGTTTGGAGATACAGGACTGCCAGGCAATGTGTAGCAGGTAATCGTCCTCATGATTTGGATTGTTAAAGTGTTTTGAGGCTTCTATAAACTCACGAGCTTTTCTGCCATGAATTGGATATTACCGACTTAACACGCCTGGGGTCTTGGATTCTAGTCCTGTGACCTACTGTCTGGAAAAGTTTTTCTTAGTTTCTCTTTCCCGTTTAAGAAAACTTAGTTGTCGAAATACGTATACAGAATACGTTAATGTGGCAAGTGGTTATATGTTTCAAGTTTGAAGACGCCACGTTATTTAGTATTTGTTTGACAGTCATCAATAATGAACGTTTTCAGTGAATTTGTAAAAATAGAGAAAATTGGTCATCGTTACTTGATACAATACTTTCATTTGACAATGCGAGCTCTCACAGGTCGGTTCAAACAATTGAATATTTGACCGGGCAAAATATTGAATTTATAAGCCATCCGCCGTACAGCTCAGATCTAGCACCCTGTGATTTCTTTTTATTCCCACTCGTGAAGAATAAACTTCGTCGTCAACGGTTTTCTACGCCGGAAGCGGCAGTTGAGGGATTCAAAACTCATATTTTGGAGATACCACCTTCACAGTGGCAGCAATGCTTTTCGGACTGGTAAAAACGAATGCAAAAGTGCATTTACTTTCAAGGAGAATATTTTGAAAAGCAATAAAACTATTTTCGATAATAAAAAAAGTTTTTTTGTTTGCTATTCCCGAAATAGAAACGACTACCCTTGTATTTTCAATACGGTCCAGACACCAAGTCTAAAAGTGGTAAATCACACTTAGCTAATCAATCACCATATAAAAATCCATAAAATTATCATTCGGAAAAATCAAAAATCACAACAATGCTCATTACTTTTTGCGACATTTATCCATAAATAATTTGTTCGAGATGGTACAGCAACTGATTCTGAATATTATCTTAGCGTATGGAACCGTTCGATAGGCCATACTCATCGTGTTCTTTTTTTCAAAAATCAAGCAGCTGACGATTATTGCACAATAATATACTATTCCATCATTCGTCAATTGTCAGTAATTTTTTAGAATAACTTTAGGCATTCTGTCTTCTTCAGATTTGACTCTGCGTTATTATTTTTATTCCCTAAGTTGTATTTGGCAACCAAAGAAAACCACTTGGCATTAACTAGAGATATTTGATAGTCAAAGACTAGCAATCTCAGCAACCAGCGACATTAAAAAAATCATCTTCGTCATAATCTTTTTCCTGTATTACCTCGTGTGTTGAAGTATCATCCAAAGCCGTTATTAGTCTTCTGCCATTTCTTTTGCTGAATTACAACTTTCCCTTTCTTCATTTAGAGTATCCCGAATCTCTTTCACTAGCCTTTTTTCATCCATTCTCCCTAAAATGGGACCATCCCAATTCTTTGTCCCCTAATATTTTCCTTGCTATTTTTATTCCTAATACTTTCCTTCATTTCTTTTCTTTTCAATTCACCTGACTCCTAAAACCCTCCCATGATACAAAAAAGTCATTTAAAATCCACCGGAATAATATTTTAAATTAATAAAAGGTTTTTTGTCAACATTTCTTATTGTCTAGTTCTGGGACAGATTGTACTTATGTCATTAATTCCATTTTCAAATATAGCAATATTCAATTAACATTCGTAAACCTTAAGTGTTATAATCTCACTATTTGATTAAGAATTTAATTCTATTTTCGAATATAACAATGTTTAATTAACATTCGTAATCCTTAAGTGTTATAATCTCACTATTTGATTTAGAATTATAACACGTACGTAATTATCATCAATATATTACTTTAAATAATCAATCTATTTACAATAAAAGTAATTCTATATCCGGAAAAAAGTATCGAATTTATGAATCACATGAGGAATATCTCAATGTTATCTGAGATCATTATTTCATTAAAAATAAAAAATCTACCTGTTTAGAAAATATATAGTCCTTGAACGTAAGATTTGGCGAACGACTAACATTTGACGTAAGTATAATATGTAATGACGAATTTGTTCTTCCAATCACGAATATTCTGTTTAAATTTAAAATGAAAAATTATGCGAAAGCTTTTAACATCGCAATGATGACGACAAAGCAATAGCAAACTATTGGAGAGAATGCTAATATTGTTCAGGATTAAAAAGAATTGCATCTGTCTACTTTTTAAAATAACATTATTAAAAAGACTTTTAATGTTAATTAATGGGATGTATTTGCTTTATTAATTATTAAGATAAATTTACTCGAATATAAGATTTTTTAATTTTTTATTTGAGTTTCCTTCATCACCTAAGTTCTCAAATAATTAGAAACAGTAATATCACCTAATTTTTGTCAATATTACATAGATTCAATATTTCTTTTGAATTTTAAGAATAATTCTGAATATTCGAAATTAAAACAATATCGTTTAGCAGCTATTTTAAAATAACGTTCAATTTTTTCCGTCAATAAACAATTAAACATTAATTTTCCAAAACCGGATTCAAAATTAAAAGCATTGCTCCTTGTTATATTGACAAATATGACGTTTACGAAGATGATTTGACCGAAAGTAAGACTCATTCGTTGTTTTTCAACCAGTCTTTTTAAACTCAACCCTCTTTTTGTCTTTTTCTCAAGATCCTCAAAATATTGCTCCAATAGGGCAATAGGTTCTTCGTTTGATCGGAATTTCGTTCCGGCTACGAAAAGTTTGCGTTTGTGGAAAAAGTGGAACGTATTTTGGGTTAGATCTGAGTATAGGGTAGGTGAGCCAATTTGTCTGGCAGAGTGACACAATAAGGTTCGTTAATGGTTTGCCATTCTACAACCAGGTACAACCTGTAATCCCGGCAGATACAATTTTTCGTAAACATCCTGATTGGTGTGAAAAGGTACGTTATCAATACTCCAATTACTGTCATTGAAATATTACAACAGTTGGAAGTTTTAAGGAAAATATGTGGTATATCTAATACAGAAACTGAATTGTACCTGCGTCTCCTAATTGGAAGGGCTTTCAGGTTCGCAGTCAAGTGGTTAGGATAGTAGCTCAGTCTTTCGGTATACTTAACAGAAAAGCTTTTGATTTCCTTCTTCATAATTTTAATAAGCAGATCTTAGGTTATTAGATTGTTTGAGATGTACCAAAGGGCATTGGCAATAAAGAAGAAAACTTTGGACTGAAATCTTTCTAATATCTCCATATTGGAATTCGAAGTAGATCCCCAGACCTGGATCTCGTAGCACCAAATCGATTTTAGAAAAATTTTGTATATTGTATAAGCAACTTCCAAAGTTAGATCTGATTTGTGGTTAATTAACTTGCACGTTCTGGTTGTTATTTTTCAGTGCATCCCTAGGTATCTTCACCAAATTGTATGAAAATTATTCTCTATGAATCCTAAAAAGTCAAGGCCATCATCTCACCAGCTAATGAAAATATTTTGGTCTTCTTTGGAAGAGGAATAGAAAAATATTTCAATGTTGCTCCTAAATACTATCTATCTTTCCTGTTTACATTTTGCCATTTATTCTTCAAGCCTTTGCCTTTACGCTTTTCCAATATCACATACCACAAAGATGCTTTTCTTAATTTTTGAATCAGATGAAACAAATGGATACCAGAAAACACTTAACACAACAATATATGCATACTAAATGAAATTAGGCAAACAATCTAGCTCAAGATAAAATGTAAACAAAACTAAATTCCGAAAACGAAAGAAAACTAGAAGTGAAACATTTATAATGGGGCAAAAATGAATTATTGAAATAAAACACCTTACTCTTTCACAAAATAACTTTTAATTTTAAAAAACCAAATTTACATTTCGTGTTTACTACATACATCTTCAGTAGCAACTAGTCTAGACTTCTTTCTTAGGAGCTTATATACAAATTCTGAATACCATTAACTAATTATATAAAATTAAAGTAAAAGGATAAAACATATATAATCCTCTGACAATAGTGACAAAAATGAACACTGAGATATACCAGTCAACATAAAAATTTAGAAAGAAGATTCGTCAAAAATACAAAATATCTGTTTTCCGAAATATTTCCACTTATACTTATGATTTTTGGCCCCTTTGTGTTTTATAAAGAATATCTGAGCAAGAAATCAGAGGTTCATTTGTATATCTACACCGCCAAAATTAAGCCTCAGTTGCTAAGAGTTTTATAGGCTTAGGTCTTACGTTGTCTTCGGAATTCGTAACTCCGACCAAATCATCAAACTGAACTTATATAGACTTTTGTGGAGATATATCCAAAGGACTATTATTCCAAATGTTATGTTCTAATTCAGGTACATAGAATCTTCTTAAGGACGTGAAGATGCTTGATAAAATTATGACTTTAAAATTATTGTTATATTTAAATATATTATACTCTTCATATTTTTACATTACATTCTCATCCATAGATCAGGAAAGCAGCAAAAATGCACCCAAGCTTATACAAAATCATTGGGTTACTTATAATAAAACGCGAAAACAATCATAGAGTATCACTAATTTCTAAATCTACCAGATCCAGTTCGCATTAATCGTTCAAAACTTGACCGAAATATTCGAAAATCTCGTATATAAATGTTTCTATCAAATATCAGTTTAATTACCAATGTTCGTTAGACTAAATTTAGAAAAATAAAAATAAGTCGTGGTATTTAATTTATTTGGATTACCGAGATGCACCTAAATTGTTTTTAAATGTTTTAGTTCATTCAGTTCATAAACAGTTGCTAAAACGCAAAAACCAACTGACGAGAGGTATAACATTGAAACTACGATTTATTGATGCATTTTAATTAACGATCCTTTCTTTTAATTGAAAATTAAATATTTAAAATTACCGATCGTAGGAACTACTATTTTTTTTGCTTTTTACATCGCATATGTATGTATTATACATATTGCAGAGATTTTCGAAAAAACTTATTCCTCTCTAGTAAGAATCGAACCCCCGATCTCATGTCTACTTCGAATCTATTCAAACCTATTAACATACATGTGTGTGCGATACAAAAACTACGAATCACATTTAATATGCGTTTCCATAATAAAATTTATGGCGCGTTAATAGATTGGAATATCACAGTTCTCTGTGGTCTAGAGGTGAAGACACACAAATATGACTTCGAATCTCACCAGGAGACAGTAGACTTTCTCAAAAATTTAAGGAATGTGTATGCGATGTGAAAAGCAGTCATAATGTAACCGGAATATTACATAAGTGAATGAACGATCAGTAATTATGCGCTTTTACTATGCGAAACTCAAAAATTCTAATTTTGACTGCTTTTCACATCGCATAGACACTCCTTAAATTTTTGAAAAAGTTTACTGTCTCCTGGTGAGATTCGAAGTCATATTTATGTGTCTTCACCACTCGACCACAGAGAACTGTGATATTCGAATCTATTAACGCGCCATAAATTTTATTATGGAAACACATATTATTCGACAACTTCTAAATCGTCATATTTTTTCCAATGAAGGAAACTCTGCACAGCCTTTTATTCGATTCTATATTTTATTTATATATCAATCGTAGTAAGTTTTATGTACTTTCACGAGTGCCGCAAGGCTCCATATTGAGCCCTAAATTTCCAGTTTTATGTTTCATATGTAAATTGAACATAATCTTATCAGATTATAATTGAAATACTTCCTTTATATCATAGTACTAAACCAGTATATGATTTCATGTTTAAATTAATAGAAAATATTAAATATTTGATTAAAGTCAAAAAAACTTGTCTTTCAGGTTAGCAATAATATTATAATTACTAGCGCTTGTGGTCTAAATGTTCAGTTTGGCAATCTAATTTTAACAAATGTATATATTTATTGTTTCATTATTCCTAAAACTATTTAAAAATAACAATTAGTACCCTATTATCTCAAGATAAGTAAATCTGTTTGAGTAAAATCTTCAAATTAAGTTGCACATGAGTGCTGTAACTTACTGCTATCTAGCGGTAATTGCAATCTTTATTAATTAAAAATGTTTAAATAGCTGAATGTAGTACGATTTAGTAAATTTTAATATCCCTGTCGTTGTTTTTGCACTTATGCTATTAGTATTTTTATTTCCCGCTAGAATGTTTGATAACTATTATAATCTTGTAATCTAATTACTATATGCAATGCTCGAAGCTAATATTAGTTGACTTTAACCTTTGGTTGATGTATGCTGCAATATGCTTTAAAAGCTTATGTAATTAATATTTAATTATTTTACTTACCAAGCATTTAAGACAATAATAACTACGATTAATATAAAACGCAAATTATCTGATTCTTTTATGTTAAGATGATTTTCTTATTAAGTCACAATGTGTAATACATATTATGAAATAAGAGAATATTGATTTCGAATTATTTTCGTACAGCATCATCGCACAGGACATTTTTCGAAGAGCGATCGAGCAGGACCCAGAATTCCAAGCAAATACCTACGAAAAAGAGTCCGGTGCAGCAGCTCAGCTTCTGTCGTCTCCTCAACAACCACAGAACAGTGTACTCACATGGTATAATACACATACAATACATACATGCAATACATTCCTAGCTATTTCTTCTCTACCCTGAGGCGAACCAATCAGAATCGGTCGCGGCAGTAACGCAGAAGAGTCAGTACCGAAGAGCTCAGAGGGGCCGTTCCCCCTCAACGCTACACTATTTAAACTGAAGTCGAAGAGCTTCGCATGAGTTCACTCCTGACCGGTAAATCTGTCAGTCCTGTTCTTGTCGTTTGCCGTTTTGCCGCTGTACTGCTGCTCCTCAAATATAACACTGACTGATTGACTGCGAACGCTCCTTACTCGTGAAAGAGCGTCGTTGAGATACCTGCTGCATCAGAGGCAGGATTAAATTGAGTCCTTTTTCTTTATAAATATATATCGCGCGAAACGATATTATTAAAATATCGAAATTATCGGTTAAATATTCTTGTGTCGTCCGAGATATTGAAAAATTAATATTGTGCTTCTATTCATGGTCCAGAAGAAAAACAGTGTGAAAAATTTTATTTGAGTTTCTCGCCACTACGCCGGGTTACGTTTCTCTCTTTTTCTAAAGGAATATAAAAGGTAAGTGCTTCAAATAAACACGTAGAATTAAATCTCCTTCAATACATACCACATACACCTACTGCAAAGTGAACGTGTTTTCTTTAAATGAATGCAAAGTGAAACAATTTGCGGTGATACAGTGCAAGTGACATTACTCATACTGCTGCATGCAAAAGACGGCATTCCTTATGGGAATTTATTCAATTATAGAATATTTATTAGAATCTAATTTGTAATTCATAGAATTGCAAATTAGTTATTCATTAATTACCTGTAGTTTTTGAAAATAAAAACAGAAAATTTCCATTCCAAGATTTACATTATTAAATGCCAATCTTTGAATGAAAACTCGCTCAATATCAAAATCTAAAATTATGAATTGAAATGACGCTCATGAGAAAAGGACTACAGACAAATTTTGCAGGAAAAAATAAAAATTTATTTTAATAATTAACTTATTCAATTATGAGATATTTAATCTAATCAGATTTGTAATTCGTAATATTTCAAGTTAGTAATTAATTAAATAAATATAAATTTTCATTCCAAGATTTACATTATTAAATGCACATCTTAAAATGAAAACCGCCCCTTTATAAAAATCTAGTAAAAAAAAATTATAAATTTTAGAAAAATAAACGACATTCATGGAAAAAAATTACAGACGAATTTCTATATTTTGCAGAAAAAAAAACTATTACCGGTAAGAAAATTATTAAAAATCATTGAAAATTTGTGAAAAATTTGAAAAAATTATTTTATTAATTAATTTATTAAATTATGATATATTTACTCGCATCGGTTTTATAGTTCACAAAATTGCAAATTACTTGCCATAAAATTTTCTTCCCGCAATTTTTTAAAATAAAAAATAAATTTTCATCTTTCGATATTACATATTAGCTTTGCAATGAAAATTTACGCCTCATCGAAACTTAATTAGAAAAAAACGTAAATTGTAAATGATATATGACTTTAAAGAAAAGCATAAGAAATTTATTTTAATAACTAATTTCAAATATGTTCACAAGATTATCACACATTATCTAACCATTATCACACATATCTAATATTATTATAATTATTATAATATATTATTATATATCTAATATTATATAGCAAAAATTATATATATATATATAGAAAATCAAATTTAAGGTACTATTAAAGCACAGTTAATAAGAAATCTAAAACATTTTCAAAATTAAGTATACAACATACATAAACTTTCCAAAATTTTTAAAACATGCTTACTTCCCATTTTTATTTTTTACCAAAATAAGCAAAAAACATTTGTATTGAAAGAATCTATATCTTAATGAAAATTAGCTAATTTAATAAATTTCGTATATCTAAATGAATTCAATTAACAAATATATTTAAAAAACCAAAAAATGCAAAAATTAATATTAGCAGAATTTATATTAAAAAAATTCAAAATAAAAATTGTAAAAATAAAGTAAAGTATAAAATTATGAAAATTAAAAAATTTTATAAATCCTAATATTACAAAATCAATATTAAATTATATCAATTTTATCAATCGTGGTATAGTGCTAAATAAAAAGAATCAATTCGAAGTCCTCAAAATAACGCTAATATTTGAAAAATATGAAATTTAGACCTATTTAATTTTCTCAATCACAGTAATAATAATTTTAAAATAATATTTTTAAAAATACATTAAATTAAATATAAAGAAATGAAAAATGTAATATAAATCAATAATACTTCATTTTTTAATAAATATTGAAATAAAGTCTACGAAAAATGCAAAATTCGGAAATCGTAAAAATTCGGAAATCGTAAAAATTCCTAAATTCGTCATATGAAAATATATAATAATTTTTATTGATCAAAATTTTCTATATTAAATTATAAAATTTATTAAATGAAAAAATATTATTAACAGCGTAAGACATATTTAATATAATTTTTTTTATAAATCTATAAAAATTTTATTTTGTACTATAAATTCATTTAAATTATAAAGCAAAAATAATAATAAAAATATTGAATTTATTATTTAAAATTTACCAGAAAATTAATAGAAAGTATAATAAAAACTAAGATAACCCTCTTCCAAAATTACAAAATTAGTATTCAATATTCAGATAAAAATTACATAAATATCTCAAAATTTAGACAAAAAAAATTTTTTTGAATTTAGTAAAGCTTCACCAGGGGTACTATAATTAGATTATAATAATTAAAAAATATTAACGAGTAATAAAAATAAAATTATTCTTTTCTCTAATACCGTTTTTTATAAAGCAATATTTTCTGAAATAAGAGTTTTTTTTAATCATTTTGCAGAAAAATTTATTTATGTTTTATTTTATTATATATTTTATTTTATCTAAATTTATTCTATTTATTTGAAATATTCAATAAAATAAATAAATGTTTTTATTTAAAACACAAAACAAAAAATAGTTTTCCGTAATTTAAAATATAATTTAATACGCTTTATATTATTTAATAGTTTCCCGTATCATCCTAATAATATTGTAATCATATTTTCTTACCAGAGTTATTTAAAGTAGAAATTTCATTGGCGTTCTTAAAGGACTATGTAGCAAACTAATACAGAATATTTTATGATAATGGAGCAAATTGAAGAAATATTTAAAAAAAAATAAAACGGACACAAAAAAATATTTAAAAATTATATTAGCAGCAAACATAATTTTCAAAAATTTTTAAAGGACGCTTTAAGAATTTCGAAATAATAAATTAATATATAAAAGCATCTCACTAAAAATAGTTATATCCAATTTCAATGTAAAAGTTTTTAAATTAAAATATATAAAATAAATATTAATAATTTCAAAAAGTGCATCAAATATATTATATAAAAATACTAAATTTCATATTTTTTCAAATTGAAAAACAGATAAAAATGTTATTTTTTACTTTAATTCAAATATATTTTGCTATAAATAGTATCACCAAACCACGGCCAAACCTAATACAACAACGAAATTAAAATATAGGTAGGAACCAGCTAGTATTATTTAATATGCAAGTCGAATGTATATTGAACAGCCGTATACCGAGAATCATTAAAATTTCAATTATGTAACTCCGAACTTGAAGAATTTCATTCTACATACGAGAGTTCATGCTATTATATGCATACCTTGTATCAATCATGCAGCAGGTATTTTTTTCGACTTCCAATGTGGAAGCAATCATATTTCTCTTACGCTATCTATAAGGCCCATCCATACTACACATACACATAGCTGCGTCCCTATAGAAAAGGATATTGCAGGTATTGAATTATTATTTAAATTCATAGATAACTATGCAGATAGGGGTTCGTGGACTTTTTTTTATAATTGCATACATCTGCCAGTTTTAGCGTATGTAGTAGCTATTAAGTAGCGTCCATGTATCTCCTAAATTTTCAGTACCAACAATTAATTAATAGTTGAGCAAAATTCTTATTATTCTTGATTATATATAGAATTGCACCATTGCTTTGCTCTACATAAATAAAAAAATATATTATATATATTTATGTAAATATATATATATACAATATATATATAATAACATCGTGAGGTGTTGACCCGTCTTGTTGAAACCAAATATTTCCATTCGGTGGAGACGAACTACGTCATATACATAATAAGCTTTTCCGGGCAAGAACAACTTCACCTCTGTTGAATTTCCTTCAATTAAGATTGGTTCAGTTGTATAGCTGCTGATAATACCACCCACTACTGCTTTGACCAATACCTACAGTTCTGTCGATTTAATTCCCCATTTAACGTGAAAGTGTATTCGTTAGAAATGTGCATATTATCAAGAACTATCTCGTTTCTACACAGCTTGTCCATTATTTCTTCGGAAAACTGCAATCCACGATCTGTATCGTCTTCTGTAAATTCCTGGATAAACGTCTTTTGGTCGGAAAAAAATTGTTTCATCATGAAAATACTTCAATATGACAGATATTTTGTCCAATTTGATGTGAAGAGACGTTATCTTGTATATGTAATAGAATATTTATCTTTACGTGATCCTTTCAGAATTGAAGCCTTTTAATGGTGTAACATCTCCAAGATCTCTCAATTGTGTATAAGTTTTGGACACAGTCCCTTGTAATATATTCAGCAACTTTGGATGGTTCTGATTAAAAATGTTGACACCTTCCACTCGACTTCTACACATATTCTCGTAACCGATCGCATCAAAATCGCCAACAAAATTTCATTTAGTTTCCGTTAAGTACCGCATTGTTAATTAACTACAAATTTACTTTTCAAAAGACAATTTATACTATCAACATTGACATGTACTAATTTACCGACACCAACGTTTGTTTTGTTTCAATACAAAAAAAAAACCTTGGAATAGAGATTGCATTAATAGACGAAATTTTTGCTAATAAGTTAATAGGAAACATTTCGTTTTTTGCTTTTAATTAGGCAGATGTTTTACTTTTACTAGAGACTAGCTTTTTATCAAGAAAGCAATGGAGAGCATTTTGCACATTTAATACGCAAGAACCAAGCAACAAGGAGCTCTGTGTAGCATTAGATCACTTATAAATCATTGCCTTTATTATTTAAGCCATTAGTAGTACAAATAGTTAAGCTCAAATGGTGGAATTAAAAAGTATAAAAACATACGGGATGATCAATTTAACAAAACTCACCCTGTATATTCAAATGTTTATTAAAAAACGTTAAATTCAGTTCAAAAACCTGTCCGAGAATTTTTCATAATCTTTTAAAATATCGTCAAAAATATTTTTATTCTGTGCCTGCTATCCACACTGTATATATATATATATATATATATATATATATATATATATTTCTTGAATTTCAATAATGTAATAGACATATATTCTATAATATACAACTACAGGACACAATAAAATTAATTGTTTATTTCTGTGATGGGCTCAGTAATAAGATATAATTGACGTTATGCTTACGCAAAACTTAATCAAATATTATATTGTCAAAATTCAGACACGACTGCAATCATAATCATTTAATTAAACTATTACGACATTAAATAACAATTATTTTAAGCAACAATTTAACAATTATTTTATCCTGAGAAGAAAGAGCATTTCCCGTAACTACATAATTGGAATGAATAAAAAAAAAAGATATCTGCAATAGGCCCCGAATGTGAAATTCGTGTCCCAAACATGTTCTCTATCTATATTAAGTTTATAGTCATAAGTTACTGAGGTATATGGGCATTAATTCCGATGCCAGAATAAAAAAAGAAGATATCTTCTATCGCAAACCAAAATAAAGAATTATTTTTATTGTGGTATTACTATATGACGACTGCTTAAATTCAGAATTAGTCACCGTTGTACAATTAAGTGAGAAACTAATTATGAATTGTGCTCATCTTTGTGCAAGGTCTTATTACTTTTTTTATTATTTAATTTTATCGGGAAAGGTTATCTTTCATCACGTATGATCTCTGTATTGAATACACATACGAAGTCTTTCACACGATTCTTTTTTGCTTTTCTGAATAACCTTTGTATCGCCTGTATCTTGTTATATACATTACTTATATTATATAGTGTTTTATATGCTTATATACATGTAATTTAGAAGACTATAGAGCGCATAGATGAATATAATACATTGGAAAATTCCCGTGATTATTAATTGTTTTTAATGAAGGAGGAATCTAAAATTGCTAATGAGTGTGACTATTTCTTGGATATTTTCCTTCCTCTAAAGTATTTTAACACTAATTAATTCAAGATTTACATGAAGTGAATGTATCTACGTCTTAACTTTTGCGATAAAATACACATATATTTATGAATAAGATCTTTGCAATAATAATATTGCTCATTAATTACTATTTCACGAGGTTTGTAGAAGAAGTAGAAATTTTATTTTAAGATCAAGTTGCAATATATAATGATATAATTATGCGAAAAGCTATAAGAAACGTTCTACTAATTCTCAATTTATCTCCTAAATAGTAATTTATTTAAAAATTTCACTGCGTCATGATCTGTCTTTTATATTTCTGCAGTCGTTGTCCACGGTTACTTCATTTTGGCTTTCAGGTTTGAACCACATTCTCGGCGGTTCCGCTGCTGACGTTTCGTCTGAACTTATATTAAACATCTTAAGGACTTAACTGCTCCTACTGTTGCGTCGTTGCACTGAAAACTTAAACCATCATTGCATCATATTCATTTCAACTTCTGCGATTGTAAGAAATGCGACAAACTGGATTAATATTATGTGATTTTGAAATTATTGAATTGTAAAATTTCTGAGAAAAATTATGAAGTTTAATAGTAAATTTGATGGAGGCTGTGGTTGATTAACTTAAACACCTTAGTGTTACTATACAACCCCTTTTTCGCAATAGTCTACGTATTATACTAGAATTTTGACGGTACAGATCATGCACGGAATTTGTTTCGTGCGGATTTTACCGCGGTTTTCCAGGTGCGACACTGCTTAACTATCTTCTGATGATGACAACTTTATTGTCGAAATACGTACACAGAATACAAAAACTATTGTGGAAAAGGGGTTATATATTAACCTTAAGTGATTATGAAGTTTAATAATGATCACTTTCAAGTACTAATGTCCTATAATTTCCAAAGTGGATTAAATAGACAATTTTTTTTGATGAACTGAAGATGGTTAATAATACTTCTTTTACAGATTTTTCAAACGTTTCTCAGGGATTCAACTTGGGTTACTTAATATTTGATATTAAAATGATGTTATCTATGATTGATTGTAGAGTTCTCCTTTTCCAACAAACAATCCAATTACGTCAACATTCAAACTGATTTGAATATCGTTAATGACATGTGCAATTTTAAAAAAGTAATTTTGATGGAGCCTGTGGTTGATTAACTTAATCACTTAAAGTTGATATATAACCCCTTTCCACATTAATTTTCATATTTCGTATACGTATTTCGACAACTAAGTTGTCATCGTTAGCAGATAATTAAACAGTGCACCTTTAAAAAATACAGCAAAAATTATGTACCGTCGAAAATCAAAACGCACACTTTCTGAGAGTTTTGTTTCGTCAACACATAACCACAGTGGTCTATTTTGTAATTAACGTAATATTCTGTATAATGTTGCGTACATTTGGTATATGGTTCAAGACTTTCTAAATGATTGTCCATCTCATATGTGAAGCGAAATACGAGAGGCTAATAAGACTGACAACAAATCAAACCTAAAATGAATTTACAAGGGCACGCCTTGTTCTCTATGATGATGTTGCACAGAATTCACGTGACATCAATAAATAAATCACTAAATTTACCAATAAACTTGCATATAAAGCGCATATAAAGATTTTCTGGGCTTTCGCATGTGTGACATACTTAATTACTAAATTAAAATGTGGCAACTAACACAGCAGAGAATCTAACATACGTACAGCTCGATCAATCGATATCAGCTACGGCCCTGGATTCCATTCCACTACGGTTCGTCGACCGTCCACTGATCCATTTCAGCGTTATCGCACCGTTATGAAAAAACTATTCAGATATTAGGAGAATTATCCCGATAAATGTTACGCTCATGGCATACAGTGCTTGTTGACAGCTTTATACATAATTCATACATTTCTGAGAATAAATTCTTTTCAACATTCTATGGAGAATGCCTTTTCAATTAGAAATTATGTCCATAATACCTATCAGAAAAAAACTAAAGCTGCTAAAGTACAGTTAGCAAACCAATAAAGCTACATATTTCTAGAAGTTACCACTGAAAAATTTGATGAAATAAATTTGTTTTATTATTAGATAAAATTTATATGGTAAATTTATTGGAAAATAGTCTGTCTTCTATTCCTATTTTCCTTAGCTAACATTATAAATACAAGTTTATTTGTCATGGAGCTGTCATTAGGAACTGGTCCCTCGATAATTCTAATTATAGTTACAAAAGTACTATTTATTAATATTTCGGTTTTTCTATATACAAAAAAAAACAAAATTATTTTTTCATTGATTTTCCTCTTTTAAAAGAAAACATGAAGAAGAAAGAAGAAAACATTATTATAAGTTATGATATTTCTTTATTACCATTACATCATTGTACTTGAATTTCTGAAAATTAAAAATAAAAATTACGATTACTATTATTAATTGTAAGTTATCTTTCTTTTACCGCAAGATAAAAAACATGATCCAATACTAATAGCGTACTTTAGTCTATAAAGCGCTATATATTTTTTGTGAAAGTAACGAAAAATAAACCTTTAAAAATCTTTTCAATCGTCTCTCTTTTCTTCACCATTTCAATTACAAAAATTCGTGGCTCGATTCGTGATGCATCATTGACCGAGAAAAATACAATCGAGAACGATTGACCTGTCTTTCCGAATAAAACATAACGTTTTCGGCCATATTTACAGTTGCATGGTGCGCACTCACGCGATCCTACCGTATAAAATACTTTTATTAGACGTTCCTAAAAAAACAAAAACAGAGCAAATGTTATATATACTTCTGTGTGTTCGAAAAAGTCGAAACGCCCGAAAGAACTGGAAGAATGAAGAACAAAAACGAAAATAAATACAGAAAGTGCAGGAAGGGCGATAAAGCTGTCTCGCTTGAGTAAAGACAATGGTGCGGTTAAGATCGAGTCTTTGAGTCTATCTTCTGTTATTCTGATGAAGCCGAAGCGAAGTAACCGCATCTTTTTTATTTCGATGTTTACCGATAGAGGAGGCAAGTGAATTAGTTACTTTGTATAGTCGTTGCTTTACAATTTCTTCTGTGCTCATTATTCGTTTGTGTTGCTTTAGCGCGAGACTGAAACGAACGTAACAAAGGATAAAGATTACGCAGTTGTTCGTTTAATACTGAAAAACCAATGTAGGCAATAGTAAGTCCACTGATTACAAATGGGACTAAATTTAATAGAATATTTTTATAATACGATAGGATACAACCTTACTGATAATATGTAACTGATATTAGTTATTTTTATGAACTTCTTTACGTAAGTCAAGATTTTTTATGTGTTACTATACATAAAGAGTGTTTCAAATTTCGCGGTTTTTTTATAGAATAAATAAAACACATAATTCGCATTCATTTTCAAAAACTTTTTATTGGTAATTGAAGTATCAGTTATAACATTGATATGCGAAAACTAATATCTGCCAAATGGCCTCCTCTTGCAGCTCCACACACGTCCACTCTTTTGTTAAAATTTTCAATGACATTTTGACATAATTGGGGCTCTATCTCACCAATGACACGAATAATTTCATCTCTCAAAGCAGGAATTGATTGTGGATTGCTTTTATAAACCTGACTTTTCACATAACCCCAAAGAAAATAGTCTAACGGTGTCGAATCACATGATCTTGGTTGCCAATTAACATCACCGTTTCTTGAGATTACACGTCCAAGAAATTTTTCTCTCAATAAATCAATTGATTCGTGTGCAAAGTGAGGTGTAGCGCCATCCTATTGAAACCACATATCCTCTAGACCAACATTCATTAATTTAGGCCACAAAAATTCGGTTATCATCCGACGATATCGATCACCATTGACAGTTACAGCTTCACCAGCAGCATTTTCAAAGAAGTAAGAATGTTTATTAACATAGCCACCATGTTCAAAATGTACCTCATTGGAAATCATTATTTTTTAAGAAAAATCAGCTGGTTGTTCATTGATGAAATTGACAAATGAACGACGTTATAAATGATCTAACGGCTTCAGTTCCTGTGTTATTTGAACCTTCTATGCCTTCAGAGCTAAATTCTTGTATAAAATACGCCATGTTGTTGATCCACTAAGTCTAAGTTGTTGTGCATGTCGTCTAGTGGACATTTCAGGATCTTCAGCAACACTTTCACGAACCAAACCAATATTTTCTTGTGAACGACCGCTACTGTATTTTTCACTTTTTTGATCTTCCACGGAACCGCTCTCTTGAAATTTTTTAATAATTCGACCAATAGTGCTTTCAGATGGACGATATGTAAACCATAAAATTCACGTAATTTTCTAAAAACTTTTTTCTCAGAAGGCTGATTTTCATAAAATAATTCAACAATTTGAACGCGTTGTTGTACCGTGCACGAAGCCATTTTTATAAACGTCATACATCGCACTTTTTAAATGCCCACATACCCAGACAAATTCAGTGCGCCATCTACATTTTATTTATTCTTAAAAAAAACGCGCAATTTGAATCACTCTTTATATACATAATACTTTCATTGCATTAATATGATAGTAATTAAAAAATCAGTAAAGAACATTAAATAAAAGTAAACGAAACATGATTAAGTTTTAGATTAAAAATTTAGTAAAGAAAAGGGCAAAATTATTTTTTTAAACGAAGCCTAATACAGACTCTTAACCACGATCATGTTTTCATCGTTTTTTGCACGATAAGCAAGCGCAATTTGCCTCATCTATTCCGCAATCTTCATAGACCCAGCGATAATACTTGCTGCACTAGATCCATTACTCGACATGCTCGTTTTCCGAATACTACCAAAATAGGGATGCAGCATCAGCGTCACTTTTTAATGTCTTTCTTTTCCTTGCTTTCTCGACAGCATCGGTGATTTTATCAAAGGTTTCTTTTTAGCATTATCAATTTTTGAGTCTCCCCTCTAAATCAGTATTATAAGAAGACGTGATAATATTCTGCTTGTATTAACTTCCTTGTTATTATAAATGGACTTATGCCAGCTGGTATAACAACCTGACTAAATGGCCCAGCAACAGTTACATTATGCAAGTTTGCCATTAACTTATCTTTGTCTCTCTCTTATACTGCAGAATATATTTTACACGAAGTAGTAGCCAACATTTCTTGATATGCTGATAAAAAAACCGTCTTCCATTGCTGCCTCTTAGTTGTGTATGACGAAATAATGCTCTCAGACATTTTTGTTACAAGGACTTATCCTGTTTTTTTAAAAGAATTTTCCAACTCTTCTATTGTAGCAACTCTGTTACAAGCACTACAACAAAGGCTTGCAATGGTAACAGATCTACTGGCGCTTTCTTTCGAAACTAAGCGATTTCCTATGCATAATAAGTTTCTAGGGGCACCAAATAAAATCCTGAACTCTACTGCTCATCTTTTTATGTGCAGAATGGCGTGGTGAAGAAACAATTATGATATTACTTTCTAAAGTTTTATCTATTACTTCTACATTCCGCATGTGACTATATTGCCTATCCAATATCAATAACACAGGATCATGATTAGCATTATCATGTAACAAACGCCAGCTACCATTTTCACGACATTGAGGGCGCACACGATGAATACGCTCCAAAAGACGTTTCATAATACCTAGATAATATACAGCATTGACGGTTAGACTAGTTAGTACACTACACCTTTCGAATCATGAAAACAAGTCAACATTATCTTCACTTCTCCAAACGACTTTTTTTCGGTCTTTCTTCGCTTGGATGCTTCTATTCAGAGCTTTGACGCTTGGTCTCTAAATCATATTAAAACCACCGTCTTATCGCCAGTTACAACAGAATATCTGAAGTTTTCGTCCTTTCTTGTCTTTAATCAAGTTTATACAATTTTGAATTCAGTTAGCTTGTGTGGTACAAATCTTGCACAAATCTTTCTCAGTCCCAAGTGCTGTGTCAAAATGCGATGAATTGAATCTTTGGAAATACTTAATTCCATTCCCAAGTATCGCAATGAAGATTTCGGCTCGTTTCTGATAAATTCACGCACAAGTTCAATGTTACTTTCCGTAACCCCAGATTTTTTATGTTCGTCGTTACTTATGTCCGTACGATCGTCTTTAAATCGTTTATACCACTCATACATACTCGTACGTGATAAACACGCCACACCATAAACTTGTTTCATCAAATTAAACGTTTCAGTAAAGGGTTTGCCGAGTTTAAAACAGAAATTGATAATTGCTCTTTGTTCAAAATTCATTTTTCGACCAATGCCAAATACACACTGTTACGTTGTGCGCAATTTCTCTGTTTCTAATAATGCAAATATCATGATATTTTGACACAATATTGGTGAAAGATCTACTTTACCAACGCGTATTTTTTTTAATAGATGGCGCCACTAAGAACTACTATTTTAAAAAAGTTCGATTTTCTCTGCAACAGACTTATACTTATATGTATATAATATGTGTATATATCTACTTCACTTTTTCCCATAATTTGCTCATGAATATAAGTAGCGGAAGTACTATGGAACTACATGACTACCAGATATGAATCTAAATGAGAAAGGTAATTAGATGTCCTTAATAAGAATTTGGCGGAATTGAGATCTTACAAGACAGAGTTCCAAAATATTTATTTCATTTATTTGATATTAATGTGGTATATATTATATATATATATATATATACTTACTATATTATATATATATATATATATATATATATATATATAATATAGTAAGTTTATAATACTGCCAAATAACGATATCCAATTACCTATCTCGTCAAAATCTAGATTGACATCTTGTAGTTCCCCAGTACTTCCGCTACTTATATTCATGAGTAAATTATAGCAAAAAGTAAAGTTCTGCAAACATTAATAAAATATTAAGTATTCTCACTTCACAGGTCTTCTACAAATACTTCGAACTCATACTTTTTGCATTGTACATACAACTAATTTATAATCTCAGATTGCCTATGCTTTACTGTCCTGTACAGTTTCTCACAGAGCCCATAAGTCAAACATCGCCGTCGATCGGTCGATCGAGTTGACGATTGTTGGCAAGCCATGGTTCTCACGGTTTAAAAATAAATACAACATCTACTAGGAACAAGCACTTCGAAATTCCTATCTGATTGTTTAGTATTCAGCGTGTAAATATATATACACATACATACATACATGCAATTATTATAAAAGAATTGACCAGACATGCCTGCCTCACACATACATGTGTACATTCCTCGTATGGCACGTCTAGTTCATTTCCTACATGGGAATACGGGCGTTGATGCTAATTCTTCGTGCGTTGGCAGCGGTGAATAGCGCGTGTGGACTTCGCGGAGATTGCGTGAGGATGCGGGCGTCAAAATGCTTTCATTTACTGTTCGACATGCCTCTGACCGATGCATATTTAATGACCTTTGCTATTGGCTCATCGTCTAGTGGTCATTTATTATAGTTATTGCTTAGGATAGTAAGTTAAGGTGTTCGATCATTAACAGATGTACTATTATTATTGAAATGTCTTCAATAACATTAACTTTACGATTATTCTAATATACAAGGGGAATATATGGAACGGATATAGCAAACGGGTGCACACACATACCGAGAATAAATCTCACAACTAAATATACCAGAGTACTGACGAGAGGTAGTGGAAAAACTCACAGTTACTTCCCAGCCGATCTAAACTGCTCGTGTATAATATAATTATCCCAGTATTTTTTACTGTTCTAACACTTCAATTATATTAAATTATAGAGTTATATGCGATATTATACACACAATGTACATAGATATTCACTAAAGAGGTAATATTAAAAGAAGATATGACTTCAAAGCCGAATAATTCTCTAATTTAAAGTACAAATATTGGTGACTATTATACTATACAATAGTAATCTTAGTAAAATTAATAAATCAAAAGTGTTTTCGTTACATATTATATAGGGTGTTTTTTTAAGAGCTTGAGAACAAGACTGAATTTTGTTGGAATGAAATTTTTTTTATTATAATCTGGTAGATAATTTCATGGCATTTATTTTTTAAATACGATTTCTGGCATATGGTCCATTCGATCGGTCCAATTTTTGACTACTTTTTTCAATAAATCTGGCCGTATGGCGTCAATAATGACTTGAGTATTGGCTTCCAATGCTTCAAGAGTTGCTGGTTTGTCGGCATAAACCAATGACTTAACACCAAATTGATTTCGCAATAAATCGATTGTTAAACGCGCTGTATGGCAAGTTGCGCCGTCGTATTGGAACCAAATGTCGTTGATGTTGAGCTGATTAATTTTTGGAAACAAAAATTCAGACAATATGGCTCGATAGCGGTCGTCATTCACCGTAACGGCAATTCCTTCCACATTTCGAAAGAAATAAGGACCGATGATGCCGCCAGCGTGTAAACCGCATCAAACAGTCAATTTTAATGGATGTAATGGTGATTCGTTAACAACTTGAGGATTGTCTTCGCTCCAAATACGGCAATATTGCTTATTGCCGTATCCATTTAACCAGAATTGATCTTCATCACTAAAAACAATTCTTTGATAAAAATGCTCATCTTCGGCCAGTTTCAAATAAGCCCAATCAGGACAAATGCGACGCAAGCGATGGTCGTTTGGCTTCAATTCTTGCACGAGCTGTATTATATAGGCACGTAAGCCAAGATCCTTACGTAAAATTTTCCACGTAGTCGAAAAACAAAGGCCAACAAGTTGAGAACAACGACGAATCGACGTTTCGGCGTCTTTTTCAATACTTCGCGCTCCAGCCGCAATATTCTCTTTGGTCGCACATTTCTTTGTCTTGTTGATGGTTTTAAATCAAGAAGAGTAAAATTAGTGCGAAAACGATGAATAACTACACGAATTACTTGCTCACTAGGCCGATTATGTTGACCGTAAAATGGACGAATTGTTCTATGAACTTCGCCAACGCATTTATTTTTATCAAAGTAAATTTCCACAATTTGGAAGCGTTGTTCTGGCGTTAAACAATTCATGATAACTTGCCAAACCTTACTGAACACAAATGTCAGCACAGTTTCACATTATCAGCTGTCAAACCATAGTTATCGATATCGATAGTTCTCATGCAGCTTAAAAGCCACCCATTACCACGTGGTTTATCATAATTGATAAAAGGTATGGCACATCTAGTTCATTGACATGCGAACTCGTTAGATAGACTTCGTTTTATTGACTATATTTAACTCATCTAGTCGATGGTAAATCAAACACAATTTCATTTTTCTTATTTTTTCCATTGGTATTGAAAAACGATGCATATTCTAATACACACTACAGCTTTTATAAAATATTCTGTTCAATAATTTGTTGGTAAATAAAAAACTAAATTTGCACTTTTTTAATTAGCACTCTCGTTTTATCAACATTCAATTTTATGTAGGGCAAAATCATGCAATATTGTTTGTTTTTCTTATTGATTGAGCCGAGCAGACAAAACAACGTTAATATACGGGGATAAATCGGAAAATCTCTAGAATGAGACAGAAAAGAATATTATTTGTTGAAAATCATATTTATTTTTTTTTCAGAATTTCCCTTCACCTATACGCATTTAGTCAACGATTTTCAAAATCTTTCCGGCTTTCAAAAAATAAAAACTGTTCATATATTTATTGTGATTTAAAAAAATATACTTCTTTGTACTTCAACTTCTTGGATAATATTCTTACAAGTTTCGCCGTGCTGCCGTAGTTCCAAAGACAACACGACAAAACCATCGGAAAGATTGTACTACATGTGACACCGGCCGTTAAAATCTACGTAATCTTATCGCAAAGATGGAATTACAATTTCCTTATTTCCTCGTTTATCGTTATTCGATTTAAGACCGACTAAGTGATTTATATACAGTCGACAAAGCAAGGTTATCTGATGAGTTCTGAATAAACGAAACTCAATAGTCTATGCTCTGTTGTCTGTAACTTTTTCAATATAGCTTCCAAGAACCGTATACATGTACTTTATTTGTATAATAATAGGTGCTCTATTCATTTTATTCTTTACTGCACTGTTACTTATTGAATAATTTTCTTTTTTGTTCGAGAGATGGAAGTATGATTTTTTCATTCCCTCGTCTATCGTTAAATAAAAACTAAATCTCCGAAATATCCAAATAAATGGCATACAATTTACATATTATCTTACAAATTGCAACTTACATAATCTAAAATAATATTTGACTTACCTCTAAACAGTATAGATAAACAAACAAAACATCCAAGTGCGAAAAAAAATAGAAAACCCGTTAAGTTTGTTTAAAAAAACGTGAACGTTACGTCAATTAAAAAATCGTCGTTTACCAGATGAAGAACTAGTTGACCTTAACTTTTAGCGACTTGCCATTTGCTAATTATTACTATAAGAAAGAAACTACTGTACATTTTCTACTTCAAAGTACAATTATATTTGTATAAATTATAATCGCGTTTAAATGCTTTTTAACCCATGAGAAGGTAATTAGAATTACCAATACTAATAAAATAAAGATATTTACATAACATAAACAAACTAAAATATAAAATGTTTATAGTTTTTAGTATGCTCCAAATAAAAACTGTTTAAAATGGCCGTGTATTCAGTAATTACATATCAGTTATTAGGTAAGGGGGTGATAAAATTTAGATGAAAATGTCTTGTCTTTCTTTGAGCGAGCAAGTGTTTATCCACTGTGGAGATTGTCGTTTGGATTTAGAAAAACAAGTGGTGGAATCAGATTTCGTCAACCGCAAGAATTCTTCGCGAAGAAACATCTCTTTTTAAAAAGATTTAATTTATCTCTTGACATTCGTATTTTTTCACCTTCCACGTCTTAGAATTACAATTCAAAATTCACGATACTTTTCTGACAACTTATTCATACCCAATTTTACATAAAATGCGATGTACATACGTGTTCAGTATTTCCTTAATGTTAATTCTTCAGTTGCTCAAAACAACATCATTAACTTTATTGATCATTTCCGGAGTTATTGTAGTTTTTGATGGCTCTGGATGTACATCATCTTCGATGCTTGTATCATCACGTCTAAATTGCGCAACTCAACGACAAATTGTGGCTTTCGATAAAGCACAGGCAAAATTTTAGATGCGTTCAATCAAAATTAAATTTTATAAAACATAATGATTATTGTTCTCGGTTATTAAATGGTTAGTAATAGCAAAATTAAATCCAGTGCATTAAAATAGGGTATTACATATTCCTAAATTAAACATCATATCACGCGAAAAACAAATACTACACATGCTAAAAAAATTATCATTATTATCGAAGATGATTGCATCACTCCAATTTAACGAAACAACTATCCAGATTTTAGCATCCGCTATGTGGATTAATTAATACGCCTGAACCATCTAAAGCAAGGAAGAAATCCGCGTATACAGTTTATCTATTAAATTAGAGGCAATTTACGCACGAAAAAGCGGATCTTAAATGAGCGATTATGTTACATTCTACGAACGATAATTACCATACAAACAATGTATAATTACGGAATATTACGGTATCGTTGGTGTTTCGTTCGTGTTTTCTTTTTTGTTTGATTCTCGTACCACATGTAATAATATACATAATACGTACACATGTGAGGTTCTTTTCTTTTTTGGGTCGATCTTTGAATCGGTGAGAATTTACGAAAACTTTAAAAGGTTCATTGTAATTCGCGTAGATGACACAACTACACGTAACTGTTTCGAATACATCTAAGTATAATATGTATTGGGAAACGATTGTTGCAATAAGTATTTTAATGACGACCACAAATCGAATTTTAATTGAGAAAAATTGTTTTGCACAATGCCCTCGATACATGTTTTCGTGACATTTTTATTCTAACAATTACTTGAATCAAACGGAATTTCTAAAACAATTAAACTGAATAGAAATCTTGAAGTATTATGAACTCGTGTTTCTTTAATAATAAGAAGAAAACAAAAGACAGAAGAAGAAGAGGAAGAAAAGAAAGAGAAAATGAAAAGAAGAAGAATAAAAAGAGGACAAGATCTTATGATTATTATTCAGGATCAGAAATTATATAAATTATATACCAAGTTTACCGAAAAGCCATTACCGTTTTTTTCGTAAAAGAACAACATAATTTTCAAGAAAATGGAAAAATGTATTTATTCGAAGTATTATCCATTTGATTCTACACATCTTACCTATCTTTCAGGGAATTTATGGATGCCATTCCAAACAAATTGTTTGTCCTATGAGCAAAACCATTCATCGAGCCATTTTCTAACTTCTTCGAAACTGGAAAAGTGCTGCTCTGCAAGCGCGTGTCTTATTGATGCAAAAAGGTGATAGTCAGACGGGACAAGGTCTAGAGAGTATGGCGGGTGCGATATTATGTCCCATCCAAGTGCTTTCGACGCTTCCTTGACCGGTTTTGCTGTATGAGACAGCGCATTAATGTGCTGCAAAATCACTTCACCGTGTCTTCGGGCTCATTCTGGACGTTTTTCTATCAATGGATGATTCAAATTGATAATTTGTTGTCAGTAGCAATCAGTATTAACTGTTTCACCAGGTTCCAAACGTTCCTAATACACCATACCACTCTAGTTCCACCAAACACAAAACATTGTCTTGCGACCGAAACGATTTGACCTTGTACTCGATGGGCCGGCTTCGCCAAGTGATAACCATGATTTTCTGGGCTTAGGGTTTTCAAAATAAATCAACCTTTCATCACCCGCCACTATTCGATGCAGAAATTACTTCCGATCATACCTTTGAAACAGCATTTCACAGACGATTTTTGGATTTTCCATTTGCCTGTCATTCAATTGATGTGGCACCCATTTTTTCACCTCTTGAATTTTTCCCATTGCTCATAATCGATCGGTAATCATTTCTTGGACCATATTTAACGCTTCTGCCAATTGTTTTTGAGATTTTAGATCTTCATACTTTTTCGGTCTACCAGAACGTTCGCTCTCTTATACATCGACATCACCACTTTTGAATTATCGAAACCACGCCTCACATGTTTTTATGGAGCATGCTCACCGTAAATTTGTGCCAGCAAACGATGACTTTTAACGGGTTTTGATTAAATAAGAAAAGTAATGCAAATGCACTTTTTCAGGCACGAAACTCTACATTTTCAAATTATTGGCAATGTTACTGTCGCAAAATATAACATGTATGACTTTGAAACTTAGTGTCAGTAGAATAAAATGACATATGTGCCAAATCATAACATTGCATACGACATCTGTTAGAAAAACCGGTAATGACTTTCCGGCATACCTGGTAATCGTACTTAAAGATGGCATAAACAAACGATAATTAGATGCTGCATAACAAAACATATAGTATATAGCATCTTCATTTAAAACCGGCTGTTAAACAAGACACGACAGTGTTTCCAAAATCATTCGTCCATCCCTAGCGCTCAAATATTGATTACTAACCCAAATGATGCAATACAGCAAATGTATATCGACCAACCATAAGCACATCTAACAGCTATAGTGTATTCTATTAAACGACTTAAGCAAACTGCAACTTACGAAGCAATAAGCATTGTATGACATGTTGCTGTGTAAAGTTTCAAGCAACACTGGCACAATGTTTAAAATCCAAAAGGATGGGATTAGCACCTTAAATGGAGTCTTTTGTAGAACCATTCACACAAACCTATTCAAATACTACAACTTTATTATACTTTCAGCCTGTCTTGAAAATGACCATGGTTAATCAGATAATAAACATAAAGAAAACAGAAATCATGACAATTGCAGAGAAACGTGAAGAAGTAAATGTCAGTGTGGGTAATGAGAGAATTAAATAAGTCGAGGATTTTAGATATTTGATTGAAAATGATGGAAATAACTTAATCTGCTGAAAGACAGAAGCACTGGCAAGACATCATGCAGAGTAGAAAGCCTACTGCACTATTACCTCGAAGGTAAAAGACAATGAGATATGGATGGATGGCGATAACAAATAAATATTCCTCTAATATTCCTTAGTTTCTTATTGAAACACCAAATGTACAAATTATTATTCTTTACTTACGTTTGGTTATTACAAAAGAGTAATATACAAAATTCATCAACACCATCCATTGTCAACTCACGTCTAGTCATATACATATGTACATTCAACCATGCTTCGTCGGTCACGAAAATATTTCGTGTAATACATTGCAATACGATAAACTAACAACCAAGAACTGATGACCCAAATAAAACTTGTATTCGTGTAATTTAGATTTTTATGCTAGTGAAAATTACGGTATCTACTTATTAGATGATTACGGTAACCCTATTGCGCAGCCTGTACCAGTACACCAGATATTTAACAAACAATGGATATAAATTTGAATAATCTAGTTTAACAACGACAATCATTATAATAGCAACAACAGCATTACAGAAAATGTAACATCAATTTCAGTATCATTAAAATATTTATTTCGAGACGACTGTATGAGAAATTCTACAAATAAAGGTGATACAATAACTTCAGTCTAGTAGACAGTCAAATATGCCAGTAAGAGGAGATGGCTATTTTTATCACTGTTTAGAAATGGAGTTATTTGGCTCTTAAAATAGGAAACGAACTTACATGCTGCGGTATCGAGAACACAATTTGAATACTACTCTACAATAGTTGACATAGGTTAGTTACTGTTTCTATTAATAAAACATAAATAAATAATCTAAGTATACAAAGGTACTATTGAAGTAGCATTTATACAAATAAATATAACAATAATGCTTAATGGTCTGAGTTAATTATAAACGATTTTTTTCAGTTCGATATATTACCGAGGTGCTCGCTTCTGAAGTACGTTGGCATTAATACAACTAATTTGCATTTCGATCCGTTTAAAATTCAAACACAATGCCTTCTAAATGTTTCCTTAAAATATTTTTCCACAAACTATAAGACGGTTTAAATACATATAACAAATATGTCAACAGCAGCGAAAAATAATAAATTTTACAGTATTTAAGCACTATTGAGGGTGGTCCCATAAGTACCTAGACCTAGAGATGGCTGGTACTAAATGGAATTTTTTTCGAAACAAATATATCTATTATTAAGTGTTACGCTCTTATTGGTTCAGCCTTTCTAATTAAAACAATTACTTAATCACCAACGAAATCTCTCCATTTTTCTTGAAATTTCAGATTTTCGTTCATCTTCTTCTTCTTTCTTAATTATATCCATCATCTAAGCCATCTTTTGCCATTAAGTACTTCCAATCCGACATATAAAAACCTTCACATTCTTTGAAAAACTATAGGTTGTCATTCTTTAAGCATTATCATCCATTACTTCAGCAGACACTTCAAGTCTACCTTGAATGATGTCATCTATACAATCTTCTTCCTCAAAAGAATACTTCAATATCCACAAGCCACGAAAAACTTCACATTTTTCATGAATAGAATATATATTTCAGGAATAAAAATCGTTACACATTAGAACAAGTTTTTGACCTTTATCTATCATCATTTTTCACAATTTTATACATTGCAAAACTCTGACTAGTACGAATCATAAATCTGTTTCTATCGAGAACGAGCGTAAGCAAGTGTTAACAAGTAACTCCTGTATATAACTTTTATTATAGTAGATTACATAAACGTAATGATTTCTACGTTTGTAAAAACTGCTTTCATCTATTCACTCAAATATTCAAGCCCTAAAATTATTATAAGTAAAACAATTTGAAAATTATTTTGTGAAACTAGCTTTCGATATGAAAATATTCACCATAGGATTGTTGGCTGCAGCTTCTTGGATTTTTTCATTAAATCACTACGAAATATGCTTCCCTTCACTCTTTAAATATTATTCGTGGACACCAAGCAAGAAGTAGTGGAATTGGTGCGTTACAAATAGTTCTATTACAGTAGAAAAAAAATAAATAAATATGAAAACGATTCTGCCTTATTCCCATACAGTGTAAATATAAATTATATCAAAGCAATAGATCGTAATACTTAATACATAAATTAAAATTAATTTTCATTCCTCGTGTTCTCTCTATGAAGTTATTACATTTACTCATATTAAAAGAATAATTTTACATAATATGAGAGCCGATGTGATAATTAATACCTTAATACCTACTTACACTATGTAATAGTGTTAAATTATTTTATCTAAATGACAGATCAGCAAAACTACATATATTTATACATACAAAACCGGCATTCTCAACCAAAAATAAATGTATTCCATCCGATAAAAATCTTTATAGGAGATAAATAGCGGTTAAGCTTAACAGTTTCAGAGATTACATCTGCGTTCTGTGCACAGTATACTTAGTGTGTGGACTAGGTAATTTCATTATGGTCGCACACAAAAAGAAAAGTGTGAACGCGCGAATTAGATCGTCTAACGTTTAAGTAGTGAATTTAAATCTGACGGCGTATCAGGAAAGACGATATTTATCTAGTAGAGTGTCTCCGCAGGTGTTGTATGCATTAGCATAAATGAATAACAATAGCACAACGAGATACATAGGATAAGGCTGTTGGTAAAAACCAATAGAAACGACAAACCAGTAAACTAATCGATAATATTTAATATTGAAGTCAGCTATGAGATGTTTCCGCAACCCTTTAAATCGTTATTGGAATTTCAACACGTTTAAGTAAAGGTAAATTTTAATGAAAATTGTCGTTAATTGAATTAGTCAGTAAAGGTAAATAAAGTCCCTTAGCACATCAATGTTGGTATTCTGTGTACATATTTCAATAACTAAGTTGTTATCATCAACAGATAATTAATCATAGTGTCGAAGCTGAATTCGCGCAACTTTTCCCGTCAAAAAACAAAGACTTACTGTGAAGTGAGATCGGTATGTGTAATTTGTAATTTATTAATTTTTAATGAATAATCATTGCCTCCCTCTCTCGCCCAACACAAAAATGTATTGACCTGGAAACAATTTCTTTCTAATCAAAACTATTTTGCTTTGTTTAATGACATTTCTTCCAGACATGAGCAATTTTTAAAAAGTTTGAATTTCTGAAAGTGATGAATGTATCTACGTCGCATTTAATATGTTTTCACCTAAGAAAATTCTGCTCCCTTAATGAGGATGGTTCGATAACTTTCAGCGGAATATTCTTTACCATTCTGTAGAATTATGCTTTATTAGATTAAATGTTATAATTCAGAGCGATCTATCAATTTGATAGCTCGTCAAAGTAAAAGCCTGGTGTAATTTTGTAAACAATGACAAAAACTTAGATGCGAGCAGTGGTAAAGTACTTTCATAAGAATGACACCAACCAAAGTCAAAGCACAGTTGGGTTCGACATTACTATTTTTGTTTATTTATTTGCAATATTTTGTTACCAATGGTGTAAATATTACATGTATAATACATACTAATTTGCTCATAATACAATATTTACAATATAAACACATATAGTCTAATAAGGTGCTCAGCTTAATACAACAAAACATCTGTGGTCGTGATGCTAAGCATTAGTTAACTAATTTGTAAAAAAATCGGCTAACGTATAACAACATTTATTTTTTAGATATTCTTTAAAGGCTTTTAAAAAACTACTTGAGCGAGCACATGACAGTGGACATACTCCTAACTACTTGTTGAATAAGAATAAACATTGGATTTCTTTAGGGAATTTCCTTTACTTTCATGTAGACATTATCGATATATGTTTGAATACATAAATTAAAAATCCTAGGAATATGTTTATTTATGAAGAAATTTTAAAAAATTAAAAAATACACGAACCACCTTCCAAAATTTATATTCAGACTGCAGAATAACAAACCATAATTGAGAAGCGGACCAAAGTGAGCGAAGTAGATCATTTTCACAATGTTGATGTGACAAATATTTTTTAATTTTCTCAGAACATAAAGTCCTTTATTTAATTTTGAGACCAACATATCAACGTGCCCGTCCTACTGCTACTTTTTCACTAGTTAACAATTGGGTTTCCGTTCAGACTACATTGAACGACCGTATCATATCGGATGTCCGTCGAGTCAAAGTGCGCGAGATAGCAGGCAATGGGTATCTCAAATGACAATATGTACAGAATTTAAACAGAAAAATTAAAAATGAAAAAAATATTCGCGTTGACTAACATCTATGCAAAAACTGAATCGTTTAATTGTTTGTCGCGACCTCTTGGCATATTTTTACCATAATCCGAAGGAATTTTTACGCAGTTTCATTGCCGTCAATGAAATCTAAACCCACAATTACACTCCCAAAATCAAAGAACAGTCGAATTAATGCGCGCATAAACGTTCTTCGCTTCTCAAGAAGACCAAAACGATTTTGTCAGCTGGAAAGGTTATAACAAGTGTGTTTTGGAATTCTCATGGAATTAGCCGCGAAAGGCGCCAGACTTGAATCCCCTAGATTACTTTTTATGGGAAGATTGAAAAATCTGATTTATGCAGGATAACTTGAAAATAGAGAACAACTCGATACCAGAATTATGGATGCCACAAGCACTATTCGCTCTGATCATGAGACTATTAGCAGAACAACCTCTTCAATTCTAAGAAGAGCTAGACTGTGTATACAGCAACTGAGTGGACATTTTGAATAACTAATTCAGTAAAACAACATCTTTTCAAACGGTTTTCACTAAGATTTTTTTTGTAGCGATACATATTACCTGCATGAGTAAGGTTATCTAAAACTACACACTTACGATAGAGTTTTGAGGGTATGTTCATTAAACATTTTTAACTTGAAATTGCCTCAGTAACATACCCTTAATCTGTGACAATCATGTCATGAGACACCCGGTATATACACAGCTTTGCATACATCTTATATTAATCTAATAATGCTCCTGATGATTCATAGCAGATAGACTCCAGCGACGTCTGCTATTGACATTGAACTTTTCAAAGTCTCGCCTACTGCTTCGAGACTAATGCGTTGCCACAACGATATATACGTGAAAACTTTATCGGAAAAGGATCGTTCATTTCTTGATACGCCTCGCCAGTATATAAGTATAATATTTGTTTTATTACAAAACGTTTTACACAATTGATTCATAAAATAAAGTAAAAATATCATTTGCTTACTTTTGTTGCTATTTGATCAAAAAGAAACCAATTATTTTCTTCTAATTTATTGCTGTGACAACTCTATTAAAACATCAAAAAAGGTGCATTTACAACCTACGCACTTTAAATCTAGTGTAATTTAGTTTTTCAAGAATGGTCAATTAATATTTTATATCAAATACAACCATCGAAAAATGTACAGTCGAACTGTTAAATGTCAATATAGTAATTAAATAATCGAAAATAGTGTAATAGAATAAATTGTGTATTAAGTAAATTGTTTATATTTAAAATATTGTCATCGAAAAAGTGGAGTTGAAACATTTTCTGATACAAGCTGTTTATTTTCTTCGCACCACTTTTCAAATTTCGTAAATTGCTTTTCATAATTGCTATGAGATTTAATGGGAAGTATACTATTTAAGGTGTTTTCAATAATTTATCGCGTTTCAGGAGGAATACATAAAAACTTCTCATTCATTTTATTAAAATCCCTAAGTTCTAAATTTATTGTTATTTAACTAGAAAAGGACATACGCACTCTTCGAGCTCTTTATGACTACGGATGTCAATTTCGAGATACGCTCTAATGGCGTACTACGTCTACGCGCAGCCTTCTCCCTCCAGATCTGCAATTTCCACAATTTCGTCCGCGATATTACATATTAGTATATTGATATCGACGCGTATTTGTTTTACAACGGACTGTTATATATAATAATAATAATAATAATGTCACAGTTCCACATATTAATAAAACAACCATTGTCCGACCAAGTAAACAAGTTAATAAGTGGATATTCTGATTTAATTTACAATGACACCAAAATTAAATGTACAGTTTGCAATATATTTCTGGTATGCTGGACGGAAAGCCACTGGAAACGCTACGTGTAGAGTACAAACCGCATATCAAAAAGAATGATTTTGCGTAATCTACCGTTCATTATCCAATAAATCAATTTGCTCATTCTGGAATAAATATTCGAAATATCCGTTACTTACTCAGCTAGCGTTACAAAATTTTCTACCATCCGTCCGTGAACGTATTGACGTAGCATTAAATCCAAATTGAAAATAAGAAACTGTGGTATGTATGGACGAAACAACGGGTCATTAAAAAGTTCTGTTGTTAATGTTATGGTACGTACAGTGGAGTCACTTTAATCGTCATCTTTAATTTTTATCTTCTAGAAGAGTACAATAATGTAGTGTAAGTTAGTGTTAAATACATTGCAAAATTTTGAACTTTCAACTACTCAACTGTTAATGTTTATAAATGATGGTGGTTGGGTAATTTCTTAAAAACATTGTGCTAACTTATTACATGTTACGTGTAAAATTCATGCTTTCACTCTTGTGGCGAAAACTATTCGACTCTGCTATCCTGAGGTATACCCTTTAGTAGCACATACAAAAGCAATGTTTGTCAATTCTTCAAAAGGTGTTCGTGAATTTTGCAGACTGTGTCTCGATATCCCTGAACCACCAGAGTCCATTTTTACACGTTGGGAAACATGGTTGCAGGCACTAGATAAATATTTTGAAGATATAAAGAGCGTGTTTTACTATTATAAATATTTTGAGGATATAAAGAACGTGGTTTTAAAATTCAAAACAGATTTAAAAAATATTCAGAACAGTTACTCCTAACTAGTGGAAGCATGAGAAAAATTAGAAATCCTTAGCTATCATTAGTGGAATCTGCCAAAATAGTGAAAGACGTTTACGCACAGCTGTGCGCTGTAGAAGACGCAAAAATTCTTATTATACGAATGTTTGGAAGTATTTTAGACGAGGATTCAGATTTTGACACACGAAAACATATTTGTGCATCTAGAGATCCATTAAGTTGCTTCAAAGATTATTTATATTATGCAAAGTTAACTTCACTAGATGCAAGACGCTCGTTTTCTGTATATAAACACAATTTTCCCCACGCCACACTCGGTTTGCTGAAGCAAGTATGGAAACCTAATATTGCAAATATTTAATGGACGTTATCCATTTTGTGACTTCACAGGAGACGTTTAAACTGTTCCACCACGTTTTACAAATTTACAACTTATTATTTGTTTTATGTATGTACATACTATAAAGCACACCCCTATGATGCGCACCACAATTTGGCTATAAAACATTAAGTAGTATTTTCGTAATTAAAATCTAAAATATTCTTAATAAGATCATTATTTTGGAAACAAATAGACAAAATAATTTAAAGTTTTATTTTTGTAAATTTCTTTTTATGTCCGAAACGTATATTTAAAATCAGTTAAATTATATTATTTTCTTAACTGTAATAGTAAAAACAGAAAATAAAAAATGTGGAATTTCGAAAACAGTTATATATAAATTTAAACGGCGCCTCCACCATTTCTGTTCTTTTCTATTAAAAATAATTAATTGTATCCCTGACTAGTCGAGCGTGCTGTAATGAATAAGTATTAATTATGGCAAAGTAAGTTAGATGGGTAAGTGATCTAATTCATTTGTTTAGTTACAAAGCCACACCCAAAAATTCCATAGCATAAGTCAGCATCTGTGTAGATTATATCTTCTAGATGAATAAGAGACAAGGTATGGAGAAATAAATTTAAGCTCTCGAGGTCAGATTTCTTCAAAATTATTGAAGTCAACATTTTTCAATATAGATTTACATAAAGGTATAAAAAATAATTTCGTTCACAAATGTTCGACATGACCTGCCTATGATATAAACACCTTAGAATTCTCGAATTAACTTCTCTTACGCGTGCGTTCTCAATATGTAGAGAATTTAATTGACGGAATGCTGTTCTTACTCTTTGCTCCAATTATTCTCTTGTTTGAACTAGAGCAACGAAGAGTTGATCTTCGATATAACCCCACACGAAAACGTACTTATTACGTTATACTTTTTCACTACTACGAATATCACTTTCTTATATTTGACAATTGTAGCACTATCACCACCTTCTAGCATTATTACTTTATACACGAAACAGGATATAACAAATATCGCAACTATTATCACCGAACTGACGCGATGTACTAAATTCACCCTGTGAATTAAAAATTGGCAGCTCTATTGACCATCGCCGCAATAAGCGATGTAGTCTCTATAATGAAATTTACATATTTGGCGATATCTCTCATAAAAATATTAAAAATATTTGAAATTAAATGATAAAAGTGCGTATTGCAAATGCAAGAATGATTACTAAATTTCATAAAATAATTGTATTAATTTTTTCATTTATTAATCGGAAAACAAATATCAATGAACATATAAATCTTTCTAAATGCATGGGATATCCCATTACGACAATTTACTTGCGTATTTTATAAATTACCTAGTAAACGGTTAGTAATGCATAATGTTTGTCGCAAATCGTCTGGCCTTGAAGAAATTGTGGAAATTATGTACACATATTCTGGTATTTTATTATTCCAGTAAAGGTGTAGGTTAAAATAAAATCATATACACTGGTTTAGAAAGGGAAATACGTAACAAAGGAACTAAATAAACGAGTTTATTACTTTGAAATAATGCAAATGAACGTTAAAAATATCATCTCATTTCCTTATTTCACTTCCTTAAAAAAAGTAGGTAAAAGTCATTACATACAAGTATGTATATCACTCAAAAAACTTTAATAGGTAAACACGTTCCCAGAAAGTACAATGAAATAAGTGTTTAAAAGGAAGCATCTCTTAAAAAAATTAGACACAAAAATAAATGACGAAATAAGAAAGAAAAACATCCTTTATGATAACACTAAATTAATTATAACTTTTAAGCACAACGCACAAATTTGAAACAGTTTCCTTTGATGCAGGAATGGCTAGGCGAACATCATTCAAGTATTTTGTTTGATGTGATGACTTTAATAATATTCTAGATTTGGATTAGTACGGCTATTCGATGCAATGACAACGATCAGTACTTATAAAATGGAATGATAACAGACTGCTTTTAATGGAATTATGTAAATGAATTTATTCAACAATTCCCAGATCTAAAATACTACCAGTGACGAGTAGTTTGCTTCGTGTGCTTTCGTCTGTTAGAATAAGATGAGCTGCATCTACTTCTCCACTTCTTAAGATTCTTAAGAAAGCACTGCCCGTTATAATCTAATCTCGTGCATCTATTCAATGTTGTTAAAAACATCCAAAGTAATGTCACAGTCTTAAAAACCATTAAACTAGAATACAAATTTTTAATTTTACATCAACCCCTTTAACAAGATGTGTTAAAAAAACAAATCTATTCCATTCCAACATACAATCACATTAGCATATAAACGATTACCAACACTCTAGTTATGAAATACATAAGGAAGAAAGCGAGCACGCATCGAACAAGGGAAAATATTCCCAACCAATTTAACGATAAAACTAAAGGCGAACCAAAGAAATGAACTAACATAAAACGATCAATGGTATGCAGTCTCTTGTCCATTAAAACGAAGCACGGCCATAAGAAATACGCTGAGGGTCTGAGAGGCGGTCGATAATGTAGAATTCTTCGCCAGCCCAACTACCATATTTAATGGTTAATCTGCCATAAGGAGGCAGCGTTTATGACGCTCACCAGACGATCCTAATGTGACTGGCTGTATTGTGGTGCCGCGCGTGTGGTATTCAAATATAGATTTCTAATAAAGGAGTAATAAATATGTAGCACCTTTCGCGTTTAAGAAGGAATACAAATAAGGCTGTACCGGCTCTTAAGAGTACGTTGTGGATATCGTAAAAAGAATGTATTAATATCATTCTAAATCTAATATACATCTATTTACTCCTAATGATATAATAATTTTTCTGCAAGATAGTAAATGAATAGATAGAACACTGCAAAAGGTATTTAATAAATATAGCGAAGATTTGTTAATTTAATCTTAAGTAAATAACAAGAATATTTTTCAGAAATATTCTTCCCACTCTTTAAGCTATTGAGCTTAATTTATAAAGTCTCCTTCCTTTCATTTAAATATTATTTTCCCCGTTTTGGACAACCACATTATTCCTTCTACAGGAAGAAAGGTTGATATAAGAATCGAATTCACATAAGTTTTCATATGCCCCAGTCCCTTCTTAAATTATTCGTGTAGTTTAACTGAGTGTATGTATATTAATTATTCAGTTTTGAGTAGTTCAACATTCTTAGTATATAACTGACAAAATTTGTAATGGGCTACCGAATTTGTAGCCATTCATTCATCATATCATATACTTAATTAAAACTTTAAAATTTGATTTCAATCTACGAGAGTAGTTTGACAAGTAGTGAGAATGGAAAAGAAAAACGAATTTTTTAAATACAAAATAGTTTTTATTTTTCAATATATTCTCCTAAAAGAGCAATACATTTATTCCAACGGTGCTCCAATGCCCTTATGCCATCTCTAAAATGCGATTCCGGAAGACTTGCAAAATACTCATTTACGAAGATGATAGGCTCGTCGTTAGACGAAAATTTCTTTCCACCTAGTGCCGTTTTCAATTTTAGAAAAAGGTGGAAGCCGGAAGGGGCTAGATCCGGCGAATAGGGCGCATGCGGTACTAATTGGAAATGCAACTCGTGGATTTTGGACACCGCAACTGTGCTGGTATGCGAGGGAGCGTTGTCTTGGTGAAACATAATCTTTTTCTTTGGCATTCCTGGCCGTCTAGCACGAATCTCAACATTTAATTTTTATAGAAGTTCTACATAATATTGTCCGTTTATTGTGGCACCTTTCTGAAGGTAATCAATGAGCAAAATGCCCTTTGAATCTAAAAAAAATTGATGCCATCACCTTGTTTGCCGATAAAATGGTTTCCGCTTTCTTTGGAGGTGCAAAACCACGTTCTAACCATTGTTTCGACTGTTGTTTAGTTTCGGGTGTACTGTAGTGTATCCAAGTTTCATCGAAAGTAACAAATCGCCTACAAAAATCAACCGGATTCCGCTTATAAAGGTCCAAACACTCATTGGAAATGCGCAAACGAGTTAACTTTTGATCAGTCGTAAGCAATCGCGACACCCATCTTGCCGAAAGCTTGGCAAGGCCCAATTCTTTCGTTAAAATGTAGTGTACGCGTTCTGTTGAAATGTTTACCATGTCTGCTATCTCTCTCACTTTGAGTCGTCGATTTTGCATAATAATATTATGGATTTTTATAATCATTTTCTTAGAAGTCACGATTTTGGGTGCTCCAGAGCGCGCTTCATCAACACAGCTTGTTCTACCACGTTTAAATTCATTTACCCATCTACTTATTGTGGCGGATGATGGAGCAGATTCACTTAATGTTTCACGTAACTCATCTTTTATTTCGGTAGCTTTCATACCCTTAATTACGAATTATTTAATCACCGCACGATACTCTGCTTTTTCCATTTTAACGAAACGACGTGTTGCTTCTTTGTCAATCAAGCTGTCAAAAATAAACTAATCAACCGATTTATCTAAATATCGGAATGTAAACATATAAATAGGCAACCTAAATTACAGTGCATTTGTTTTACCAATTAGAGCGCCACCTATGTGTCATTCTCACTACTTGTTAGCTATCTTCGTATCAACATTATAAGAAATAGCGATTAAAATTTGTTTTATTATAAATGCGTAGAAGGCTACTATACTATTTACAACATTACTAGCATTTGGATCATCTTTTCAATAATACAGTGAGCAGCTATCACTTGTAATCTGCATAAAACCACTATAAAATGTTGTAAATAGAAAAGTTTGATCCTAAATTTTTTTGACAAAATCAATAAAAAAGAAGAAGTCAAATTCACTATTATATCTATCTTGAACAAAAGAAAACTTTGACACCCATGTGTGAAGCAAGTATAAAAACGTTTGCTTTAATAACATTCTCTACCACTGCTAATTTATTGAAGCATATTGTACATATTTTGTGTATACTCTGGTTGATAGTATTTTGAGATTCTTATATAGTATAACGTAATTTGTGTAATAAATTGTGTCTCTTTTATAAAGTCAAATTTCAATATTCCTATAAAAAGTATGGATTTTCGCAAGCACCAGACAATATTGAAATAATATTCCTAATTAACAGTTTAGCCAGTTAGAAGAAAACCATAATATACTAGAACAATACAGTAATTGAAGAAAACCATTAACATGACTTTGATTTTTGAAGCATTTTGACGTGATTTCTTCGGTCTTGCTTCACATTTGTAACGGCGTTCACTCAATCAATTGGCTATTTCAGGATTATAAACATATATCTCGTTGCCCATAATGATGCGTTTCGTGACAAACTCGTAATCAGAAATTATCCCTGTACAGACGTTAACACATCGTTATTTGACGAAAAAACTAAAAAATCGAGCGATTTTGATACCAATGAGACAAGATACATCTATGGCCCAATTAATATTTCAAGATTACTTGGGTCGATTCAAATGAAATCTCAGTAATATCTACAAAGTGTCTAATTATCAACTGACGATTTTTGAGCACGAAATCTTTTGTTTCCTTGACGTGGTTTTTATAAGCTCGGAGGTTGGAGGTCGTCCAGATCGCTCTTCCACTTCTAATGCGTTCTCTGCCTTCTTTATGCATTGTATATCATTCAAAGGCTATTATTCTTAACACACGGTCTTCTTCAAAATATTTTTTCGAAGGTTCAAACAAAATTTAATTGATATTTTTTGCTCAATAAAATCAGACATTCGGAAAATCGTAGAAAACACCTTTTTCGTGACGTTTTGTATAGATATCAAAAGCCATGCTACCAACTTAGGAAAAAATATTGAGTCAGATTAAATTAACGTGCAAAGTTCAAATGAACAGTTTCCGATACTTACGCACTTAGTGCACAGTAGTATGGGAATAACTTCTATACACTTTCTACATATCAGTTTTAAAAGTAATTTTGAAACGTGCTTTCCATTTTTACATTTTTTTTTAATTATAATCGATTTCTAAACATTTTGATTAAAGTAATTTGACATATTAATATACACACATAAATTGTTTATTAATAAAATACAGCACTATTGTGTCCTTAGTCTTTGATGCAAGAATGAATAAAGTTAATACTTGAAAAGAATATGTTACTTTGAAATTCCAGCAATAAAACCGCATTACGTTATTACTTATTAACCGAGCAGGTCTATATTCTTCATAATTCCTAGTCACGCAGTGAACGTAACCTCCGTCAGTTCTTTACCACAACGTAGTTATCAAGATAGGTACTCACATCTAATAATTACAATAGCGTATCTTAGATCTCGCAACATCTAAGTGCAATTCCACTGTTTACGGGTAGAATGTGGAACTATACACAAAAAATACGAAGTACCAAGTGATATACGGATTATCAAGTAGCACTATAATGCAAGTTCAAGACAGAAAATACTTGAGAAAACCACCAATGCAATTTGCCGATAATTTTCAGTAATCCTTTACAGCGGAGTGGATCCGATTTTCCTTTAATCTGAGCAGCATTATCGGAAAATAAGATACGAAAGGAAAGATCATCAACACCAAACGTTGGAAAAAATGCTGCTAGATCTCCTACTAGGTCTAACGATTATTATTACCATCAACATCATCATCATCATCATCATCATCATCATGGTTGCAATCTTCTTCTTCTTCTTGTAGTTGTTCATCTTACGTTGTTTTTCAGGTCTCTCATTTTAGTTTATTATGAACACGTGGGAACAGCTTCAAGGCCAATGCAAGCGGTACACTGACCATTGCAACGTGTACATAATGTGGATTCTAATTCTATTGCTATTTAGTTGCTTTTTTGTTCATTTAATATCGACACGACTAGTTAATTGAGAAACAATCTTCCGTGTACCCCGTAGACACGTCTAAAGGTACATCCTCTAATTTTGTTTACTCCCAGTTATAACTGAAATAAGTTGTCTTAAATATACCAAAGTGAGATTCTGTAACACCAGTTTATTAATAAAAATTTGCCAAAACGTAATTTTCTTTGTCTTCGCTCTAAAAATATGTAAAATAATTGAAACGGTAATATTTTAAATAAGTTTGAATGATAATTTTTATCTACTGTTTATACTGTAACAATATGTACAACTGCTCGAAACTCTTAATACTTTCGATACTACAGACACATTTATATTACTCTATATTAATTATATTAAACTAAAAATTATACGTTTCATTTTCAATAAAGAATGCCAATTAACCAGTAGTAAATATAAGTAAAAATTTCCAAACTTTTTCTGTCTATAATGTCAATTATAAAACGTATTCCTAAAAATAAAAATATTTGTCGAAAAAATTGCATAAACAAGATTATTCTATGTCAAAAACGTTTCAAAAATAATATATTAAATTATTAAATTCTTTCAATTGTCAATATCTGACTGCGTTCAGTTTCTTTGTAAATTTTGGCATCGTTTTGGTATATATGTACATATATAAGTAATTTTGATGAAGCCTGTGGTTGATTAACTTAATCACTGAAAGTTGATATATAACCCATTTCCATATTAATTTTCGTGTTCTGTATACGTATTTCGACAACTAAGTTGTCATCATCAGCAGATAATTAAACAGTGTCGCACCTGGAAAACTACGGCAAAAATACTAGAGTGCGAGTTTTGGCTTTCAACGGTACAGATCGTGTGCGGAATTTGTTTTCGTATGGGTATTTTTGCCGTAGTTTTCCAGGTACGACACTGTCGTCGGAAATTTTAAATTTAATTGCTTGACGAAATCTTCCAAGTTGTATTTATGTGTATTGAAAATCGCGAAAATATCATCTACATACCTAACATAAATTCTTGGAAAATATTTAGCTTTGCTTTAATTCAATTTCCAGGTGTGACACTGTTTAATTATCTGCTGATAATGACAACTTAGTTATCGAAATACGTATACAGAACACGAAAATTAATGTGGGAAGGGGTTATATACCAACCTTCAGTGATTATACACATATATAATTATTCAAAAGGATGTTCCAAGTTTGAAATGACTGTAACTTTGCCATTTTTAGATTCTGCAAAAATGAAAACACCAATGTGTTTGTAAAGAAATGAGGTTTCATTCTGATAATGAACAAGAAGAGAAACATAAATATGACTGCCACCGTGATGTTTAATTCCAAATTATGAGCGGTATTAGAATTAGCATTCCCCGAAATGTTCTAGATTACGTATAATATCAATCGCTTCAATTGTTCTCGAATATTAGACCTATTTAGAAATACCCTTTCATAATCAATAATCAGCCGGATTCATATTTTTTGATTTAGAAAGCTAACTGGAAAACGCCTATTGATAACGCGATCGCCAAAAGTGTAGCTCTATATTCCCGTCTTGCTGGTAGTAAAATGGCTTATAACATTCGAAAATATCGCTTCCCATTTATCGTTGCTGTTTTTGTTTGACCATGTTCGATTTCTTTATAGAAAACTTGACGTAAGACCGGACCAAAGATTAACCTAGACATCATATAATCCTTGCTAAACAATCATCTTTGAATTATTGTCTGCCCATATTCTCAAACAGCGTTTGTTAACAACTCCAATTAATTCAAAATATGCTTCAACCGTTCAAAAGATTGTAACTAGTCGTTCAACATTATTCTGCATTTCTGCTAATATTTGTAAAGCAAGGGTGACGCGAATTTACTTGTCCTATTATTTAAGTTTAAAGCACATTTTCATTTTATTTTTTTTTTGTATTGTTTGCAAGAATATACGCGAAACCGTTTTTTTAGAATTCATGCTATAGAATAACCTATCGCCAACAGTTTTGAAACATTTTCAGCACTAGAAACATTATATGCAGAATTTCCACGAACGTCTGGAAATTCGTCTAAAACAGTAGTTACGCTGTGTTCGTTTCCTTTCAACGTTGGTCTACTCGATCTGTTTTTATCCCTAAATGTACAATTTTCGAAGCCCTGGCGTTTAAACTTCGCTTTTGTCAAGTGACCCATTCCCACGCAGGTCTAATCAATGCTCTGCAGCCCTTACCTGATCAACATCGTAACATCTGCATAGAGGTTAAATAAGTAATATTATTTTGCAAAAAATATATTCAATTGATGAATATTGATATAAACAGTCAGATTTTGAAAATATGAATAAGCTCAATGCTGCTAGCATTGTATTTAAGCTTGACACCTTGACACACATCCATCTCTGTCCTCTACGTATACTTACGTACCACAGTGATTTCTACTGTATGTACATATACACCATAGAACTACAAAACTAGTAAACCTCCGAGTTTGCATCACTATTTTTCTCCAAGCCCTCTTACTTTGATTTCTCTTATTTCACCCGGATGCTACGGTGTTTCATATCCTTCATTACTTCCTCTCATCTCATTACTCTTCGATAATTGCTTTGGAATTCGTCCAAAACTCATTTCTACTTCATATTCCATCATCTTAAATAGTTTCTACAATCCTTTGCTCGTAGTTGTTTAATCAAGATCATTATTTATTCTCTCCTTTTTACATATTTCCCTTTGAAAGTACGTTAGGATCTCAATTTGAGCCAAGATTATATTCTGAGAAAATGCGACATATAACGAAACAATGCAAAGCAAGTAACATTTTCCCACAAACCGCCATGCACATTTACGAAATGTATGCACTAATGGCCATGAACACTATGATATGTTAATAAGTCATATTATACTCAAAGACAACTATCGCAAAGAAACCGTTCGGTTCAGTTTTTATAAAAAAAAAGAATTTAATTAACTGGACCCAAAGATCCACTCAACGACATAAAGCAGGAGCATAACTCTAAAACTTCCACATTAAATTATACCAACGCGAAACCACATTTATGTTGCTATGTTTCCAATGGAAACAATTCGTAACAACATGTATCGAATTGAGACAGATCAAGACCCTAGTGCAGTGAGAAAAATAAAAATAAGAGGCTAACTATATTAGATTAAAATAACAAACTGAACTATTATTTGGGTAATTTATGTTGTTTGAAGGATTAACGTAATCTGACGTTTCAACCGTTCTGCTATAGTATTCTATCGTCAAATTTCACGTCATAACTTTTTATTTTTAATATCCAGCAAAGCTTTCATAAATCCATAAATATAAAAAAGTATATATCTGCTTCATTTCTTAAAGAAATAAAATAAGAGATTTATAATTGTATAAATTATTATATAATTTTGATATATTTCAATTTAAAAAAAAGAAATTAACAAAAAAGGAAAAAAGAAAACAAAGCCTTGGCTCTATTCAAATTAGTTGCGATCAATAGAAGTAATGCATCTAAAATCGCGCATATCCCGATCAAGTAATCAAATGAACCATTTTGTACTCATTACACATATTCTTTATTGTTGTCAACAGCTAATAAAAGGCAAATTCATTTAAATATGATTTGAGACAGATCAGTACCCTAGAGCAGTAAGAAAAAATGCGGTTTCAATCACTAAACCAAAAATAACTTATATAAACATAAAAAATGTTACAAAGAAAGAAGTCATATTACTCGTCATCTAGCTATTCTGTAAAATTACTGACCTAATACGTAAACAAAAAGAAAATTATACTGTACTACCTACAGTTTCAAGTTGTTTAAACAAATATTATATATCCGCACTCCAAAATAACTTCATTTTGCCAAAAGAAAACTTTAAATACTGCCCTAATATGTAATTCTTTAATTATGAAGCTTAAAAGCACTTTCTAATAACCTAATGTTGCAGGTAATTATATATAGTTATCATCTTCATTTCCTCAATAGGACTTATCTCTTCATAATCACGATACGAATAGAATAAAATTCAAAAAATATCTTGCTGCGATGTGATGAAACTCCGAGCAGTGCACTTCCAGCATTATCATTACCGAACGAAAATTTTAGTGCGAAGCAATTATACCAGCCAAGCATATAGATTAGAAGCAGCGCCTGCCGAGAGACGATAATTTAAAACTTATTATGGATAACGAAATTAAGCTAACTACATAGATCTTCAATTTTTAGTTACTATATATGTACATGGATTGCATCTGCTTAATCTTATGTCGAATATATGCTGGATGATTATTTTATATTTCGTAATGATAGCACTTTATTGACAATTACTGATAATTCGAGGAAATTTTTCACCATATAATACATAAAATTTACTTAATCTAAATATTTACGAAACACGAAAATGAAAACAACTCAGGTGAATTTAGTTAACAGTTAAAAAAAAAAGTAAAAAATTTCGCAATTTTTTTTTCTATTATTACGAGTACTAACGCTATGACGTGGGAAAAAAGAAGAGTTACACGTTGGTGTGTCAACTTATTACTAGCACTATGTGCTGGGGCGCCTAATTATGGTTGTTCACTATGGTATTAAAAATAAAAAGGATCTACGTTGAAATAAGTCAAAACACTATTTATTACCCTGTGTGTGTGAGAAAAAGAGGTTGGTGGAGCATCGGGCTAACTATAGTACTACAATAAAAAAAATTATAGTAAAATATTTTATGATTATTTAATTAAATAAATAGACGAAATAATACTTGCATGTGTATATGTATATATCTCTGGACAGGGCTTGTTGTATATCGCAAACCCGATACATATAGAACCACCGGATTTCAATAAAATGTCGATCGACAACCGTACACTGTGCACCGTTGTCGGATTCTAAGTCTGTGTTCTTAAAAAAAAGTAGTGGAGCGAGGGACAATTACAATGATTAGAAAAAGATAAGTAATCATGATACAAAAAAAAAGCACGACAAAGTTAATAAATAATTAAAAGCGCGATATGATTAAAGAAATTATGACTATACTAAAAACGTTATTAAGAACTTGGTCGGGAAAAGCTCTTTAGCATGATATGTTACTCGACTTGCTTTATGTATCAATAAAATGGAATAATAGATAAAGTGATAATAATTACCTACCAGGTAAATATTGGGCAGGAGACAAATAAGACAAATACTATTCTCTGTCAAAGAATTGTTTGAGACTTGATCGCAGTCAAAAATTAGGTAAAAGTAGAACTGAATTAAAAGAATATATCAAAAAATGAGAACTACATACTAGCACGTTCGTTGTAAGTAAGGATTTCTTGGGAAAGATATATTAGTATACCTACCACAGATGTTGACTAAGAAAAAAATTTCTTGTTGGAAATATTGTCGATCCAAATTGAAGGAAATAGCTAGGAAATTAAGTGATATTTTATTTATGAATTTTTCATCTTATACAATACATTAAATTTGAACAGTTCAGACAATCTACCAAGACAGTTTTTTCTACCTCTTTCTCGTTTTAATATTAACGTTGACCAAAAATGGTGCTACCTATTTTGTCCAGTTTAGAATTCATATGACTTCTTTTCATCCTACGGCGATAATTTTCTTTGATTCTAATTCGACTCAAACTGAACACGTAAGCCCTCAATAGTCATTATAGAAAATCATAGGGTGCAGTAGAACAACGAAATGATTATAAAAACTCAATACGTAATTGATATAATCTAGTTTGTAGACTTCTATGGCTGTTGTCTATAGTTTCTTGTGAGTTTCCACATCGAATATGTAATGCTGCTTCATTTGCAGATGTTTCTTGCCTCATTGCACTCAATGTTTTAAATATACCACATTGCAAAAAAAAGGTATTTTCTTTTGTAGAAATTATGCCTATACGGTGACATCCGTCTCTTCGCAAACATTCTCAATTTCAACGCGCCATTTATTATATTCTTAATAAATTCTGAGTTTCAGCTGCGCAAAATTTTGTGCGAGATAAACGCAGATCTTTCTCTTTAAATAACTCCACAAATAAAATTCACATGCTGTTATTATCTGATGATCTTGCTGGTCAAGAAGCGTCCTCATTTCTGAAGGATAAAAGTATATTGCGAATGCAGCGGCCTAATGTAAAGGTCACTGCATTTTTATTGGTATCCTCAAAAAATATAAAATAATTTCAACAGCTGATGCCGAAACTAAATCCATAAATTCATAATACCAGGACTATGATATTATTATTACATTGTATAATTTATTGTAGAAGTGTTCAACTCAAAACGCTACAATATTTCTTCGAACTCATAAAAAGCAAAATGAAAAAGTCACAATAATATTTATATCGACCATTTTTTCATTAGGAAAACGCATCAAACAATTTCCCCTAAATAAATGTATCCTCGATTTCGACTTCTATATATATATATATTCGAATCGATTATTCCTATTATATATATATATTCAAATATACTAATAAACAGTTCATTTTTAGTCCTGATTTGTTTCGCCTCGACGAGCGCTTGATATCAAAAGAGAAGCTAAACGAATGGAAACTAATTTAAAACACCGCGCTGGAATTATAACACGACAGACTAAACATATTGATTTTCTTTTGTATTCAAGTGTTATATTTCTGCATATTATCAATATTACAAATTTTGTTCAATTGTTTACTGCTCGATCTAAATAATCAAAAAAGAAGAATATATTGTTTCATTGCTTCACTTCCTGCCGATACGATTCAAACATTCAAGATAAGACTTCTGCCAATAACCTATGATGAACGTTTTCATTAGTACATTTCTTTTAAAAGATTTTTTCATGTGCAGTTATATTTGCATAGATAGTAATAACAATTATGATATACACTACAGCTCACGGAAGTTGAGACTTTGACTTAAATGTTATTAAATTTCTGTTTAAAAAGGGTGCTTGTAATGATCCTAATAATTATTGCCTCATTATAAAATTAACAATTTATTAGTTTTAAGTTACGATAATTTTAATTTACTATGTAAAATATGTGCATGGTTTCTGTCCAAGTACAGACACTGACGCGACAATATTTGCCTTTTTAAACGTCATCCATACAAATTTGTACAAGAATATTCCCTACCTTGGTAAATTCATTCTCCTGTCAAAAACTTTTGATTATGGTGATCATGCAGTTTCGTTGCATAGATTGGAATGATTTGATATAAAGGTTTTTCGGAAAGCTTGTATTAAATCTTATCTGTCCGAACACAGACAAACAGTTGCGATACAAAATCTCCAACTGGCCTGTGATACTATTAGCGTACGTATTCTTCAGGGTTCCATACTGGGTCCTACTCTCTTCTTCTGAGCTTCCGGGCTGGAACCGCGTCACTGGTATAACTGCCGACGTTTCGTACCCACTCGTATGGGACATCTTCAGGGCTCAACTACTGCTACTGTCTGTCGCACTGAAACGAAACGTCGGTAGTTATATCTGTGACGCGGTTCCAGCCCGGAAGCCCAGAAGAAGATAGTATGGACCACGATCGCGGAAGTCTACGTACCAGATTTTGTTTGTTTCTGATTTATATTAATGTCTTGCGATCCTGTATCAATTTCGCCGATATTATTTTATATGCAGTTGACATTAATATATTATAGATTAATATTAATGAGAATATACTGGAACTAAAGAAAAAAACAGAATTTACGTTCTTAAATATTAAGTGTTGGTTGAAAACCGAACGGCTGATGATGAATGCCGACACGACCAGCTTGGTTTATTTTCACAATACACAAATCTGCTATAGAGATAAAAATCCAAGGAGACAAAGATTGTTTGAATTATATTTATTGAAAACTGATTTTGTTTGTAATAATTTAACCAAAACATGTTTCGCTATAAGGATTAAAAAGTCATCCTCACACAGATGTTTTATTAATCTCTTATCACACTAACTTCGTATCGCGTATACGCTATAGTACCATATATTGAGGAATATCAGCTCATGCCGAAATAATTTTTCTATTACAGAAAAAAGTTCTGAGAATTATATGTAGTCTAAAATATCATGATTGTTGTGAAGACATTTTCAAGTCTAAGTGTCTGCTAATCTTTTATGACCATTATATTCTGGAAACTATCTTATATGTCTATGAACATACATCAGTACTTTCTGTTACCAACTTCAGCAGTGACACATTATCATGTACACTTACAAACCTAAATAGTCTCAAATCTTTCAAATCAAACGTAAAAGAATATCTATTATCTTTGTTATAGTGTTAATAACTTCTTGTTCTGTATAAGATTTATTTTATATATTAGTTTATTTAGGAATCGACGTATTTTTAGCATGCAACTATGTTTTTTAGAAATAAACATATCATTATAAAATCACTAAAAACTGCTACAGATGTGCTTTAGAAAATATATCATAGCATATATCTACATATGTTTATAAACATAAAAATTAATAAAAAATAAAAGAGTTTTAATAACATTAGATATTAACAGTCGCTGAATCTTTTCTTCGTCAAAATATTCACTCTTAGTATTAAGAACTGCTTAGAGGACATGAGACAATTCTACTTTCAAGTTCTTCTAGAACTACATTCAGGGTGATGCTCAGCTCTTTCTGGAAAATGTTTCCCAGAGAGTTTATTGAGGTTGGGCACATTTTTTCTTATTCGTCTGTCCTACTCAACCCATGATAACTAAATGGAATTGAAATCTGGACTCTATCGTGGCTATGTCATAATTTACAATACAATATTTGCCTAATTTTCGCTTAAATAATTTTTAGAAACTAATGCCGCATGTTTTGGACCATTATCTGGCATAAATATAAAGTTGTCGCTTCTATAAATAAACTAGAAGCTAAATCCAATTAGGCACGAGTATTGATTGCGTGCTACCTCATTAACGCGGAGTAATCTAGTCAAAGATCTTGGCGTTTTATTTGATGAAAAACTGACGTTTCTCAACCACATCAAAAACATGGCCTTACCTGCACGAAAGTCGTTGGGTTTTGTTATACGCGATTGTAGAGGTTTACTTCTATACAAGCGATGAAGTCTCTATATTTTTCACTAATTAGATTAAAACTTGAATATGCTATTCTGATATGGTATCCCTATTATCATGTGCATAAGAACATCCTGGAAGGTGTAAAACGACAGTTTTTACAATACCTGTACTTGCGAATTGATGACTTTTATCTAACGTAAGATACTGACCAAATGGAACTGCTTCAACGTTTTAATATTACTTTTCTAGGAGACAGGCGCATTATTAATGATTTAATATTTTAATATAAACTTCTAAGAGACGTTGATTATTCTTCACTCCTTCAAGAATTAAATTTTCACATTTGAATGTCAACTGACAATCGAGGAAATCAAAGAATGAAAAAATCTAAGTAAACGTAGTATGGTAATGAACTCGTTAGGATGAATATTATGCATCCATTTTAGATCAACTGCACTCTGCAATACAATGCAAAACGTTCCAATTAAAGAAGAAAGGACTTTTCCTTCAGACATTTGACCGCTTCAGACTTTTACCTTTTTACCAACCTAAAAACTTAACTAGGTGGCAGTAGATTTAGGTCTAATAAGGAGGTAATCACTGAAACTAACTCATATTTCGAATAATTTGGCAAAACTTGTTGTTCTGAAAAAATGAAAAAAGTTGAATATCAGTAGACTATATCAAACGAATTACAAAGAGTATACCAATTCTCTTCATGCAAACTAACTGAATTATTCTCGGACGTTCACCAAATATCCTATACTAAATTTAAAAGTGTTCTGTCCATATACGCATCGTAAAGACAATGTACATTTGATGGAACGAACACGAAGTTCGTCCCTTCGAGCAATTGCATACTTGAACGATAGTGGGAGGTATTCCCTGTTTCTTCAGAAACCCAATATCTCATTGAACTTCAAAAATTCAACCCCCTGTACATGCGTAGTTTATATATTTAATGCAGAGTATATTTATATATTTATTTTCAAAATGAAATCTCCCCGCTGCCACTATTTCTTATTAAATGATTTTAATTTGCTTTTCGAAAATAATTCTGAACGTTCTTTTATTTTAGTAAATTTCAAAGTGAGTTAAGCAATTTGAAAATATTTTCTTTATGACAGCTCGATTATGTATGACAAAGTTAACATAAAACAAACCTACCAAGTCGAGACCCACCACACATAAGAGGGCAATTTAGGTGTAACGTTTCAAAACGACTCCGCCGAAGTGAACTTTTGCCCATAACGCCGAGTTTACTGGCCTCGATTTATTGTGTTCGGCCCGCCCGGGGGGCTCCCTGACAAGTGCTCTTGCTATTGCCGGTGCTGCGCTCGGTCCGACAACATAGTCAGTGTCAGGGTCAGGAAAACACCCACGACTCAAATATTAAACCTAACTGTGTATCGGAGAGAGAAACGAATTTTTTTCTTCCTTACCTGTAGCATTTCAATTTTTCGTTAAGTATACACTTACTAACTACATCGTCATCAGATGCCGATGAGTAACGGTTAACCCAGATTGTTGTTGTTCACGCGATGTCAGCGCGAGACTCTGAACGTGCGGACATAATCTGACATAATTGATCGCACTTCGCCACTTGAGATGCTAACAATTGATACAGGTGCCACGTTATGCTTCGCTTCAGTAAAAAGTCTATACGCTTAGACTCTCTTATCTTAATTTCATTGCTATTAAGTACTAATTAATATAGTCTTAGAAGACTATATATAACAGTTAGCGGCAATTAAATACGTTCATATACGCCTACTAGATTTATCTTACTAAAAATACGATATTACACAAGATGAAACAGTAAGAAATGTCACTATTTTCATATTAATCTACCTACATAAATGTGTAATTTATTGATCAGATTACTACAGGGATTTGCCGGAAACTTATTGCACCATTTTTCAGAAGACCTGTCAGTATATTCTAATTCTATCATGTTTCTTTTTATGATGACACAGGTGAAGCTTGGTTAATTATCAAAATTTTATTTAAAAGCTACAGCAGCATCTAAATGGAAAGTTCTAAAATCGATAAACTCGCAATCAACGTTGCAAAGCAATTATATTTTTTGAAAGAGTAAACACAATTTGTCGCTGAATTACGCAATATATAAGCGTTAGTGATGATGACTTAGGAATACCTAAATAAACATTGTAAATGTATGTCTGTCTTTATGGACCTTAGTGAGACTTTTGATGTGGTTAACTATTGAATTCTAATGTCGAAATTGTATTTTTGCGGCATTCTCAGGAGAGCATAATCATGGATTAAATCATATCTGGATGAACTGAAGCAGGTGGTCGACATCCATGGTATTTGTTCTAGAGAAGTAACATTAAACGAGACGTTCCTCAAGGGGCAATAATAGGACCGCTATTGTTTATTATTCATAGTAATGGTTTGCCATCTGCTAGTAATTATTATCTTATGTGCTGTTGAGTGTTGCTATTTATCTGTCTCTGCATCTATCAGAACTACAATCATGGAATTCAAAGGAACACCCGAGGAAATTCTGATCTTTTATACATTTTACACCTGATATTAACAGAATAAATGAAAGCTTTTCTCCTGTATATCAATAGAAAATCCGTGAAGCTAGATTCTCTCAGATAGCTATTGAGGAAATTGTCTTGGCATATTATAATGCACACTTTCAGTCCAGAATAACATATGGTGTTATTTTTTCGGGTGAGTCAAATTTCTGCAATCAGGTTTAGTATCATAAGTAGTAAGTTTAGTAAGTAAGTTGACAATCAAAAAGTATGCCCAATCATTCACATCAGACCTTCTAAGCTACCAACACGGATTTGGCAGAATAATTAAATATAGTAGTAGCAGTACATCATGTGTATAACAAGCAACACAGAAAGCAACATAAATAAAATTTTATTATGGGTATGTCATTCTTTAATTACTACAGAAAGATCGACTTGCAGTTTGATACGATCGGATAGTGTGGGAATTATATTATAGATTTTTAAATTATCGGCATACCGCGGGCAACAGAGGCCCGAGATTTTAAGTTTGAGATACACCAGAAGGTGATGGGAAAATATTATGTAAAAATTCATTATAAAACACATAGCTAAATTGATTAGCGTGGTACGATGACTTAAACCGAACCAGTATAGGGCGAAAACCAAAATAATCTAACTTTATAAGGAAAATATATGTGTAATCCAAGGCTTTAGAAAAGTTCATATACTATGTAACGCAAAACTTCATGTAATCGTTCGCCTAGATATGACCATATTGGTGACGAGATAAAATGATTTAATTTATCAGCAAATTTTGTAAAATTAAATTTATTCAAGACTTCTAACGAAGTTAAAAAGTATACTTATTGGTCGATAATTACCAATAATTCTGTCTCTTCTTGAACGCTGGTATAATTTTACTCGTTTTCCATTACTTGGAAATACAGATATACTTACAGTTAAACAATACAGAACGATTAAAGGCCTGGTTAATGCTGCTACACAGTCACCCACTAAAAAACTGAGTATACGATTGTCATCAGTTCCGTCAGATTTAAGTACCCGCACGAAAGATCACATCATTATCCGTAATATATCCATCACAAAAAAAAAGGATAATTTCCGAACACCACTGACGACACGTCTTTATGAAAAGGCTTGATGATGATGATGACGTGATATGTAACTCAAAAGCCAACCGAAAGCGTTAGTGCGGTCTTCAAGTAGAGTATTTGCGGTTTAATCTGTGTTTAATCACTAAAAAAACTGAGTATACGATTGTCATCAGTTCCGTCAGATTTATGTTTACCCGCACGAAAGATCACATCATCATCCGTAATATATCCATCACAAAAAGAAGGATAATTACCGAACACCACTGACGACACGCCTTTACGAAAAGATTTGATGATGGTGATGGCGTGATGTGTAACTCAAAAGCGAACCGAAAGCGTTAGTGCGGTCTTTGAGTAGAGTGTTTCGCGGTTTAATCTGTGTAGCTTTACTGCGGACCTATGTACGACACGATAATTAATTTTCTGCTGATGACGACAACTTAGTTATACAAATACGTATATACAAGACACAAGTGTTATGTGGTAAGATTTCCTTTGGCTCTTTTGATTACTGTATTCGCCACAGCCTTCAAAAAGTTTATATCCAACCTAAACTGTTATAACAATAATAATAATGGCAATAATAATAATTTATTATCCAACGGAAATATAAGTTACTAATTACAGGATAATTATAAAATAAGAATATGTAATATAGAGATAAAATTAAATTTGCTTGTACTGAAAATAATAATAATAGAATTAAAAAAAGAAAGAATTGGTAGTAAATGTAAAGCATATATGTATTCGTAAATGCATATCATAGTCAAAACATTGTATTTGAAATCTCCAATATAGAAACTTTTTCAATGATCCAAATCCGGGCAAGCAGAATTAACAGTTCTACACATTGATATTACTGGCGACTGAAGATATCAGGTATCAGTGAATAATAGTTAGAACGTAGTGTTGGTCCGAATGTTTAATGTAGGAACTTTTATGTTTAGAGAACTTAAAAAATCGGAAACAAAAGTCTCCCCGGTTATTAATTTAAAGACAAATATAATTTGAGATATAGTTCTTAGTTAAAGAAACAACACCATACTCCCGCAAGCCCAGTACACTAAAAATCGTGTGATACAAACATAGAATACTCGCGCTAGTACACAGTTTTTATCGTCTTTATTTAAATTTTTTCTACCAAGTTTATATAAATACTTTGGATTACATACGACCAAACACTATTCCAATTTGCTTCGAACAAATGCAAGTTACGACAAACATTTTGTTATGCTAAGTTGTCGTATGTTTCTATTCAAAAAGCCAAGTGTTCTAGATGCCTGTTTACGTATCTTCAGGACATGATCATTAAATGGCGACTTCGAATCAAACAATATGCTTAGATCTCTAAATGTATTACAATTTTCTATAGGTATTCCATATATATTTTAATCAAATGAAATAGTATTTAATTTTATAATGAAAGTCAATAGCTTTACATTTCGCTATGTTCAACAACAAATATTTTTTTCATTACATATACAAACGATTTTAAGATCAGCTTGCAAAGCATCGCAGTCACTTAAGGTATCTATTTGCCTATAAATTTCCAAATCATCCCCATACATCAAGCAGTTCGATGAGAATCCATTCATAATGTCATTAATAAATATAATAAATAAAAGAGGAACTCTGTGGAACACCGGAAATTGATTGATAACAACTAGATTCGAAACCAAGATACTCTATGCAATTTATACGTCCATCCAGATACAAACGAAGAAACTCAACATCATCCATTATGTCCTAATTATGTATAATAATAATTATCTCTTCGTATGGACATATTTTACAAATATTTTTTGTTTGTTATTGTTATTTCTATAATATTTCATGCATTTTATTTCATTTTCATTACATCATTACATATTTTTGTACTATTTGAAATTATTTTCTGTAATTTACATATGAATCAATTAATAAAAATTAAATTTAGACACTCGTCCTGTATATATTTACAGGTTATTATGCTGATATATATATATATATATATATATATATATATATATATATATGTACATATATACATATACATATATACGCATACCTATACACACGTATTTAATATATGCCAGCACACATGCAATGCAAATTAAATAACACGAATGCGTTTTAATAACATAATATGACCCTGAGACGAGATGCGAACAAAAACATTTACTACAACCACTTTAATATTGACTCAAATCGTTTGTTGAAACATTGACCTCCTCGTGTCTTGCATCCTGAATGATATAGCGGTCCATCTGCATGCAAGACCTTTTCTTGGCAAAATGTTTCCGTACAAACGCACCGTATTTCCCATATTCATCAACCCATCCACACATTAATTCTCAAAGAACATATGTACGCTTTTTCTTCGCAAAAGAGTTTCCGGTTCTGTAATTACCGCAACGAGATACCGACCCTTGCAGGGAAGGAATAGCTTGAAAAAGACCTCGATTCGACTACCTGCCATTTTTAAACGTCTGTAAAATATGTATGTATGTGTATACATATATATGCATAAATGGGTTTTATGTGTTTCTGTTCTCGTATATTTGTAAAGTGTGAAATGAGCAAACTGTGTCTCGAATGACATACATCCATTTGCACGATTCCATATGTTGTACATATTTCAATCTACCTACTAGGATATAATTTTAGCCTACTTTTCTCGTTATATACAAAAGGACAATATATTTTAAAATATATGAAGCAAATATCTTTTTAACTTAAAATAAAGTTATATAATGATAATAATAATAATAACATTTATTATCCAACAGTATACTGTTACAGGACAAACAGAAGAAATATACATATGCATCACGAAAAATTCACGAAATAAAACATATGTAGAAACCATAATCAAAAATATTTAAAAAAATTTTTAAAAAACAAAAACTGAATAATAACTCTTTGTAATTAATTAATAGACTCAAAAGAAATGTCACTATAAAGTAATTTAGCATTTCCATATATAAAAATAATGGTAACGTTAAAGTAGGACAGGAGCGAGAAGATAAGCGGGATACAAAAAAATACTAGAGGACATTAATTGTGGGTAGTCAATAAAGTCGTGAATAAGTTTCTACAAAGACATTGTTCCATGAATCTATAGGGAAATAATCTTATAGAAAGTGCACATCATGACTTCTGAACAACGAACTGTAGTCGTTATTAGATTCCGGATAGACATTATCAATCCTATAACTTACGTATTTCAAAAACCCGCCGCTGAACATTTTCTATAGCCAATTACAAATAATTATAACGCAGCTACCATAGGGGCAAAGCATATTCCAATTTGCTGAAAACAAAACTAAAGAAAGAAAACGCTAATTTAACAAGATTTAACACACAATCTTTTTTGTCAATATATGTATATGTACATGAAACGTTTTAGAAAACACACTACTAAGCTACCTCCAATTATCGCGGTCATAATTAGAGATAGGTAATCAAAATTAGCTACTGAAGGTAATTTTGATGGGGCCTGTGGTTGATTAACTTAATCACTTAAGGTTGGTATATAACCCTTTTTCACATTAATTTTCGTATTCTGTATACGTATTCGCGACAGCTAAGTTGTCCTCATCAACAAATAATTAATCGCAGTGTCGTACTATGTAATTATGACAGAAACCCGCACGAAACAAATTCCGTACACGATCTGTACCGTCGAAAGCTAAAACGCACACTCACGTACACTTTATTTCGTGCGGGTTTCTGCCGTAGTTTCCAGATGCGATACTGTCTAATTAGCTGCTGATTATGACAACTTAGTTGTCGAAATACATATACAGAATACGGAAATTAATGTGGAAAAGGGTTATATATCAATCTTAAGTGATTGTAAACTTATATTGTTAATAAATTTGCAAATATTTTTTCAAGTATGCGAACCTATTCTGAAGTTCTTTTGAAATATTCTATATATATATATATATATATATATATATATATATATATATATAGATTCTCTAATTTATAATCAATAATATCCTTGTCCTTGAAGATATACCGTTTTCCTATGTCCTGGAAGATTATCAAAATTCCTCCAAACAAACACTATCCATTGCGTATATATACGAGGGGGTATTCTTAAGTACTTAACCTATCCCTACGATATTTGAAAACTTAATTTTATTTATTGAACATATTCTCCTTTTAGACTTATATATTTAGCAGTCCTCAATGGCACGTGTGGATTCACCGCTTCTTAAAAATCTTTTACACTTCAAATGCTTTTGGAGTCTTGAAACAAATATTAGTCTAACGGTGTTAAATCCGGGGAATAAAATGAGTGGCTAACCAATTTCAGTAATTTTTGCAGTGCAATCAACGACTTATGATCAGAAGCACACCTTTTGTAACTTTTCCACGGTATTTCTCCTATGAACAATGTGTAATACACGTTATAGGAAATATGCAATGCTTCTACAATATGCTTGAATCCAATTCGTCAATTTGTTAAAATCATATCATGATTGCCCTTCTATAACGGTGCTTATCTTTCATGTCTGGTCTTTCTTTTCTAAATTCTGCAATCCAGTGTTTAATAGTAAAGTACGAAAGACACTAATCAACCATGTTTTCTGTCATATCAGCCAAAATTTCCTTACTCAACAACCCTTTACAAAAAAAATACTCGATAACTGAAATTCTACTTTTTCAAAACCTAGCACTTTGTCGAACATGCTAATTTCAAAAATTCACTATTTTATTACAGTTCAATTTATGGATATCTAACCCTGACAACTTATTTATAAAATACCATAGTTGTAACAATAGCAACCATGTTCAACTTAATCTACTAGACACTTTCTAGGCTACCAATTATATCTATACCCATCGAATATACAGGCTGTCTCAGAATATGTGGACAACACAGAATAGGTGTACAAGTTCTATTAAAATTAAGTTGACATCTGTCTTCATTGAAAGCAATTAAATAATAGCCACCTGCCGCAGATATCCAGGAACGAAATTGTTCTATTTCATCTTTGGATATCCATGGAATTGGTTATTAGTGAAATAAAAAAAAAATAGGAACTAAGATTGCAGTGATATCTGGACCATTTTATTCTAGTTCCAACTCAGGTGATGAATATCGCATTCTGAAAAGGCTGAAGGATGAGAACTACTAAATTCGAGGATTAAAGAAAGGAAACTTTTGTTTCAATAATATAGATCTTAGTAAAAACAAAATTTCATAAAAACAAATTTAATTAAAATGTTCATAAAAGGCTTAACATGAGTTCCTCGGACTCTAAAACATTGTTGGTCATGTCGGACAGAAAGTCACTGAATCCACCGTAATACTCCAGCGTTATTTCCTGTTTCCTGAGCTGCAACTCTTCGTATACTATAAGAAATAGTGAATATCGTTCTTTGGACACAGCTATTAGCAAAACGTTTCTCAAATTCACCTTAAAAAAATCCAGATAACCTTTTAAACACACACATTTCTTACCAGTTTCTCTTAAACGTAAACGTGTAGTCTATTTTGAAGCAGCAAATTTTTCAAATCATCTGAAACAAGTCACCATACGTTAAGAATAGAATGTCACAGCAGAGATGCGTTTTATCGAATCCCCTATATAGGGGATGAAATGTATATAATTAATATTTCCGGTATTTTGCCAGAATATGTAGAATTAACTTATAATTTTTACGATATTTCTCTTTGCCCATACACATATATATCATATATACAATGTATGTATGTGTATGGGCAACGAGTAATATCGTAAAAATTATAAGTTAATTCTACATATTCTGGCAAAACACCGGAAATATTAATTATATACATTTCATCATATAAATATACAGTAAGTAGTACCATCTAACAAAAATATACATCCACATCGCATTACCTATTCCGTAGATATTCATAAATATTTCCAGGATTTCAAAAATTATGAAAACTGTTTCCTCAGAAAAAACAGAGTTTATTCTAATCCTATACACATATAGTCTTCATTAAAAAGAAAAAGAAGACGACCATATTTGTTCATTAAACCATTAAAACGCTAATTTAACCAATCAAAATAAAACACAAAGAGAGGTTTCTTCATCTGACAGAGATCCCTAGAATAAAGCTATTTACATAATGGTGTTACGCTTTATTTGGCATTAATACAGAATTATAATTTGTATTTCTTCTTCGTAACAACCGGAAACACCAGCGTTCGATAGAATTACTTTCTTTAAACAGAGAAAAAAACACGAATTACATCGACACGTTCTGCAACATCAAGTTTTAAGATTTGATCAACATAATCGGCTTGTGTATTATGTCAAAGACCTCTTTCTTTTATTAAACAACAATCAAATTTAGATCGTTGGTTCTCCTTAAATTGCTATTTGGTTTTGTTTTAGTTTATGGACAGATAATATTTCAGAGGGAATCAAAATATTTCTATATAGTTTGCAATTATATATAAATACATAATTAAGCGCTTCACGATGGTAAATTAACAAAAATTCACACGTTTCCTCCTCTTCCAAATATATTAAAAATTTTCTGCATTAGACCAAGACTAGAACCTGTATCTACCATTCTCCAAACGGCTACTCTAACCAATTAAGTTACCAAGCAGTAATAATAATGGAATAGCAAAAAATGCTAATTTTCATTTTTTATTTTTATATAGAGTTGGTGAAACTTACAATATCACTGCTACTTGCTTTTTCAAATATTTTTTAACCTAAGCTAGGAAAATGTATGACAAAATAGGATGAAGTTATATCTGCTACTGTAGAAATTTAAATTCCACTTCGTTAAGTTCGACTTATAATAATGTTGAAATATCTACCTCCGAAATCAATTATTTCTTAAACAAATACAGTAATCTTCTCTGGGTCTCATCTTTAAATCTTTCAAATATATCTCAGTTGCACCATAAGTTTTCATATTACCTTAACTGCATCTACAATATATGTATGTGTATCTTCAATTCGGTATGGGACCAAAACTTTTTTGAAAATATATTCGTTTTTCTGCATTTAGTTATGTTAACTTACAGTGATTGCTAATAAAGTCTCAAATGAATACAGTAATCTTTACTACTATAATTACCTTTCCAACCGAAACCCTTCCAAAATGGAAGACGCGTCCATTTCTCCTTATTAAAGTGTGCTTCTTGGGATTATGGTATAAAACAACCATGCCATGCTAATTCTAGCCTGTAAGTGAATATACCTATATGATATGGCATCAACGTCTTCATAGTTGACCGTCTGAACAATGAGTACAGCTATAGCAATATGTAAACTTTATGGCGATGAAAATTTCATTTAGCCAATAGTTTCTTCAGCATTTTCAGAATGCGATCTTTCACCATTTGAGCTAGAACTACAATATAATATGGTACAAATATAACTGCAATATTAGTCTCTAATTTTTTGGGTTTCACAAATGACTAATTCCATGGATAATCAAAAATGAAGAAAAACAAATTCATTTCTGGATATGTGTGACAGGCGGCTACTATAAAATTGCGATGAAGACAATGGCCATCTTGATTTTGATAGATCGAGGGTTTTACTAATTACTTTATCTGCAACTAAGATCAATGCATAAAATAACCACACAAATATTAATGTTTCTTGGGGATTTTCTTATTTGGAATAAATTTCGAAATAGAATATCAAATTCTTAAATTTTTAATAATGAATTACGATTTACTTATTTTGAATTAACTTTACAACAACCATCGTATTTAACTTTCCTTTGACTCAAATAACTCTATTTTCATAAAAAATGTTTCCTGTGAACAATAAAATATAAACTATGCATGGCCAGCAATTAAAATGCTATTTTTTCAATTGAAACATTTAATGATTTTAAAAAAAGTGGTTTCAATTAACGCTATCACAATTTCTATCACATTTACATTAATTAAAGTTATTACAAATTTTTTTCCAAAAATTAAATTAAACAACATCTAATATACATATCTTTTTCTTGTTTCAGGACGCGCCATAATGGCGTGGAGTACGGGGCTGCCGAGCCTGGCAGCTCTCCTGCTATTTATACAGCTCTCTCTCGTATATTCTGGTAAGTAGTAAATACAAATGATAAAATGTTTACGAAGATATGATAGAAACGAAATATAAAATTTGAATATCCGTTCCTGAAGGTAAAGGACAACTTATCGCATTGTACAAAAAATGTCATTTATTGTTATTGATCTAGTTGTACATTCATTTTTTGAATTGCAACAGTTCTTCGTGGATCTCAGTTAACGTATTTTATGTGACAAATCACATCACATATGAAATTCTGTATGACTTTTACCAGCACCGTCTTTCCTGCTGCCGTTTTCTTCACTATTCTTCCTTTTCCTTAATGTCTTTCCTTCAATTCATGACAGGTCCCTCATCTGAACTTTTATCTTTCGTTTATTTTATTTATCACGGATTTTCAATAATTTATCACCTAACTGTAGATGTCTCATCTCTTCTATCTACATACATACCCGACTCAACATATTCCTTAAGCTTTAAAGAAATCCATCTTCGGAGCATTTCTCATGTCATAATTCATCAGTGCTCTATATTCTTTCTTGCGTCTTTATTAATTCTAGTATTTTTCAATTAATCCTTCCTTCAAAAATACATAGTCTTTATTCATATTTCTTCATTAAATATATTATTTTACGAGTGTTTACCACTAGATGTCAACTTCTATAACCTGTCTAGTAGATGTCACTAATTTTAATTTAATAACACCTGTATATATTTTAATAATCCAGTATTATTTGGAGCTTTACAATAATAATTCTTCCTTCTATAAAATAAATAAAGACTACTTTATATACAGAGTTATTCTGAGGAGAAGAATAAGGAAATAACTGTTCCATGAAATTGGTTCAAATTTCAGGGTACAATCTTTTATTAAGAAGAAATAATGCAAAATTCTTAGATCGTCGTATGTTCTATTCATAACAAAGTTTTATTTCACGTCTTATAAATGTTTAATGTGACTACCGGAACCAATGAAAATTGCTCTTTTTACGAATCATTGGTTTCAATGAAAAAGTGATTGAACTCAAATGTTACCTAAGAACAAATTTATTCCAATTTCGGAATTACATTTCTTGCAAATAGTCAAAATTGTTACAAACCAGAAGCAATTCTACTAACGAATAATTATTTGCGAATAAAGCTAGGTGCATATTTACCTACTGCCCAATAAGTCCAACAAATTTAACATAAAATACTGGCTACCATTGGACCTCTGAATCAAACATGCAGAACTTGGGAAGAGATCAAACATGATTGTAATCAACAACTCTGATTGAATCAATTCTGAAACCTGTTAGATCAGGTGCTGGTCATTAAAGAACTATAGCGCCATACAATTTTTTTACAAGCATGTCACTAGCGAAAAAGTTACTATATAAGAACACTACTTTATTTGGAATTATTCAAGTAAGTAAAAAACAATTACCAAATTCGTCCTTTTTCAACTGTTATGCATGGATGCTGCATAAAGAAACAACAGGGAAACAAATGTCAAGGAAAACCTTTTTCCTACAATTAGCTAAATAGCTTAGAGGACAATCTGGAAGAGAACAAAGGAAGTATAAAATTTCGACAAATAAACGTATATAATATCAAATATATACATTCAACATAGTCACTATATCTGGTACGTAGACTTCCGTGATCGTGGTCCATGCTATCTGCTTCTGGGCTTCCGGGCTGGAACCGCCTCACTTGTATATCTGCCGACGTTTCGCATCCATTTGTATGGGGCATCTTCAGGGCTAAACTACTGCACTGAAACTGGAGCTGAACTAATGCACTGAAACTGGTTTCAGTGCAGTAGTTCAGCCCTGAAGATATCCCATACAAATGGGTACGAAACGTCGACAGATATACAAGTAACGCGGTTCCAGCCCCGAAGCCCAGAAGCAGATAGTCACTATATCTCTATTTACAGGAAATGTCTCGACTGATGAAAAATTTAAAAAGTGAAATATATTTTTTATTTATGTTTTTATTTCTCAAAAGCGTAAATAGGTGGTAAATATGCATGTTTTTAACAATACTATAAAGTATTGATATATAATTAGTATGGACAGTTTCTACTAGATAAAGTTGAATATAGTTGCTACGGTTGCAACTAAAATGTTTCATAAATAAGTTTAACGTCCATAAGTTGAACGGTAATAAAACAGTAAATTTTTACAAAACATCAGTTATTTATTTTGCAAAAGGGTTATCGGAGAAAAGAAATTCGTGTTGATATAACAAAAACCTAAGGTGATCATACGCTTCTATACGTGATTATTAAAAATTAAATTGCGGAATTAAGATCAGATATCAAAGAAGAGACCAGTTTCTGTAAACGCTTCGGGAAACATCGATATGATTTTAAAAGATCGACAAATTGGGCCTAAAGATATTGCAAAAACATTATAAATTTCCAATGAGAATCTGCTTTACATCCCTCATAGCGAAAATTTACGGAAGATGTGCTCTTTTTGCAAGACAATGCTTCTACTCACAAATCGTTGATAGCAAACAAATTAATGAAATTAGTTTTGAATTGGTTGACTACCTACTCTATTATGCGTTCCCAAAACTCAAACCCAAAATAACAAATGTCGAAAGCATATGCTCCGTTGAGGAGAATTGGTTTAGAATCACTTTCAGAATGTTCTGCAAATGTGTGAATCTACTACTGTGGGCAAAAAATAGTAAGACTTTGTTCATAATTTTTAAATTCTTACTTTATTCTTCCAAATCTATTTCGTCCCCCTCAAAGTAATCCCCCCTGGCCCCAATACACTTGCGCCACGTTTCTTCCAATTCTCGAAACACTTGTTAAAGTCAATTTCAGGAATAGCCTTCAATGCGCGTAGCGATTCACGTTTAATGTCTTCAATCGACTCAAAAAGGTTTCCCCGGAGCGGTCGTTTGAGTTTGCTGAATAGCCAGAAGTCACACGGAGCTAAATCAGGCGAATACGGTGGTTGTGGCACGATATTGGTTGAAAATTTGGCGAAAAACTCACGAAGAATTAATGCAGTATGTGATGGTGCATTATCGTGGTGTAAAAACCAAGAGTTATCGGCCCATAATTCAGGCCTCATTTTACGAATAGCATTGCGCAAACGACGCATAGCACTCAAATAGTATTCTTTGTTGACAGTTTGGCCGGTCGGAAGGAATTCGGAGTATACCACACCTCGATAATCGAAGAAAACTGTCAACATAACCTTGATTTTTGACTTGCTTTGACGTGGTTTTTTGGGCTTCGGCTCACCTTTGATACGATATTCGGCCGATTGATCGTCTATTTCTGGGTCATAAGCGTAGATCCAAGTCTCATCTCCAGTTATGATGCCTTTCATTTTGTCTTGATAGTCGGAAAGCATTGTTTCACAGACGTCAACGCGACGCTGTTTTTCGAAAAAATTGAGTGATTTTGGAACAAATCGTGCTTTCACTTTTTTTAGGCCCAAATGATCTTTCAAAATGGTTTTCACTGATCCTTCCGATATTCCAACGATGCCAGTAAGGTCTCTGACTGTTAATTGTCGATTCTCAAGCACCAATTCCTTGATTCTATTGACGTGTTGATCATCAGTTGATGTTGATGGCCGTCCTGGACGTGGTTCGTCATCAACGCGTTCTCGACCCTCTTTGAATAATTTGTACAAACAAAAACATTTGCTCGCTACAAACAATTATCACCGAAGGCCTTTTGCAACATTCTGAACGTTTCGGCACCAGAAATTTGATTCCGTACACATAATTTAATGGAACTTCTTTGTTGAATAATTTCACTCATTGTAAAAATCGCCGAATGCACTTTTTGTACTTCAGAAAGACAAGCGTATACTAAACACTAATGATTATTTTGATGTGACATTTGGCACAGATGTCACTGACAGTCGTACCAACCTAAATTTAAATTAAAAAGTCTTACTATTTTTTGCCTTCAGTAGTATATGGAGGTTTAAAAAAATTAAATTTGCTTTTGAAATGTTGTGGCATTTTATATGGTAGGCTACTAAGTACTTATCAATACTCTCCCGTATTATGTTTATATCGAAATAACATTAAATAAAGACTTTTAAATATATGAATATAAAAATATTTTCCTTGGATATAATGTTCTATTAATAATTCTAGTATTAACAGACGTCATTCCAATATTAACACAAATACTTTAGCAATATTGCCCGTTCTAATTCCCAATTAAACAATATATTTTTTCGTATGTTAACACGAGGCTTTTATCTAAATATTTAATCATTAGGGTGGTTTATAATTCGATATAAGTATTTCAAAAATTCAAATAAAACTCAATACAAACAGAAACAATCGAACGAGTCTTTTCCTTATATGAACTGAACAATCTTCCCGTAATTTCACTTGCTATTAAAACAACATAATCCCGATATGAGAAAAAGTATCGATCGAAGTTGAAAGCACGGCGAATTCAGTCCATCCATCCAAGTGCATTACTAGCACGTGACTCGAAGTGAAGAACTCTTCACAACAAATGGTAATAACCTTTCGCGTGACGATCAAACGCCGCGAGAGAGACCATCAAGACGCACATCATCAGCATGCATCATTATCATCACGATTGCAGGGAGATATCATCCGGTCTCACGCAGGCCTGCTCTTTGTGCCATTACTAACACAACATTTATAACGAGTGAGCCGCCGGTGATTCGCACCTATTGTGGTTGACTACGAGGATTGCGGTTTCACATGAACAGGAGGAGAATATACGAGACCTAACCTCGCTCCTGAAGAAGAAGAAGAACCAGGAGGCTAGTAGTTGTCTATGCGTTCATCTGTTTGTTCTTGTGACGTACTTGAACTCTCTTCTAGTACACTAGCTAGTTCCCTTCTCTTTTGTAAATCACCAAGTAGCAAGGAAGTATGTAGACAAGTATAAGAACGGACAACTTCTCAAAAAAGGCGAAGGAGTGGAAGAGGAGGAAGAAGTAAAAGAAGACGAGTACGAAGAAGTTTATCTGGTATGAAAGTAACGGTAATGGGCAGTTACATAACTCGATGAGATCCGGACGTCTTGTAATTTGTGAACGCTGCTGTGTCGTTGCCATACGATATTATTTGCATAATGTTAAGCGGGCAACTGAAATCGTTTCTTCTGTTTCTTCTCGTTTTGCTGGCTCATAACATACAACAGTAAAGCAACATCTAGTTACTATGCATATGCATATGGAGAAAGCTGTATGCGAGGTCAAGACATAAACCTGTCTTCTAGATCTAAAAATAGTATATTGTGTTATTTTCTATTAAACCAGGCTAATAGAATTTTCTAGTAAAAGAGAAAATACTAAAAACTTATTTATTTTGTTAAAGACTAATTCAATATCTAAAGCATTGTTCTAAAATTATTTAGCGACCCAATGACTTGAAGATAGATAACATAAATTACAGTTACAACAAATCTAATGTTTCTTCAGGACTCAGTTAACCTTGATCAACATCTTAAGCTAACATACATTATTTTTGCTGATGGCACAAGTTCTTGTATCAGAATAGAAATAAACTTAATCACAATAATACCACAAAAAAGGTACAGGCAAATACAATGAATATATCCCTCTAACAGAAGAGATCCAGCAACTGCGGCATCAAAAACAAGTCAAAATTATACCAATTATAATTTCTACCGCTGGAAAAATACCTAAGCAACTCCTTAAAAACCTTAAAGAAGTCGTTCTTAATCCAGGTATATATATATATATATATATATATATATATATATATATATATATATATATTGCATAAAACTGTTGTTTTTGAACACTTATTCAATCAAAAGATTTCTGAAAACACAATAAGAAAGTACTTAAGTTTATCTTCATTTAAATACAAAGGTATTAATAATAATAATATTCCTTCTTATAAAGATATACAACATCACAAAGCTTGTATTGATTTATCGTTTTACGATATATAATAAATAACATCGCAATATCAGCCACGTACAATCCGAGCTCATACCCATAGACATGTGGGTTGAGTGAAAAATTTTCCGCCGTTAGGCTGAGGAAGTGAATGAAATACACACCATAATAATAACAATTTTTATTTTTACCAACAGAATCAAATTACAGGGGGTATTCAAAAAATTGTAGTGCTGAAAAAATAAAAAAGAAATACAATCTAAATATAACATCAAAATATAGAAAACACATAGTAATAAAAATTTAAAAAATATATATTTATAAATAAAAATAGAGTATAGCAAATAGGAACTAAAGTCAAAACCCTGAAACTAACGAAACGAAATTTGGATCTGCCGACATTTGCACTACTAAAATAGATCCCCAAATATGACATATATGTATTAAAGAAACTTGATGTAAATTGGAAGGAAGTTAACAGACCCTTGAGTTTTCAAAATATTTAATGTGGTATTAAGAGCTGGATTACAAGCATCTAGAGTAATTACAGAATGTAAATATTGCAAACACAGATAGAGAGTAATCGATGTTAGAATAAACAAGATCTAAAATTCTCTCATATTGATTATCTACGTTATTATATTGTTTCAGGCTCAGAGTATTTCAAAAAATTTTAATGACAAGATTTTTCTTTTTTAGAACAGTTGATATTACCATCGAATTTAGGACAATTAAATTCGCCGAAAATCACTAGTTTTTGGTTAGTTATAATGAGAAGATGTCAAAGAACAACGACCTAAAAAGAAAAGTATAAAACGATTACTTTAAGTAATTATAGAATGATTATCACTTGAATCACCATTACTCAAATAGAATCTCAACAACAAAACAAAAAATGCTACAAAACATATATTTACTCTTAACTGTGTACTGTGTATTTTCCAAGCCGTACAATCCTGAAATTACGTCATATTGAAATAACATTTCATTGATTAGTATTTGGCCAATTGAAATGAATTATTTATGAGTAATTTTTTTGAACCGTGAAAATAAATTAGCATTATTTTCTCTCTCGAATTTTCTTTGGATTTCCTTTTTCTGAACAATGTCATTCTGTATTCTGACGTTTTGTTTCAGACCAGAATTAAAAGCCGCGTTTTATTACCAATAAAATTCGAATCATTTTTCTTACATTTAAGGGTGTTCTCGTATGATAATAAATAAATAATAATTCATTGCTTGAAACCAATTCTTTTACCAAAAATAATATTCTAGTTGAACCAATCTCCTGAATGTCACTGTTTTTATTTTCGTGGACTTTATCTAGCTATGAAAAGTAATACAAATACCATATTTTCTTATATCAAATGACTTACAATATTGGTCACGTATCTCGTTAATTCGATTGTCTGTTTTAAAAATCATTGCCATCTATTTAATTAAACTATCAGAAGTGTAAGGAAATACTCGAACAAGTAAAAAGTATTAAATATCACATTGGCATCACTAGTATCAATCACAAAATGAACGTACACCGAAAAGGAGGACATAATTAACAAAGTGGTGGGTGCAGCGAATCGACTGTACAATCCAAAAAAGAATGAATTTCTAGCAAAAAAATAAATACTTAAAGAAATAAGAACAAAAATAGACTTTGGACACGAACGTCTATTCAGAAAAAAGCATTAAACCGCTATCTTTAAAGAAAAGTTGAAAACTAAACCAATTCAACATACAGAGACATGTAATGATGATGGAAAAATATAGAACAGTAAGAAATAACAACAATTCGGCAAACTCCGGCAAAAAATATGTAAAAGAATAAAAACATAAACAGTCAAGAGAGTAGCTACCGAAGATTTTCCTTTAGCCTTAAAGTTATAGACCTTGACACAGTAACAAAAAAGTAAAATCCAAATCACTAAAACGAGGTTCTTCGAAAAAATAAACGTAAAACAGGAAAGGACAATACAAGAAACTGTCTTTAAAGAAAAATTGAAATTAAAATCAATTCAACACGCATATGTATGTAATGAGAATGGAAGAAGATTAAATAGTAAAAAGTAGAATAGTAATCCAGTTGTTTTGCGAGAAAAAAAAGTCAAAAGGAATAAAAGCAGAAACAGTCAAGGTAGTAGCAACCAAGGTTTTAACTTTTGACTTGGGGGCGTAGACCTCGACGCAAAAACAAAGAAGTAAAATCCAAATCATTGAAGTGAAAGAAAAATAAAGACAGAATAAGAAAGGACCAAAATAAGAAACACTATCTTCAGAGAAAAGTCGAAAAAAAAACAATTCAGAACACATCGACATATAATTGAAAACGCAGAAAGCAGTAGTACATAAAACAGTAATTCGCCAACTTTCTGACCAAGAAAAACCTAAAAATAAAAACTAAAATAGTTAAAAGAGAATCAAACCAGATTTTGACTTTGCTTCAAAGAATAAGCTTTAACGCAGATACATAGAAAATAAAATCCAAAGCACTAAAACAAGATTCTTCAAAATAGTAAAGGGAAAAAACAAAAGAGAACTAAACAAGAAACACTATCTTCGGATAAAAATTTAAAATAGAACCAACTCAGTAAACCAGCAGTTTAGTGACGGAAATAGTAAAAAAATAGCAACCAAAATTTTGACTTTTTACCTTAGAAGCATAGATCTTGACGCAGAAACAGGAAAGTAAAATCCAAAGTACTGAAATGAGATTATTCAGAAAAATAGACAATTAGACAAAAATTTATACCAAAACTAACTCGATAGCTGCTTTAAGACAGCCTATACACTCCGCGCAACATGAATAGGACCAACTGCATATATGACATTTGTAGTTGGTATAAACATGGTAGCGCGCTGGAATTGTTATTTTCGAAAATAAGAGGGTTGATAAAAAGATGTATGTAGGTACCAAATATAATTTTTGTAAAAGTCAGTGCAAATGTACGTTACTAATGACAATAAGTAGAGTAATTAAACGCCACTTGAATACGACTAATCTACAAAATAAAAGATTCGCTTGCAATAACAAAATACTTTATTGTTCAATAATGAGTACTTTTGCCATTATTTCTTATAACCTCAAATAGTCGGGATGGAATGGAATTATACAGGGTTCTCAAGTAGTCAACGGGAAGTTCCGCCCAACTTCGTTTCAGCGCCTGCTCTAGTTCGTCAGCGCAACTGAATTGGGTAGCATTGGAGTACAATTTACGCGACAACCATCCCCAAACATTTTCTATGATGTTCAGGTCGGGGGAGAGCGATGGCCAATCGAGAACCTCCATGCCTTATTCTTGAAACCAGCGTCGAACAATGCGCGCGGTGTGAATACTGGCATTATCCTGTTGGAAAATAAATGGCCCACCTGCCATAACGTTGGAAAATTTGTCTTTCACCTGTTGCAGCAGCTGGAAGTACTTTTCCGAATTCTGTCTGCCCTTCACTACTACTAAATCAACAGGTCCGTTATAGGAAACAGCTCCCCATACCATGACGGAACCAACATCGGCTCGCCTTCGTGACTGAATCACTTCATCTTTACGTAAATCGTGGAAATAATAAGAAAACCCATCCGGGCCATCTAAATTAAACTTCTTCTCGTCACTGAAAATAACAGTTTCCCATTCTCTTGTCCACCCCATTTTTGCTCGAGCAAACTGAAGACGTGCAGTGCGCTGAAATTCCCTTAAAGGAGGCCGTCGTTTAATTTTCAAACGTTTTAAATGCGGACAGGTCTTCAGTAACTTCTGTACAGTTCTTACCGATGCATTCGTTCCAACGTTATTCGCGATTTGTCTTGCCGTTAATGCCGAATTCGATGCTTCGCGTAATATGGCTCGACATTCTCCCTTAGTTGTAACGGATGTTGTTCGCCCTTTAAAACGTTTTCCATAATTCTCGGGATCCCTAATAAAATTGTTCACAACCTGGTGTGATCGACTTATTTTCTTTGCAGTAGCCCTTGAGGAATACCCTTCTTGATGGAACGCTTTAATTTTTCCAATTTCTTCCATACTTAAGCACTTCTGACGTCCCATCGTTGCACAAAACCCTTAATTACAGATGTTTGTTTATCCGGATACACGTTGTAACTCGACACTCATCCGGTAGCTTACTATTAAATACTGGTCGTATCCAACCGGCGCGGTGCATTTTATATGTATGTGGTACTCACGTCACCCAATGCATAACGTTAGACACTATTGCGCAATAATGCGTATTATTTGCCATATCATACCATTACAAACTTGCATTGTATTTTTAGTAAATGAATTGTTTTTCAAACCACCGAAAGCTTGCAACAAGTCGGGTGGTCCTATTCATGTTGCGCGGAGTGTATAACTAATTTGTTCTCATTACGCTTATTTTTCTGTCTACAAGCAAACAAAAATTATAAAAATTAATAATAGCCTAATTTACGTAATTAGTTTCCTTTCTTATACGACACTAAATCTCGAATGAAAATAAACGGACGTTCATGAACGAAAATGTATAAAGTCGTCGCATAAAGAAAGACTAAATATGCAGACAATATTTGTAACCTTGCACATATCATATTTTACAACAAAACAATTTCGAGAACACACGAGCAGCACGCAAACTGTACATATGCAAATTTATATAAATATATCTTGTTTTCATATGATCATATATACTCCCTACATACGTACATATGTACATAAATCTGTAGGAGTTTCTGATATATCTGACCTGTTGCTTATACACGAACTACAATAATAAAATTTCAAGACAAGTGATATTGTATAATTCATGTCTCGCACCAGTGAAATAAAGAAAAAACAAAGATGATTAATATAGAGAATTTTAGATTTTTTTTTTTTGCTTCGAATAAATTAGAATTGAACAGTCGTCTGAACCATGTAGTTCAAGTTTATGAAGACATACTTATCTACAATCATTAATCTTCTGTTTAAGCAACTGTTACCTACTTATGCTAAGATACCAATTATCATAATAGTGCTCTTGATGACCATATACAAATAATTTCCTATATTTTTCATTAGTAACACGACATACAAAAAATCTGCTTTCGAATATTTATATTTGCATATTTAGTTCTAATCTCCGGAGAGAAATAAATTTAGTCATTTTTAAAACTAAACATTCTACTTTTTTACTATTTTATTAATTGGAATGCTACATTTTTTGTTTAAACAGCGTAGGTGTTCACAAATGGCGTTGTTAAAAAAAAGTTTACTGTCAGATTTAAGATTTTAACATCAAAAATTGTTATTAGAGTATTAGATATATTTTGCGTTTTTTTAAATGATTTATCCTTAATTATTTCGAGTTTAGAAATTGTTTAGATAATGCGTTTATAATTAATAAGATTATATACTCAATTTCATTAATTGTAAATGCATTTCCTAAACAATTTCTTTAGTTTTCAGGAAGTATTGTTGTTGAAATTTAATTTTTTCTCCCATAATAAAGTTATATTTGGTTTTGTTCTTATAATTTATTGTGCTATATTTACATATAGTCAATGTAAGTAAGCATGTATATTCTTCATTGCAATTAATATTTGATGTACGTAAAGAATCTTTGCGAGAATAACAGAAATAGTAGCAGCTATTTTCAAACTTTTCCAGATGCAAGATTTACATACATTGATTTTCTAAATAGATTACATAATTTAATTAAGTATTCTTACTAAAAAAAATTTTTTTTCATAAACAATTTTTAACAACATTCAGAACGTAACTATATTCCTATAAACACTACACAAAAATAAAGGAGAGTTGTTAATTTTTGTAATAAATTTAAACAGCATTAATTCGTACTCATCAAAATGATAAAATTCAATAGTTTAATCATACATCAAAAACTAACAAATAATTTAATATTCAAGAGAAAATAAAAATTTTCAATTTGCAAATTCATCGAATATAATACGAGGGTAGCCGTTTATATTTCGGGAACTGGTAACACTGTTAGTGTTGCCTCCGACCTGATGATTACCTCGTGAAGTTTGTCATTTTTGACAATATATTGACAGTTTTATTATCCGATCGCTATTTCTATTGTTGACAGAAACTTGAAAATTTTATGTCAGCGAAAAAATGGAATTAGCTCGCGAACAAGAATGCACGAGCTGAATTCTTTATATGGTAATGAAGCACCATCGATGGCTACAGTATATCGTTGGTATAGTGAATTCAAGCTTGGACGGCATTCTTTGGACGATGAATTTCGTGAAGGTCATCCCACAAATGTTGTTGCGTCGGAAAACATTAATGCAGTGTCGGAATTGATAATACAAGACCGTCATGTGGCATACCGTGAGGTCGAGGCATCTCTAAGTATTGGTAACACCAGCTTGCATAAGATCCTGCATGAACGTTTAGCCGTTAAGAAGCTATGTTCACGTTGGGTACCACATAATTTGACAACCGCCCAAAAAAGAACTCGCGTCGATTGGTGCCAAGAAATGCACAAAAACTACAATGGCGGTGCTTCAAAGAACATTTATAAAGTCGTCACAGGTGATGAATCTTGGATCTATACGTATGAGTCCGATAGTAAACAGCAGTCGACTGTGTGGGTATTCCAAGATGAGCCAAAACCAACAAAACTTGTTCGCGCTCGAAACAGATCAAAACAAATGGTCGCCTGTTGCAACCGTGCCTTTAGAAAGTTGTATAACGGTCAATTCCGAATGGTACACAACTATTTGTTTGCCAAAAGTTTTTTAAGAAATAAAGAAAACAAACTAAAAAACGGCAGATCATTCTCCAGCATTACAATGCGAGCTCTCAGAGGTCGGTTCAAACGATTGAATATTTGACCGGGCAAAACATTGAATTTGCCGTACAGCCCTGATTTAGTACCCTTTTTCTTTTCGTTCTACGACGGAAGAGGTATTCAAAACTCATATTTTGGAGATACCGCCTTCACAGTGGCAGTAATTCTTTTCGCATTGGTTTAAATGAATGCAAAAGTGCAGTGATTTTCCAGGACAATATTTTGAAAAGCAATAAAACTATTGTTAGTGTAAAAATGCATACTTCATCGATCGTAATCTACTATTCTAATTTACGTTTACAGGTATTACTATGTTCGCAATTATCTCTTCTGTAAAATTTTCATAAATCATAATCTCAATTACTCTAATAAGACCAGATAAATATACATAATTCCTAAATAATTCTCAAACTATTTTAACCAAATCACTGAAGGGGTGTATGTGACCATCTACATATAAGAATCATTTCCTTAATGGATTTCACAATTGAGATATTAATAAAAATCCTAATAATATGCCACTATACAAATTATTTATAGAAAGAAGGTATAATTTATTCGAATGAAGATATAAAAATAGCTTCGGAAGAATAAGAATGAAAATATGTTCTTCATGAAGAAGAAGAACTACTTTTGTGACAAATTTGAATGTTTTTGATCAATACCCGTACGCAATTTTGTTAACGTATTAACGCAGGTAACAGCTGTTATACTAGTTCCCTTTGGCATTAATTGAACAAGAATAATCCCTGCTTGAATCGAAAAGACGATAGCCATAGGCTTTTTAGATGAAACTTGTATGCGAGCCTTTTTTGTAGGCGAAAAATCGTTCTGGAGTCATTGCATAGCGATACAGAAAGAAGACTAGAGTCCGTCTTCTTTCTGTATCGCTATGGTATACTTAAGTTACATCGCATATCATTATTTTAAAGAAAAAGCTAGCGCCTGCATCCAAAAATGTCAAACCGTTTTAAGAAATTTGTTGCCTAATCTGTTCAAAAATCAACAATTTTGAAACCCATTTCGTTAAAACTTTACTCATGCCTAATTTATCGTATAGAATTGTTAAGTCGCTTGGTTCATACATATTTAGTGTTTCGGTAATGGTAGAAACCTTCAAACGACGATCTTTGAGAACCATTGTGTCGATTTTCATGTAAACATCGGGATTGATTACGAACAAAGACTCCCGCTATCCTCTTCAATGAATCCATGCTCCTATCAAAACTGTTTTGTCTAATATTTGACTTTGAAGACACTGCACTTATTCATTCTTGAATAGTTTTAAAAGCATTCTGTTCTTTTGCCAAAACTTCGATGACACTAATTTCATAAAATTCTTTTTCGTTGAGAAACCATTTATAAAGTACAAAATAATTAACAAATAGAAGTCGAATTTGACACATAAACAGACAAATGTTACCCCTATTGAACGTTACTAAGCAACGCTCATTAGTTGTTTCTATCATGGCTAAGTAGATTCTTCTTCTAATTTCCCTCGAAAAAGATTTAATTTCTGTTTTAATGCTAATTATCTGTGAGCATTAATTTTCCAAAGAACGCGACCTCAAAACCTGTAAATACCTCTTACACTACTTTACTTATTCCTTCGTTATTAATAGAATCTATCTAAATGAAAGTGTTTTTGTACACATTCCACATTTAATTAGGTAATGTAAAGTACAAAGCATCCACATTCAAAACCGAAAACCAATATTTTCTCTGACCTCCTTCACTTCGTACCCTAATTCTTAAGGAACTATTTGTTTTCATTACACCACAATTCGATCAACATTCATCAATTTAAATAAAAATAGCATTTCGATCTAGTGAAAATGAAGTCCCCTTATTTGTAATGACTAAAAAATTTAAATTAGAACTATTTCAATAGGAAAAGTTAACCTCGTATTTTTAAGACATCATTATAAGGAATACAATTTCATCTAGTTCTCATAGTAAACTATGTAAATTAGCATTTCAATGTAAAAAACTAAAATCATTTATCGATGCAAATATGCAAAAAATAGGAGTGTTATGTTGTGTATCTTCTTACAAACAAATAACTAGATATATACATACTATATTTTATTAAAATTGCAATATAAAAGAGAAAAAGATAGAGGCGTAAAAGTCAATATGTTCCTTGACCATCGATAATACACAGTCAGTCTCAAAGAAAACGGAACTTTCTTAAAATAAAAATAAAAGCTTACTATTTTTGTAAAATTCATTTATTTTATTCAGTAGTCGTCTTCGGCTTAAATACGTTTTTCACGGTTTGCTCCTTGTTCAAAATTCATGTCTAATGAAATTAGAGATGCCCTTCAATATCGCTGCCGACGCCTTTTTAATGGCTTTGACGTTGACATAACGTTGTCCTTTCATCAGCAAATATAGTTTAGAGAATAGATAGAAATCATAGGGGGACAATCCCGTTGAATACGGTGAACGGTTGATGGTTAAAATGCCACTTGTTAGAAAATCAGTGATAAGATGGTGATGAGATGGTCCATTATCATGTAGCAAACGCCAGCTACCATTTTCACAATATTGAGGGCACATACAACTAGTTGGTACAAACTCTTTGTGCACTATGCCTTTCGAATCATAAAAACAAATCGACATTGTCTTCACTTTTGACTTCTCCAAACGGCTTTCTTTCGAACTTTCTTCGCCTGGAAGCTTCCATTCAAAACTTTATAGTTACAGTTATAATAGAATACCTGTAGTTTTCGTCTTTTTCGAGTCTTTAATCAAGTTTGTACAAAGTTGAGTTTAGTTACTCTCTGCTTCTGGGCTTTCGGGCTGGAATCGCGTCACTGGTATAACTGCCAACGTTTCGTACCCATTCGTGGGACGTCTTCAGGGCTCAACTACTGCTACTGTTTGTCGCACTGAAACTGACAGTAGCAGTAGTTGAGCCCTGAAGATGTCCCATACGAGTAGGTACGAAACGTCGGCAGTCATATCAGTGACGCGGTTCCAGCCCGGAAGCCCAGAAGAATAAAGTATGGACCACGACTATGGAAGTCTACGTACCAGATTAGATTGGTAGTATTCTGTTCGAGAACTACAGAGATCTGCAGATATTACGCCACTAGATTTTTTCTTATGGAGTGCTGTCTAGAATAAAGTATAAAAAAATCAAATTCAGCAATGCTGAGAAGCTAAAAATAAATATTACAACAACATCCGCCCTCGTCAGGCTCTACGAAAGGTTAATTCCGAAATGGTGGAAAGGTGTGATATGTGCATACGAAATAACGGTGGTCACTTTGAGCATTTACTGAAGTAATTTTATCTATCGTCTGCTCATTCTTTTATTTATTTCCTTTATAAAATATTTATTTGTTTTACAGTTTCGTAACTGCTTGTAATCATTTTCCTTTTTCTCTCTTTTATTTTTTTTGCACTAAAATACTTTTTCAAAGTCTACTTACACATTATTTATTAGTTTATTAGTAATTAGTTTATTTCAAATAGTAATTGAATTATTTTCGCTATAATAAAAAAAACTAAAAAAAAGGTAACCATTCCGAACCTGATATCACCGAAATCAGAAAAAAGGAAACATTTTAATGAATTCAGCCAACTATAATTGACATCTAAAAGAGCATAGATTTGTGTTATATCTTGAAATTGAAAGAGAATGTATACTTAGATTAATATATTCAAATTTATAAAGTTATAAATTTGTATGATGTGGGGTTCCTTATATTACTACATATTGTATTTTCTAACATAATGAACTACTATCTAAGTCACATCTACTCTAAGGATAGCACTGAGATGTCCTTACGTAGAATTTTGTAATCAAATCTATCGCTAAATGTATCTGCATGTTCTTTTAAAGGTAATGCATATACATTCTACTTAAAAGTATGTCAAACAAGTGTCTACCTTTTGACACTGTTCACGATTAACAAGATGTGTAACGCAAAAAATTAAAGTATGAATTTCTCTCGCATGCACTGCCTGACGCATTTAAATTATCCGATTTTTTGCAACCACTTAGCTAATGTGTAAACAACATACACGTTTCTTTTGTTCTGTAACGATTGATCGACACAAATAAAGAGAAATCAATGTGTGTTTTATTCACTTATATAAACATAAATTCTACGTGGTTAGGATTTATATTTTTCTGTTCTTCTCATTGGCAATATCGCGTATTGCGTTAAAGAATAACGTCACGAATACGATTCAAAATACATAATGTGACGTCGTTTAACGCTCCAATAATAAAGATATGAGAAATTTTATTTTTTAAAAAAAACTTGTTGAAACTATTTTTGTATGTTGTTCCAAGTATTAATTCGAAAACAAAAAAAAGTAGTACGTATTTTAAAATTGCAACAAAACTGAATTCGCGTTTGTTTCATATTGAAAAAATATTATCGTAATAGAGACATTTTGGCTTTCATAAATCAATCAAATCAATTGTTTTGTAACTATCATAATTCTAAAAAAGAGTTCAGATGAAAATTCAAATTTCGACCAGTATCAATTTGGTAAAAATTCAAATATCGACCAGTATCATTCAATAATCAAATATCCGTTTCTAAAAGAGTCATTTGGCAATGAAGTTTACAAAATTGTGTTACCAATATTGGTAAATTTCTTTTGATACTTCATCATAGTAGACTGTATTAGTATATTTAAATTGGGCTAGAAATACACACAAATAACTAAAAAGTCAACTTTTCTTTATTAGAAAAGTTGAAGCCCTTACTAATATATTTTTATTTCGAAAAACTTATATGCGAGTTTCTTATGTATTCTTTGGAAGTAGAGAGCGCTTGTATCGACTACTTTAATCAATATCCCAACATTTTGTTGCCATCGAATATGAATTTTAAATAATAATTCCGCTTTAAATTACTGTAAGGATTTCACTGAAAAAAAATCTTTATTTGTCCACCTTACAATCCTAACCTAATAACGAATGAGTGTTTCCTATTTCCTCATCTTAACAGTGCCTCGAATCGCAATGTTTGATCGTGAAAAAAACATTATCAACTGAAAAATGATATGGAAAATGCATTGCAATCGGAACCTGTTGTTTCTAAAACAGTAAGTCAATGTATTTAGGAATTTTCCATTCCAAAACTGTAACAGAACTAATAAGCAATTATCGGTAATAATTCCTTAAAGATCTTTTGGTGTACATGAATGCTACTACCATAGGATGTAATCCTTAGTCTTCTATAAGGTAACAACATGAGTTGTTACAAGTTTGTGAGAATGATGAAAAAATTCCAAATAAAAATTCGAATTTGTACAAATTTCTAGAACCGTTCTGTAAAGAAAAAAGCTAAAAAATTTGGAAAGAAACAGCCAATGTTAAATTGTTTTCTTTATCTGGTCAGAATACATAATAATAAAGCATTTAAACTGGATAAAACAGACCGATAATTAGTAGAATGAATTACTTTTGCGCAAAAAGAATTGCTTTTGAAAGAATTAATGTCTTTCAACTCATTCATTAAAAATTAGTGTTTATAAAAAGAACACCATAGCTTCACAAACTACTATATTTTTGCGCGAAAGTATAAAATTAAAACTCAAAGAATATTGGAAAAACACCCTTTACTTAAAAAGAACTTAAATAATTAACAATAATTGTCCTAAAATCCGGTGCTCCGCTTATGGCACTACACCGGACATTGGAAAAATACTGTCGTTATTTTCAAAAATTAACGAAAAAAGCTTGCAATCACCGATAGTATAATACATTTAACTTATACTTACCTCCACAGCTGTGCCTTCAAAAAAAAAAACGGGATCTGATAATCGGCCGGTTGATAGCTCAGTGGTAAGTCACTGGCTTATCACGCCGGGGGTCTCGGGTTTTCGTCTAATAATCTGTATCCGCGAAAGTTTTTAAGTGGTTTTCCTCCCCCATTTAAGCGAATTCTGACACACAAAACCTTAAGTCGAAGCACAAGCGCAGACGTAATAATATCTCATGACCAAAATACATTTGTTTAATTTTCAGATTATCCAAACAGGCAGAAAACTCTTATTCGCAAGTCATTAAAAACCAGCCCGATTGACGTCAGCAATTCACTTAACATGCATCGAGCTTTTAATCAATAGTAATGTTTGGAAATCATTAAGTTTGAGATCTGGACTGCAATCCATCGAATTTCCAGCTTTCGTGCGCGAAATAAATATCTAATGCAGATGATCCAATACCTAATTCTTCTTGAATTTCTGCATGTGGATATTCTGATTTCCCTTAATTAGTTTTTCTGTTGCAATAATGTTTTCAACACACACAATTACTCAAAGTTGTCCAGATGTTAGTTCATCTTCAAATGGACGCCTTCCTCATATAAATCTACAAAAGTAATAACTAATGAAGTTATACAATAAACCTCGACTAAAATCGAACAAAAAGATAATCCAAAAGCACTCCACGAAGATTCCATTTACTTGTTGAAGAACGTACAATTTATGACAATAAAAAGAAGTGTATCTCATAATTCTTTAACTTTAATCAAACAAAAATTGCCACTGAAGAGTGTCAAAAGAATAATCTGCCACCTAATGCAAACATTTTTTTTTTTCATTAAGATACATGGGCTCACTACTAAAAATTTTACATATTCAATTCTAGATAATCCTAAAGCTTATAATAATTCGTACATACACACTTATGAATAAATTTACACATGTTCATTTCATAATTAAAATTATGATATTGAAAAGTGAAAATTTTATTTCTTAATTTAAATCCAATACAATAAGTGTTTATTATAATTCTAACCTGTGAACTGAAGCCATCTACATATAATTGCAATTACGGTAATAATCAAAATAGTCTGCTGTTATTAGAGATATCCTCAATTATTCTGTTTAATTAACTGAATAATTTAGACATATTTTCATTCTCATAATCGTATTTTGCAATCCTAATTATATTTTATTATTTAATTTGGAACATCTGTTAAATGTAGAGAACCACGCATTTCAAAGAAACAGTACTGAATGAATTCATTAATTAATGTACGATGTACGTTTTACAAAATTAGGCGTATAGACAATAAAGGAATGAGTCTTTTGTAATTTATTATTTATCAAAAATTCAATCTAAAAATTTGTATTTGAATTAAAATAAATAGAAACCATTATACACTGTGATTCTAAAATGAATTCCCAAAATAATTTAGTTCCACTGTAATACTCAAACAGGTCGATTTTCAATTGTAATTATCTATTTCAGAAGTGCTAAATTTGTACAAAAACGCATGAACACAAACGTCATTTAATCATGAGAAATTAGACTAGATTATATTAATGGTCAAATACAACGATTATCGACAAGGTACTGATTATAACACGTGTATCTCCTCAGTTAACCTGACTTTCCCGACAAGATGCACACACTGAGTAGTTGTTCATACCCAACCAGTAGCACAAAATAGTGAGAAAACTACATTTCCATCTTTCGGACACAAATGAAACTGCTTAAGAGAAGGACGTATAGTAGAGCACCTATGCATACAGCTTTGCTTCGCAAATTGAATAGTTATGCTATTATTATGTGAACAGCGACATGTATATAGACAGATTGGGTTACTTGAAGTTGCTATAGAACCTATCTCTAATTTAATTCTCTTAATTAGACCTAACAACTTCGAGAACGGTTTTTCTACTTAATTTTGCGCTTCGGGACATTCATTCCGCATTCGTAAAAATTGCATTCCTACCAAACCCTTACATTGGCATAATGCATGTAAAACGGTTTAGTTTCCTGTGCTACTTAGCAGAGTCTACATGTGGTTCCTTCTATCAAGTTGATATTATTCATATGCTTGGTAAGCGTACAATGCTTCATACACAGTTTCGTTTCTGAGACTTGAAAGTTAACTTACCGCACACGTAACAAAAACTGTTGGGATGATTTATACATATTAGTGTTAAAATTTCCTGAACAATAATTTTTCAAGTTAGTTTTTATTTCAAAATGGACCCAATAAAATAAATTAATTAAAAAGGAATTGTAGCAAGCTTTGTTTCAAATTTAATGCTTCTAATCAAGAAAGGCATGATATACTTAATCTAAAACTATAACCAATGTTCACTTCAATGTAACGTAGTTTGCTAAATTTGGATAAATTACCTCAATAAAATGTTACTAAACGATGTATTATGCAAAGATATTCTTTGCATAGATGCGGGCTATCCGCTAGCCAAACTGGAAACACAAGTTTTGCAGATGACCGTAGGTACATATTCCGTACTTCTATGCGATGTACGAGTACAACGCGAGAACCGAGGCGAGCTTAATACTCAATCCACGATAAGCGAGTTCTAAAGCGAAGTTCATTGACCACATCGGGAAAATATGTAATCATAAGTACTTAGTTACTTTACCAGGTGAACATCAACTTTGTACCGACGATCATAATAAGTACTGAAGCCAGTTTTTGCTCCTAACCTACAAAATGATAAATAAGAAGTGATTGCATTCCATATTCTGAGAATTCTGTTCAATATGAAAAGTAAGACTTTGACTTGGATCGTTTTGTATAAAGTCTGGTTCATAATGTTTTAGTTATAAGGTTTGATATTTAATATTTAAAAATAATTCATGCTTTTAGAATATATAACCAATAATAATTAAAGAGTTGTTGAAATATAATTACTTTAAACATAACAATAATTGACGATATTGAACAAAAAAATTCTAAAATCGAAGACATGATTAAAACTGTATTCATAAAAGACCTCTTAAATATTAAAACTAAAGCTCTCTCTTCTATTATATATATATATATATATATATATATATATATATATATATATATAATAAAAAATAAATAAAAACAATTTCCTTATACTTATATTATTTGCTTCTAGGAAAACGATTAAAAAATAGAGATATACAGGGTAGCTTGCAGATATATTGAAATTATTTAGACTTACAAGCTTATTTCTTGAATATTGTATCGGAAAGATGACACACATTTAAAATCTGTGCAATATTATAATTGCTTCCAGAAATTGTCGTGCACGCGCCTCTGTGGTCCGCCGTCAATAATCGAAACTTTTTCAGCAATGGTTTGAGTACTTGAATATTCACAATACTCCTCCTATTATTTAGAATTTAATATTATTTCGAACGGTGTGGTCTCTTCCATCATCCTGCTAAAAATAGAGGATCATCAGATCAATGCCAAGCCGTCATAAGCAAAGTTCAACAAAGTTTGCCCACATATCGTTTTGAATTAATGGGTACTCTTTCGTCATGGTCATTTTCAAAAAGATATGGCCTACAATTCCAAAAAAACACCGACTCCACTCCAAACCGTTGTTTTGTGAATTGTTTTTCATTTAGGAATCACTAGAGTGATGTAGTCAGCTACAATGCTCTATTCCGACTAACCATATGAAATGGTTTTCTCTCCTCTACCCTTCCCCACTATACTATCTAATACAAGTTATTGCGTCTGCCGATTGTTCAGATTTGAAATGTATCAGTCGGCTCCGCCAGATTAGATTGAAGTGTTTTTGGCGTGACCAGGGAATCAATTTAATTTCTGAAGCAGCTATATACTCTTCCCCCCTATAGTAAGATGATTTGGAATCTTCAGAATAGGTATCCATATTATACATATTACCTCATTCATTTGATCAAAATCACTTTTCGGTCAGTTGTTTTTCAAAAAACTGAGTACCATGAAAAAGTCAGTAGTTTCGAAATCCGACGAGAAAGATGAGTGTTGGAGCAAATCAAGCTGTCGCGTTAAAGTTATTTCTTGCAGTCGTTTGTTTTTACTTTAAGCGTCTAACTTTTTTAATAATATTACATAATATTCTCTAGTAATGATTCTCCATTTTCCAATATAATCGACGATACTACATTTCGAAAAGAAAATAATATCATTCACCTTCCTAACGAATAGAACTCTTTTCACCTTAATCGAAGTTAGACTTCTACTCATTGTTTAGACAATTGTTTTGTCCTTGTTGTGTACTAGTAGATTCTGGCCTCATAGATAATTATAAAAACACGCGAAAACACCAAGGACAGCCACAACGCTTTCAAAACTGATTTCGATGTGTTGTAGTGCTTTATTCAGAATCTAAATTGTTGCTCTTTCCATTCTCGCTTTAGTCACTTTTTCTCTTGGCTGCTTAATATATTCATATCCATTTATCTTATATTTTATCAGTTTTTAAAGTTATTTTATACCCGCCGCTTATAGTTTTCATTGCATTCTTGCTGTGTAAGATTCAGTATTTTTAGTCAAAGCTTAAATTCTACTAACGTTAATTAAGTAAGATATTTCCATTGTTTTATAAATCTTTTTTCTTTTCCTTTTATCATACAGAGTTCTTTGTATTATCCCACAGATAATTTGATATCGAATAAGTTTTCTCTTAATATCTTTTCTTGTGTGTACATGTAATTCGTGATGTAATTCAAACTTCTGTGCTTAAACAATTAATATTGAATGGAAGTTTTTCTTATGGTCGTTTACTTTTAATATGAGTGTAGAACTTGACAAGTAATGCTACTGCGTAATACTCTGCTGTGATGGTTTCCCCTTTCTCAATATAGTAGGTAAAAACTACATCACATGCATCCCAAGAAATAATAGTCACCACCTTTACCAATGGGAGTATTTTGCCTTAATCGGAACACTTGAACCAGCCCCTACTCAATGCCTAAACTGTTGTTGTGTCTCAGGTTGTAATGATTGATCCAGGAATCATCAAAAGTTATGAAGATTATCAAAGATTACATTGAAAAATTTTCAAACATTGCTTTGAAATGCTTTGACGTTTTTGACGTTTGGAAAAGGTTAAAAAGCGTTTGAAATCAACTCTAAAAAAGTGTTCAAGTATAGAAAAGTGCCAAAGGAAAGTGAAAAAGTTTGAGGCCAAGGGCGCTACGCTTCTAATGTTGATTTTTATTAGTTAATGGTGCTGCACTAAATAATACGAAAGCCTAATGTTTGCTATTTATGAAGTTCTATAAAAGAATTAACTGGAACGTCTTCTTTTACAAAAAAAAAAGTACGAATTTCATCTTTGCATATTTTGATATGAAAGTATTTTTTGAAAGATATTCATAAGATTCTACAGAAAAAAAGTAAAATGTACTTCCCTAAATATAATTTATCCAAAACTAATTTTGCATGTAGAGCATAGTAGTGTACTATTTTTAAATTTCTCCTTTGCCATATTCACTGCAATAACAGTATTTTGATGTTTGCAGGCGTGTCATAATCATATGTACGTAGATGTCCTAAAAATACTGAATATATCTACATATTTCCAATTGTTCTTCCTCATAAAACTGGAAATTCCTCTTGCTTTTTTTTTGGCAATTTATGCATTCATTACGATTTATTAATGCGCGTCCAAATAGTTGATTATACAGTAGATTCATCGCGAAATTCTATTTTTAAACGGACGAGATCGCGAAGTTATTCGACAAAGCCACGGCCCAAATATTTTAATAGAAAGACGTTTCCCACAACAAGCTTGGCATTAATTAAACATTAAAAAATTCCTGTCCTTTCCCGGTCCTTGTACCGTTCACTCTTCCTTTTTCAGTGTGCTTTCTTTGTCTTTTCTGCACAAACTATCTAACCGTCCGAAAACCGAAAGAAGAATTCACCAAATTAGCAATTCAAAACCGTTCAGAATAATAAAATCAATGAATTACGTCCGAATGACGTAAGTGACGTGAACCTTCGCGTTTCTTCTTTGGACATTCACATCGGCGAAATGAGGTAATACATGTGCAATGAAAATAAAGTATGTTATCCTCCAAACGTATTGTAAATTTAAATATTTATTATATATTCATTGGTTTTTCTAGTACTTTTATTTGTGCAAGATTCGTGTCTTTTAATATGTAGAATTTTAATTTCACATCTATTTCCTCGCAGGTGAAGATAATCTATAATTAATTTTCTTAGACTTTTCATTAACACCAACTTCATTCGCTTAAACGATTTAAATAATCAAATTAATGGTAACAGTTGAAGTTAAACAAACTTTATTTTAGTTGACATGTCCTGAGCTTTCAAAAAATATTCTTTTCAAAAGTTTGGGATAAATATTTATCGTGTTTGGTAATAATTCAGTAATTCAGTAAATAAAATTTCCTGCATTTCTATGATATTTAATGAGAGAATTACCAATTACTTTCTGTAATCTCGCGGCACTTAAGAATTACCAATCAGGGGGGATTTTAGAAGGGAGAATGTATACTTGTTTTATTCTGCAGAATAATTTCAAAATTTTATAATTACCATAACTTAATTCAGGTTAAACCTTTTCGAAATACTAATAAAAGACAAATGTATACGCTAGGTTAGGGCATGTAATAAAAGCACTGTATTTCAGATATTTATCTAGAAAGTCGACAGTTCTAACCTCTTTCCGAGCGATGAAATTTTGAAAACCATTTCTCGTCTCGGTGGTGGTAGTGGATACATCTCCCGATACCCTTCAGTGTAGAACAATTGTCTACACCGCTTGCCCTATTACAGCGAAGAAAGATTAATAACGAACCCATGAAACAATTTACACACCAAATACATATTGTCGCTACTAAGGCCGTTGAAAATGTAAAAAATTTATACCCAGTTGAGCATCTATCAAAAAATAAACAGTCGAAAGATTTGCTTCTGAATTAAGGACAGTTATAATAGGGAAAATGAAACGTTTCAGATCCTTAAACTGCTGAAGTCTTATTAAAAGAAAAATTAAACTATACTTGAGACACTTGCAAGATCTGAATATAGTTTAAGAATACAATGGCTTAAAGAAAGAAAAGACGATAAGCCACGTAGGTCTGTGTAAAGACACTACGAAAATAGCCGCGCTACATCATTGTGTTGGAAGGCAAAATCAGAGAAGTTGCGTGGTGGTCAGTTTCTCTGACAACTAAGCGATATTAAAAACATCGGATTCGATACAGGTGAATTCTAAACGTGTTAGTGTGAAGACATATGTCCAGTATGAAATCAGTAATCGCAAAAAAGCGACGATAACCTGATGAGTCAAATTACAGATGGAATCGACGACGAAAAGGAGGTATTAAAGATAATCCCTGCTAGCATTCATTTAGTGCCTCCAGTATAAAGAAAGAACACTACGTAAGTTAAATACCAACCTGATTTATACAAATCAAACGGTCGCAACAGTTAAATTAACATTAAGGAAATTCCTCGAAGATAGTTGTCCAAAACAGAAGTCAGGTTCGTTTAAGCGATTGAATCTAATTAGTAACAGTGAAAGTTTACCAGAAATTAATATTCTTTAAAGAGAAGACAGGATACCAATATTCAAGGTTAGAGGGATATGGGTCCTTAAATCAAATAGAACAAAGTAAGTGGTCGAAAAGTTCTGGAATTGGGCTTCACGTGGAAGACGATCGCGAAGAAGATCGTAAAAATTTTCAAAGAAGCAGTAAACTAACGTTATCTCCAAAAAAAATTCTTAGAAATGAGAAGAGAAAAGAATTGGTCATATAAAACAGCACATATTCCAAATAATATATTAAAAAATCAAACAAGCTTTTATATTATTTCCATATTACATCACATGACACTTTTCACTACTCACTCCATAAACTAATTTAGGTTCATTTGAGTACTCTTAAAGTACTAAATTTTCAGAGTGCAAGTGCCCGAGATGATTCAATTATTTGAAGAAGTACAGATCATGTCTGCAAAATTTAGCGACATACAATGTGTATACACTCTCACACAATCGGAAATTGTTTTATTATGCAGTCATTCTACGAAGAGACCACTCCTAAGTTGGCCTTGTACGAGCCAGTGACCTGCACCTGCCCTACTGTCATACATTCATCACAAATCATCGGTCTTATACATATACACGAGAAGGTGTTATATTTATTGCTACTGCTCCTTATAACTATCAAGATGCAAGAACGTGCCGTGGACATTTAAAATCGTTATTAGTTTCTGATGATCGAGCTTAATAAAGTTTACTGCACGACCAGATAAAAAGAACTATCCGATGGTATTCGATTGTGATTAATTGTCGTCGATATTAATAGAAAAGAAATTAAAAAAGAGTATAAAGCGGTTAGGTTCTTGTGTGCACACGTCTAGACTGCGAGAGTTGAAACACCGGCTATAAAAGGAGAGCTACCATAAATGATTTAGAAATGCTCATTCCACCTTGGCGCCGTTTGATTTTACACTGACATATTACCAGAATTCCAATTAGGTTTTCATAATTAAAATAGCTGCTTTTCAAATTTCTTCGAAATGGATCATAAAAGATTGTACACAGCATGACATTTTTAAATTGTTAGACAACGTGCTAAAACACACATTACGGCTTCTGTACTACTTTAAACGAAGAAACTATTTTACTAAAAACTACTTATATTTAACATAGAGGTGATAATAATTTATAATTTTCTTAAATATAGAATACCACCTTGTACTATATACATATAAAGTGTACTAATGATTGGCAACAGATTATTTTCGCACTTACATCGATATATGAATGAATGAATGGTTTATTGATCATCAAAGATTACATGGCAAGCCATCGATAAATTATAACGCTCTGTCCTACTCTTAGTAGGACAATTAATAATTATTATTCTTACCTTAAAGGATTCCTTTGCTTGACCTCCAGTGTATTAAAATTAACTCAAAAAAAATAACTCGGAGAGTGGGGAGGGGTCTCTCTAAATAAGATCTAATAGGACGCCACAGTATTGTTATCGTAAAAGCCTATACTCAATATCGGAGCAAAAGGAGGATCATAAAATACTTTCAGTATTTAGTTAACATCAAAGGGGTGGGTCCATTTTATAGTCGAATAGAAAAGAAAAGAAAAATTAAACAATATAACAAGTTATCTGCTTCTGAGCTTCCGGGCTGGAACCGCGTCACTTATATATCTCCCGACGTCTCGTCTAAGTAACACTATTCTATTCTTCAGTATCATCTCCAATATTTTTGATATCAGTGGGATGATGAAAATAGAGCTGTAATTGCTTGTATTGTTCAAATCGTCTTTCCTTAAGCATAAATCATATTCTATGCTGGTATATATGAAATATGGATAAAATATTATTTCTAAGCATTTTTCCATTTGCTAGGAAGCACCTTGACCAACAGCCAAAACAAGAACAAAAATACTATATAAGATAATGTAAGTTTCTACAACGTCTTCAAGCATATGTTGATTTGTACATGAAAGAATATCTGCCAAAGGAATTTCCAAAGGTTTAAATGTTGACCAAAAGCAAGCCAGGGTGAAAGCATCGTACCCGGTATAAAAAACTTCTATATCGGTATTATTACTGATAATAAAACTTAGATGCATTTCCATTAACCAGAAACAAAGCATTAGTCCATTGATTGGAGGCACTTTGATTCTTCAAGGCCTAAAAAATGGTGCACTCAAAAATCCGCTGGAAAATTTCTCGCTTCAATTTTCTTTAATTGTAATTGTTGAGCAATGTTTGAAATATTATTCATAATTGCTTAGTATTCTACGAGAAAAAATTGCAGGAAAAAAACATTGCAGGCAATAAATCTCCACACAAATTATACGTCGCCATGGAAAAAATTCACGATCTAGAGCCGAATTACATGAAAACTCTGTTCACCCATCTGTTTCTCTCTGATAATCACCTATTCTCTCGACTATAGAAAAACCTATAAGCTCGTAAACTTTCTGCCAACAAAGAAGTGGTAGAAGCTATAGAGATATAGTTTGTAGAGCAAGATGAATTTTTTTTAAGAAACCAGAGACGTAGGTTCGTTTGAGTAAAATACAATACTTCAAACATTGTTTCTATGGTAAGATAACAATTTATTAGTACATCCTCTTAAGCTAATTAATTCTGTTACAATATTCTTCGTTTACTTTAGTTTTTCGTTATATTGTTGCAAACAAGCATTGAGATTATGCTACAACTATGAAAGCGCAGAATAGCATTTATTCTGATGAAACCATAATAACTAAATATCACTGATACTCCAAAACAATCAAAATTTTAAATTAATTTAATGTATTTTCAAAATTTCTTTGTAAGTTTGACTACTTAACTTGCAGATTTAAATTATAATCTATGCGCGCCATCTATGAATTCTTCGAAAAGATGCTGATACAAAATTTTTATAATTATTTAAATAATTATTAGATATAAAGAAGTCATTTAATTATGTACAAAGCATATTGTCAAATATGGAGATTAAATAAATTTATTTTACCAACGGATTTTCGTCCAAAATTACATTCTATGTGCGCCATCTATATATTTTATAGCAAACCTCAAATCGAAGTGAGTTCTTTGAAAAGATATCGACAGAGAATTAATATAATAATTTAAGGAAATTAAAGATAAAATCATTCAATTACGTACAAGCACATTGTATCATGTATGTACGTTTTCTAAGAAACTATCACTTAAATCTCATAGAGACTCAACATTTCCACTTGAACATATCTTCAACACACTTCTTGTGCAGTTATTTTCATCACAACCAATTAACGACTTCTTGTCATTATTATTGACTGTTATTATACGTACATCACGTCTATATCTGTATTAACTTGTAACACTCGCACCGTTATATTAATCAAAATTTCTTTTGTTACAGCACCTGTCATAGAACAAAACACAGAAATGGATTCGTACTATCCAGGTGAGTGTGTAGTTCTTTAGTAAATAAAATGTTAACTTGCTCTCTCTGGTCCTCGTCTCTATAATATATACAAATAATATATACATACTATAATATATCAGATTAGTTTCTCGTCGTGTTATTGAGAATCTACGAGGCATAAACAAATATTTTAGGACGATAGGTTATCGAAAAAAAATGAATAACCACTTCTTAAAATCTCTTGTTATTATTGCAAACAGTTTTTTTTCTCTTTTAATAAACTTGCAACCTTCATTATGTATAAGAATCATCAGCTTGTCTTAATACACTTGCATTAAATGCAGGCTCATCCAAAATAATTAAAAGATGATTGAATGACGCTACTTTCTTTATTGTTTAAATAAATACTTCTATAGACAAAATATTAATCTGTCATTTGCTTTATAAACAATTTATTTTAGTTTTTATTAGATTCGTCTCAATGTATACCAGCAAAACACTTGACGATTACATTGTTTTATGATCTTAAATACTATTTATTTGTACCTAACTAATACGAGGGGAGAATAAAAAATTCGACTTCAAGAATGTTACTAGTTTATCAGGTATTTTTTCCAACACTGGAATAACTTGCGAATGCCATTAGAAAATGTCTTTTGATTATGTGCGCAACCTTTATCACTTCCTCGCTCGACTAGAATTTCATACCTCTCAAAGTCTACTAAGAGATCTAAAAAGAATTACTTCGAGAGTTCAAAGTAACTATGGCAGATGAGGAAAATTTTCCATCGGTAGTGTTCGAACATTCCTTGTGTTAAACGAATGAAATGTAGATGCCACTATACTAGAGATGAATTATGCCTAGATCGGATACTCCGGGTTGTTTCGTTCTTATAGAATTCTGACTTTGGAAGGAATCTACCAGAATTAGACCATGGATACTCCAAAATCCTCTGGCGTTGAGTGGAATTTGAGCAGTGCCATTTCACACTGACCTATTTATTTTCTGAAATGTAATAGTCATCCACGTTAATTATGTTGACTAAAAAATCATCGCTTTCATTAGAGACGTAAAACGTCTTACCTAATTGGTGACTACTGTAGTACCACAGCCTGGCAATAGAAACGTTTTTAAGTAAAGTTTCAATGGCAGGTTTTTACTCGTGTGTTTTTTCCTGGTAGCACTCCATTTTCTATTTACCTTGATGGTATTTATACTAGAAAATAATATCTCATTTTCAAAGCTTAAAAGAACGGATAAAGAAAATGGAAAAGAAGAAGACAAAAATCATTTCATATGCTTAGAAGTAGATGTTAAAAGGAATACTTGCAAAATTTTCCAGTAAAAAAAAACTAAGTCGTCCTCAGTAACCCAAAAATCAAATTTAGTAATCATTATTAGTTCGATTTTCAAGTTCACGTGCAAACCCACACTATGCATTGTGTTGAAAATAAAAAATTATGAAGACAGACATCCGTCAGAGTAACTTATTAAAGCAATAATTTTTACAAGACAGTCTCTTTCAGAGCTTCCTTAAAGACAGCAGTAAACGGACTGCCTAAATAGTAAATTACATATTTTTTTCAAACGATGGAACAATTTTCCCAACGTTAAGTAAAAAATGCAATGAAAAACGTTATAATTAATAAAGCATGGCAAGACAGAGACATTGCGATCCTTGTACAAAGTCTGATGGCTTCCATTTTTCTATGAGAAGCTGAATGTTGAATTACTAAAAGATATAATGTCTTCTTGCTATTTGTAGGTACAGTATACAGTCTACACACATACAAATACACTATAAATGTGGAAACGAAAAGTGGATTTGGTGCCCAACAAAGAAATTCGAACAACTAATTGATTTGAAATTTCTCAAGTTAAAGGGAAAAAGCTAATGAAACAAGGCTAAAAGATCCATCGTCAATGTCAACTTCAATAACATTCACAAAAAAGCCAAGACACTTAAAGGAGACACAAACACAAACCACAATAGATTTGTAAAGGTCACAATGCAATAAACTCTGTAAACATCTCGAGAAGTCCATTTTCGATTATCAGAAGTTTGTTCACGTAGAACATTCTGGTCATACAGCTCCGAGGTCTGCCGATAATATAGTGATCATCATTACATCTGACTCCCAACTTAATCGAATCGAAAGTACAGTTAACTTTTTTTCTACGTGAAACATTTCATCGTGCAAAAGTTAGAATAGCCAGGAAAAAATCGATAAAAGAGAAAACGCATTTAGAGAAATCGTGGTCTTTACAAGTGAGGAGACAATTAAAAAAAAAGAGAGCGTCATACTAGATTATGAAGGCCTAACCAAAACTACGTTTTACAAATACGCAGTGCTATTGGATATCAAGGGGAATAAAAAGAGCCAAAAAGCCAGACCACAACCTTCGAAAACTCTCAGCAATTATCAATATCATTTGGTCGTTAACAATATCAAAAGATATCCCATTGTGCTACCTTCAAAAAAGGACACCGCACAAAGGATACTATCGAACGATCGAAAATACTAACGACTTTTTTGGTCTATGTGTTATGCTGCGTCGGCCCGACGACGGCGAGAAACTAGAAGAATTAAATCATTCTGTATAGTACTTTGGTCGGCGATAAGCATAGCCACTGTTTAAATTTGGCCTACCGCTGATCTAGATAAAAACATACACTTTCGTATAGGTTCATATTTTTCTTCAGTAAATGAAAGTGTAATAATGATAAATACATTTATATTAAATAGTCCATCCGCAATTTTTCAAATTCTACGCTGTACATGGACATATCTTAACATTAGAAGTTTTAATTTCATAAATTGAAAAGTTAAATTTACATGAGTATTCTTCAAGAAAATTTACATATGTGAATACAAACACAGTAAAGTAGTCTGGTCTTAAGAGCAAAATAAAAGTAAATGGTTATTTACAAAGTGACTGACGATACCACGATAAATGCCAAGACAAACAAGAAACCGAAGAAGACAAGTCTAGATTAATGCTTTTAATGTATTGTTTCGTGCAACATTTAGCACAAATGCATGCAGGCGATTCGCTTTTTAACACCAAACATCTAATAAATCACTAAGTGCTGTCATACAACAAGAAAATTTCTATTCATTTGAAAGAAGTACAAGAGTAACTGTATCTGAAGGATAACTCTAGTACTTCAAACAACACAGAATATTTTCTGTTTAGGAACTCCCGTAAATAATTTTAAAGTAATTTTTAAATCACGTAATTTCGTTATTATAAAATAACAGTTTCACATTATTGAAAATAACATCTACATTTTTTCTTCTTGTCTTCCGGGCTGGTACTCTTTATTTACGAAAACTTAAATAATTAACAATAATTATTCCAGAATTCGGTGCTCCGCCTGTGACACTACACCGGATGTAACCTAACCTTAATCTTTACTTACGATAAAACTATCTAAATCTAAACTAGTCTTATCCAAGGCTCTAAACGGGCGTAGCCCGCGTCCTGCTTAAATATTATTCACAATTCCGCTCCTACCCTGCGGAAGTAGTCCGCTCCTTATAAACCTCATTCACTAAAATGTCCAATATTCAAACATACACATCCCTTCAGGTCGAGAGGCCTGCACCGTCGTCTTGTCTCTGCTCGCCAGTCGTGGTCTTCATCTTCCCGATGGAATCTCTCCTCCTTTTGGGATTTTGGGCCCCTGTAACAACAAAGAACCCGATTCCGGGCTGATACTGCGTCTCTGGCATTACTGCTTCACTTGCTGACGTTTCGTTCGTTCATACAAGCGACATCCTTAGAGCTACTCTTGATCTTAGTATTGCTCTGAAACCGACGATCCCTTAGCTCTGGAAAGGGTTGTAAGCGTTGCCCCGGAACACTGTTATGTTTACGGTGGAATGGTTTTGAAAGATAGCTTTGCCACGTGTTATGTAAAGAGTTGCCGTCATAATATATAAAATTGTTAGAATATTCTTGTATTTCTATGGATTCAAGGAATTTGTGGTTGTAGTAGGGATTGCAAGGTAGAATAAAATTTAATATAGTGTCTGATGTTTAACCTATACTCAGCATATGCAGACGCGGCTACACGTGTCATCCTAGTACAACATTCCGGTTCAGCAACAAGAGCCAACCGAATGCTTTATCTCACCAATGTACCCAGAAGTTTCTAGATACTTAGCGTCTTTGACGGAGCAGGTGTCCTATAGCGTGGAGTGAGATTTTCAATTGATTCTGCTGTTGTGCTTCAGGAGAACTCTACCGAAATGGTCAGTTACACCTTGGATATAAGTTCAATGGATATTAGAAAAAAAGTGGATTGAGAAACAGATCTGGATGGTCTTGTTGATATTGGTTTATGGTGCGATGGATATCTTGCTTGGAATATTTATTATTGTTTATGTTCTGTTCCAAACCGCAAACCAAAACGTTATGAACTACATATACAGTGCAGGCCTGAATTTATAGGAAAAGTAGCTCGCCGAGCATTAGATAAAGATAAAATTTCAAAATATCACACGTATTCGGCATTAAAATTGAGTTTATTCGATCAATACAACATTCGAAATCTTTTAAGCTTATCGAAAATGTATGCATATATACAAGAGATGTTTCAAAAGTTCCAAGAATTTAGCTATATTTTTCTACTTCATCAATTTTCATCAAAATTACAATGTAGTTTCTCAATATAACCCCCATTTAATTGAATACATTTATCTCAACAACGTGAAACTGATTTTTTTTAATTTATCCTCAAAAATCTTTTTCAGTTTCTCTGCCATCAACCTATTTATATTAAGTTTTACCTAAGCTCTGAAATCGAATACTCCATTGTCTTTTTTTCAAATTTGGGAACAGATAATCACTAGGAGCCAAATCTGGTGATTAAGACAGATGTGCAGCCATTTCCCAGCGTAATTCGTTTAAAACATCCTTCATCCTTCCTCCCGTATTAGATCTTTCATTGTGCGTTAATTGTAGTGACTTTCAGTAGACACATAGAGGTATTTATAGAGCACTCACAGTTGAGACGCTTGGACCACCTACAACGAATAAACGATACAAGGCCAGTAAAAGAAATATGAAGAGCCCAGATTCAAAAGGTTGGGAATAGAGGAAGACCGAAACAGACTTGGAACGAAGCCATAACAAAGATTATCGAGAAAAGGAGGAGGACGAAAATGGAAGCTAGGGAAATGGCAAAGGATAGAAATGGATGGAGAACATTTACAAGAAGTGAACCTGACACCACTAGTAGTACAAGGGACTAATAGATTATATATACATATGTATATATATATATATATATATATATATATATATATATATCATGTGTATATCGAAAATAGACCAAAAATTCAAAAGTTTTAATAGAAATATGCCGATACAAAAATCCAAAAACCCTAAACATTATTATTAAACATAAAATTTTGAATGACTGTGCCATTATTAACGAAAAAGGAGATATAGACCAGTGTTAACACTTAAATTGTGTACATATATAGACATGTTTAATGTGAATAATTTTATTTTCAGTTGCCGATTCCACAGGTTGCTACTACAACTTTCAACACTACGACGAAGGTGATCGAATAATCACGAACGAACCATGCCTAAATTGTACTTGCCATAATAGAATGCTCATGTGTTATTTAAGAGTATGCCCCTTCATTAAAGCAATAGGAGAGAACTGCAAAGTTGAAAAACGAGTAGACCAATGCTGTCCAATCATCACATGTCCCGAAGGTAAGTCGATTGCTTGGCTCGAATAATCCCAGAAAAATTATTTTTACGAAACATTGCAGTTCCTGTTCAACTTCTGACGTCAACCACCACAGAATCATCAGGTGCTACTTCAGAAGTGGGACATTTGGACACCTACGGATGCTCGATCGATAAATTATTTTACTCAGATGGTGCCAGAGTTCCTTCAAATCCCAGCAAACCCTGCGAATTATGCTATTGTATAAGAAATAAGACTGCTTGTGTGATGCAAGAATGTACACTAAACATTGAAGGTTGTACACCCATATATCAAGAAGGAGTCTGTTGTCCAGTGAGATATGATTGCGGTAAGCATTTAAACAAAAAACGTAATGAAGTAATAACTTTATAATTTACTTATTTTAGAACACGAAGAAGACTCTCTCGGTGAAACCACTGTTGTGCCAACTACTACCACCACGCTCAAGACAATATTTACAACATTACCTGTTTCAACTCCTTCCGATTGTATTCATGAAGGACAAATCTTCGCCGATGGCGCTCTAATAAAAAAAGAACTCTGCGATCACTGTTACTGTATGAAAGGTGATATTGTATGTGCCGTACAAGAATGCGGACCGACGCCTCTAGATAAAGTAAACTGTACCGCCTTACCTGTTAAAGAAGGTCAATGTTGTCCGGATACTTACGACTGTGAAAATATATCAGAAGAAGAATTAACAACAACTTATTATGAACTGACAACACAAACATCGATTAAAGAAACAGAACGTACGACAGAACACGAAATCGTTACCACGAAATCAGAAATTACAGCAGTTACACAACCAGCAGAAATTAGTGAAAATATTCCGTCAGAAATAGAGGAACACAAAGTCCCTCTGCTAGCCTCTGAAAACCTAACACCGCAAGAACGAAAACCCATTGTACATCCAGACGAAGCAATAACCTCTGCTGAGCAAACAACCGAAGCAATAGAAGAAGAATATACACAATCGGGAGAGGTACTAGGAGAAACGGCAACCCATAAAGAAGTATTAACTGAAAAAGAGCCAATACCTCAACAAGCGGAAACAATGAATACAGAAAATGTTTCAGAAAGCATACTTTCAAACGAAATCGACTTGGAAGAAGAATTAAAGAAGGAAGAAGCAGCTTCCTCGACATCAAAATTATACGAAGAAAGTACAACCGAAACACATGAAGCGGAAATACCTTCGAAAACTACAATAGACTCTACCGCTGAAAGTGAGCAACCACAAAAAGTAACTGAGGAAGCACTTGTTCCAGTAACAGAACCTAAATATGAAACTAATGCGGAATCTCAAGAAAAAGAAATAACTACACCAAAATCTAGCCAAGCTGAAGATGAAGTAACACATATAGTCCTAAAAGAAGAAGAAACTACAACTATTGAAGAATCTAATGAAATTTTGCCAGGGGAAGTTACTACAGAAAGAATGATACCAGAATTATTCTCTGAAGCTGAAGGGACTGAACCAACCCAAAGTATTCAAACCGACCAACCTCAAATTTTCCTCGAATTTGCCAAGGACTCATCTACGGAGCATACTAACTTGATAACAGAAACACCAGACTATTTGGAAAGAACAGCAGTTCCAAGTGAAAAAGTACCAACCACAATAATTCCACATGATGAAGACGAAGAAATAAATCAGTCACCTGTATCTGAAAACGTTCCTTATGAAGCCGAAGCTACTAGTACTGAAAGTGAGAAAGAACCTGTTCAAAAAATATCTACAATAGAACCTGTTACTATTAAATCTGTGAGCGATGAAACTGAAGTACAACAAACAGAGGTACCAAAAGAAGGCATACAAGAAGAAATTCCAATAACACAAGAAAAAGAAGAAGCAATAACAACAATGACTCAACCGGAGGAAAAAATTATCGAACCAGCTGTTTCCGAAACTACAGAAGCACAGCTCATTGAACCTACAACTGAAGAAAAATCTGAAGGCCTCATGGACACAGAGAAAGTAGAAGAACCAGTTATGGAAGTTGAAAAAGAAGAACCGGAAGAAGTTGTAACTGAAGAAGAACAAGCAACCGAAAAAAAACTATCCGAATTCGAAGTTACCAGCGAAATATTTAAAGAAACTGTTACAGAAAAGAAACAATCTGAAAGTGCAGAAATAACTGAATCTCCAATACAATCCGCTACAGAAAGTCTCTCAATAGAAACATCTGAAAGTCACGAAAATGAAATAGAGACTACTGAACCTAGTGAAGTCCATAATGTATCTGAAATTGAAAGTCAAACTAATAAAGTTTTGCCAGAATCAGAGATTTCTTCAGAAAAAACAGAAAAAGTTTCCCCAACTTTAGAAGAACATAAACCATTTGAACATACATCAGCTGCAACGTTAGAAGAAGAAAATGAATTAGACAGCCATACTGAAGCGGATGATTTCGAACATGACGGTGAAGAATATGAAGATCATAATCAAGAAGCAGTAGAAGAAGATAAGGAAGTAGCAACTCACGAAGAACCACACGAATCACATACTGATAAACATGTTACGACAGAAAAAGCAGAGACCCTGGACCGAGAACCGGTTACATTATTAAGTCAAGGTCATTCTGAAGAAATAGAAGCAATTACTGAAATAGTACTCTCTAAAGCTCCCGACTTGCCAGAAAGTCAAGTAAAAGTACATGATGAAAAAGAGACAATACCAGAGTCTGAAGCAGAACAATCAACGGTTTCTGAAGATAAACATGAATCAATAATCCCTGTAACTTCAGTAACACCAACAAAATCTGATGAAAGTATCACAATTATACCACCTCAAAAGGAATCGGACACGCATGATATAGTATTGGAAGTAACTGAAACAACAGAAGAAAAAGAAGCATCTGAAAGTAGCACTACCATGTCAGAGAAAACACAAAACGAAATAATAGAAGCACCAATTGAAACCGAAGAAAAAGAAGCATCCGAAAGTAGCTCTACCATGCCAGAGAAAGCACAAAACGAAATAACAGAACCGCCAATTGAAACCGAAGAAACACTAACGACCACTAAAGTACCAGAAAAATCAATCGAGCAAACACCAGAAGCACCTGTTGAAGTAACGAAAGCTCCAACAGAAGTACCAGAAACTCCTATTCAATCAACGGAAACACCTGGACTGAAGTTAGGTTCCATTACCGAGTCTTCGGTACATATCGGTGAAACTACAATAACAATTTCCGAAATACCAGCAGAAGTGCCAGAACCTATAACAGAGCAGTCACAACCGCCTGTCGAATCCTCAGAATATCCAGTACAAGCCCCAGAACTATTAGCAGAAGTAACACAATCACCGGAAATCCCTAAACCAACATCGCACGGTTTAGTAGAATCTCCAGAAATAGAAATAGATACAATAAAGACATCAGAAGAAGTTTCAGAAACTGTTATAACAACAGAAGCACCCATTAAGCTAGAAGAAACGCCAATAGAGTCATCACAATCTCCAAGTGAAACTCCAGCAATACCTGTGGAAATTGAATCATCAAAAGAAACCCTAGTAACTGAAGAAGAAACAACAGAGCCCCCAATAGACACTTCGGAAATTCCTGTAGACGAGGTTAACCTAACCAATGAATCGCCAGCCACTACCGAAGAGACAGTAATAATTTCGGGGGAAGCAGAGATTTCAACTGAGAAACCAGAGAGTGCCATAGAAACAGAAAGTCCAGTTAAAACACTAATAGCTTCAACACCGGAAGCACTCGCTCCAATAACAAAATCTCCTGCAGAGACGTCAGCAGTTTCAGAACAAACATTCCCAACTTCAACAGAAATAACACAAAGTGCGGTAGAAACAGAATTAATCGAAACTTCGCAAGTTAATACAGAATTACCGCAAACACCTGTGGAAACAACAGCATCTGTTTTAGAAGAACAAGGCACAACGGTCAAATTATCAGAATCTTCAGCATTAGAAACAGAGACGATAAAGGAACCTGTATCACCTCCTTCGGAATCTCCAATCGAAGAACCAAAACAAACGACAACAATAAAATCGGAGGAGCCAAGTGAATCATCGGAATATCCTCCAAATGAATCGAAAATTTCAGAGGAGATACCGGAATCTCCCTTAGAAACAGAGACGACACCAGTAAAATCTGAAGTACACAAACATCCAGAAGTTACTTCAGTTACAACCGAAATGACCGAAGAAACTGATTTAAAAATTTCTGAAGGAGTAACTTCACAAGAAGAGATTGAAATAATAACAGATATTCCTCAACCGACTGGCAAGCCAATAGAATCCTTTGATCACGTAACAGAAGCTGAACCAAATATTTCTACAAGAAAGCCAGAACATGAAGAAATACCAATAGTAACACCAGAAAGTGAATCATGTTCACCAGGTGGTGACTGTGAAAAAACACAAGGTTCTCTAGATCAATCAAAGGAATCCTGTGAAAATAATGATGATTGTAAAACTCTACAAGAATCTACTCCACAAATTTGTGCCGATGGACACGAATGTGAAGAAAAATTGCCCGAAAATACTGAAATGCCCATTCAGCATGAAATTAAACCAAATGATTGTTTAGATAATACCGATTGTGTAATAGTTCAAGAAGAAAAAGTGTCCTCAACATGTTCAGATGGAGAACAGTGCAAGGAATCACCAGAAGAAATACAAATTGCTTGCAAGGAAGGTGAAAATTGTAAAGAGGGAATCCCCGTGGAAACACGGCCTGTAACGCAGGAAACAGGAACGGAACATGAATATCAACAATCAACTATTGCTATTCCTTCACAAAATGAAATCGAAGAAGAACATATTGAAACAGAAGATCCTCTCTCTATAGATCACAATACGGAGTATGTACATGAAGAAATTGAAATCGAACAAGAAACTGTTACAACTCCCTATACTGAAACGCAAACGCTTAAGAAAGAAGGTGAATATGAATCTACAACCTTGCTACCTACAGAAAGCGTAGTCCCTACCGAATCCGAAGATACAATACATCCTGAACAGCCGGTACAAGAAGAAATTTCTCAAACAGAAATTCAATTAATATCAGAAACAACCGAAATCTCTAAAGAAAAAGTTGAAGTTAGTAAACCCACTGAGAAAACTAATGAAATTCCATACGCGCCAGTTGATGAAAATGTACAAGAAATATTACCGGGGAATAAAGTCTCAGTAGAAGAAACAACAATTTCTGTTGAAGAAGCAACGCCTAGACAAGAAATAGAACAGAAACCTGAAGAACCCGTTGAATTACAGACTTCAACAGAACCTTCAGAATCAGAAAGTTCTGATGAAAAAGTGCAGTCAATAGAACTTGAACAAAGCGAGATAACTCCAACCAAAGCTGAAGAATCAACAGAAATAAGTACAGATATTCCACATAAATCGATATTAACGCAAGAACCTGAACAGCAAACGCCACAAGAACAAACGGAATTCCCTGTACCGTCAACTGTAAATCTTTCCGACGCTATAGTCACTGAGTTAGTAGAACCTAGTTCAACTGAATTAACCAAAGTTGCTATAGAAACTAAAACAGAGACGTCGTTAGAGCAAGTATCACCTAATGAGGAACAAATACAAACGCAAGTAGTATCCGAAGACGAAAGCAAATGTAATGATGAAAAATGTATACTTAGTCAGGTAACGCCTCTTGAAAGTGAACAAAAAAAAGAAGGAACTCCAAAGCCAACAGACGAGGAAGAATTTAATAAAGTAGCTCAAGATGCAGAAGGAAACATAATTCCTGGTGAAGGTAGTTGCCTTGTTGATGGGCAAACTTACGAAAACAATTCTAATGTTCCTCCAATAAGCCGCTGCCAAATTTCGTGTAAATGTATAAGCTCAATACTTCAGTGCGAAAGTGTTACCTGTTCTCCTGCTCCATCTAATTTAGAAAACTGCATGCCAATATACCACAGTCCAGATAGTTGCTGCCCTACGTACAGTTGTAGTAAGTTTTATCGGGTTTAAATAAATTCTTAGTAAAATATCTAATCATTTTCAGCATTACCAGGAATATCTACCATTGAGTCAGACAACCAGTTAATGGAAACGACGACGAAAGAAGCAACTCAAGAACGAATTACAGAAATAATAACTTTACAAGAAACAGAAGCTCCGTATAAGGAAGAACATCTTAAACCAATTGAAGAAGAAATAACGGCAGAACACACTCAAGCTCCTCTTGATGAAAAGACTGATTTGAAACCAACTGACGAATTACTAACAGTGAATGAAAAAGAGGAACTTCATACAGAAGAGCCTTATGATGAACAATATGACATTAACCCAGTTGATAAAAAATCAACAGAAGCTCCACTTGGTGAACAATCTCACTTCAAACCAGTAGAAGAAGAACTAACAGTAACCGAAGAAGAAAAACTAGAAACAGAAGCTCCTTATGATGAACAATCCCACGTCAAACCAGTTGAAGAAGAACCAATAATAACTGAAAAAGAAGAACAAACCGAAACTTCGTACGATAAACAACCTAATGTGAAACCTACTGAGGAAGAACCAATAGCAACTGAAAAAGAACAGCCAACAGAAACTCCTCATGGGATACAATCGATCGAAGAACAGTCAATGACAACAGAGAAAGAAGAATTACAAGCAGAACCAGAAAAAGAATCAACGATAACCGAAAAAGAAGAACTACATACACAAGCTCCTCACACTGAACAACTTCCCGTTAAATCAATTGAAGAAGAACCAACAGCAAATGACAAAGAAGAACTAGAAACAGAAGCTCCTCATGATGAGGAACTTCATGGTAAACCAATCGAGGCAGAAACGATACCAGCTGCCGAAGTAGAACTAGCAACAGAAGCTCCTCATGATGAGGAACTTCATGGTAAACCAATCGAGGCAGAAACGATACCAGTTACCGAAGTAGAACTAGAAACAGAAGCACCTCATGATGAACAAACTCATGATAAACCTTTTGAAGAGAAACAAACAGTAACTGAAAATGAATTACAAACAGATCTTCCTAGCGAACAACCTCACGTTAAACTAGATGGGGAAGAACAATCAACGACTGACAAAGAAGGAATAGAAACAGAGGCTCCTCATGACGAACAATTTCATGGTAAACCAATCGAACAGGAACCAACAGCGACTGTCGAAGTGGAACTGGAAACAGAAACTCCTCATGATAAACCTGTGGAAGAAGAACCAACCCTGACTGAACAAGATATACAAACAAAAGCTCCTCCTAAGGAACAACCTTCCGTTAAGTTAGATGAGGAAACACTAACAGCAACTGACAAAGAAGGATTAGAGACAGAAGCGCCTCACGATGAACAAATTCATGGTAAACCAATCGAGGAAGAACAAACAGCAACTGTCGAAGTAGAACTGGACACGGAAGCTCCTCATGATAAACCTGTGGAAGAAGAACCAACACTAACTGAACAGGACACACAAACAAGAGCTCCTACTAAGGAACAACCTCCCGTTAAGCCAGATGAGGAAGAACCAACAGCAACTGACAAAGAAGGACTAGAAACGGAAGCTCCTGATGACGAACAACTTCATGGTAAACCAATCGAAGAAGAATCGACGGCAACTGTCGAATTAGAATCAGAAACAGAAGCTCCCTATGATGAACAAACTCATAATAAACCATTTGAGGAAGAAACAACGCAAAAAGAATTGCCAACAGGAGCTCCTATTAGTGAACAACCTCACGTCACACTAGATGAGGAAGAACCAACAACTGACAAAAATAAAATAGAATCAGAAGCTCCTCATGAGGAACAACTTCATGGTAAACCAGTAGAGGAAGAACAGACGGCAACTGTCGAAGTAGAATTAGGAACAGAAGCTCCTACTGAAGATGTGAAATTAGTTGAGGAAGAACCAACAGCAACTGAAAAAGAAGAGCCAGAACAAACGAAGCTTCCCTATGACGAACAATCCCACATCAAACCAATTCAAGAAGAAGTAACATTAACTCAAGAAGAAAAATTACAAACAGAAGTACCTTATAGCGAAGAGCCTAATCTCAAACCAGATGAGCAAGAATCAACGACAGCTAAAGTAGGGGAACCAATTTATACACCAGTTGAAACAGAGATGGAATACGTACCAAGTGAAGATGAAACTAAACCAAATAAACAGATTCCAGATGAAGACACTCATGAAGAAGGTTCTGGCCAGGAATATGAAGTTACAACAATGTTAAAAGCACAAGAAGCAGAACCTACACCTATAAAACCAACTACTACCACAGAAGAAGTAACTAGGGCTATTGAAGAACATACAGTATCACCAACTGCCACGGAACAAAGTTTACCATCTGCTACTATAAAATCTGATCAAACGGAAAAACCAGAAGAATATATTACCCAAGAATCCTCGAGCACAACAATAATTGAAGCCGCGCAGACAGATGAAATTAAAGTCGATAATGAAAAACCATCTCAATATCCTGAAGATTTAGTGCTCACTACTGAAGCATTCATAGAAGAGAAAACAAAGAAAGAAATAGAGGACAAATTTACTACAACGACTTCAAAGGAATATCCAGAATCGCAAAAAGAAATCACTGAAAGTTCTTTTGTTACCGAAGCAGGGGAAATAGCAACAGAAAAACAGGAAACAGAAATTAAAGGAGAAACCGAGACACCGGCATTAACAACATTAGATTCATTAGAGAAATTATCACCGACAGTCCAAGAATCAATAGACGCGGACAAATATGAAACAATTCCTTCAGATAAAGTTGAACCAGATACTAAACCTGAAATTACAACAGAATTGATTAAATCCGAAATAGAACCAGAACTAGTTCAAACTCCAATTTCCCTTGATGATACATCAATAGAAGCTGAACTACATAAACCTACAGAAAGCCCTGAAAAAGATATCGACCAAACTTCAAAATTAGAGCCAGAAGAACCGGAAATTGAAACGGAATCAAATAAATTAGTACCTCAAATTACAGAAAGCGAGAGTCTGAAACCTGAAATATCCGAAAGTGAAACTACTAGCCCTGAATTAATTCAAGAAACAATGAAAACACCTCAGATACTCGAAGAACCAGAAAAAGTTGAAATTACCACTTTACCAGAAAAAGTCGAAGAATCAGAAATAACTACATCAGGAAACACATTACTTGAAACATCAGTTTCAGAGTCTGATGGAAAAACAGAAGAAGTAATTGAGAGCGAAAGTGAAAAGCCATTATTTGAAACTAAAACTCAGAAATTGGAAACAGAACAAGCACCAAGTTCTACAGAAAGCGAACTAAAAGTATCTGTTACTACTGAACCAGAAATTATAAAAGCACAGACTGTGAAGAGTTTGCTAGAAGTTACTCAAAAACCGGAAATTGTAGAACAAGTTATACATGTTGAAGAAGAAAGCAAAGACAAGGTAACATCTGCTTCGCATGTAACTGAAGATACTGCTACTTCAGAATCTGAAACATCAAAAAATACTGCAACCGAGGAAATTGCTACAGAATCTGTTATTTCAGTAACTGAAATACCTGTCAAAGAGTTAATAGAAACTTCGGAGCCAGAAAAAGAAGCTCCACAAGAATCAACACCAGAAGAACCTTCCAAAGAAACAACGCCTGAAACTGAAGTTGTAAGTGAGGACACACAGACAGAAAAACATGTTCAATATCCTGAAGAACCTTCAAAAGAATTAGAACCAACATCGCCGCCAGAAAAAATCGCTGAAACAACTACGTCACACTTGGAGGTTTCAGAAATCGCATCCGAAAAAACTACCGAAAAATCAGAAACTATCAGCGAAGAAATATTAACCGAAACCGTTGAACCCGTAATAGAAGCAAGTACTCAGTCCATCTTAAAGCCCGATTTGTATACTTCAGCACCACATCCAGTAAAAACCACGTATAAAACTATAATTCCTGGTGAACTGCAAACCTCAGCTCCTTTAATACCCAGTGACTTAGAACCTATACTGACAACGCTCGCACCCCATTATCACGTAACATCCACTACCCGTGCTCCTAATTATGAATTTACACAATCAACCAAGCTTCCAGAAGTCCCACATGAACACGTTCCTGAAACATACCCACCACAACCGGATGAAGATTACGACATAGAAGAGCCAGCTTTTGGTCCTGGTACATGTAGATACGGAGGAAAAGTTTACGTTTCTGCTCAACAAATACCTAGAGACGATCCCTGCGACTTCTGTTTCTGCTTCAGGAGTGATATCATATGCCTTCAACAGAGCTGTCCACCTCCTATACCAAGATGCCACGAAGAACCAATCCGAGGATTCTGTTGCCCAAGATATGAATGTCCCGTTAATATGGCTACGTCAGTAAACATCACGACAACAACAACAACTACCACGACTACACTACCTCCACATTTCCTAACGCATGCGTATAGAGGTAAAGCAAGTAAAAATGGCTGCTTAATACAAGGGCAAGCTTATAAAGTTGGAGAAGTTATAAGATCAGCATCGGGGCCGTGTCTCCACTGCGTGTAAGTATTTCTTTTGAAATAAATTTATTTTTGCCCAAAAACTATAAAGACTGAAACGTGATTTAACGTTTTTCACAAATGCATCGCGAAATATTATAAAATATAAATATATTAATTCCATTTTCAATTAAACATGGTAGGACGTGACATCTAGTGAATCTACTTAAAATCAGTAACTTAACTGGAAATAATTACAACAACCGCTACAAATCATCACTAGATGGCGCACAATTAATTGTTGATTTGTGGGTTTTAGTATTGGATTAATTTTCGGAGGTTCTACCATTGTAATTAACTCAAGTAAAGTTTTCTTATTCCAATTTATTTTTTTAAATTAGTGTGTTTCTGCGTTAGGAAAATAAACATAAAGAGGCCACATTATCAAATAGTGACGATGGCATAAAGAAGCGTAAATATCGAAAACGTGGTGAAAGCTATTTGAACTGGAGTCATTGTGTACTGCTAGCAAAAGTTTTAGCTAGAAAGTACATACTACAAAGTAGACTAAAAACCAATCATCACAGAGTACTTAGTAAATTTCGTAACTACTTCATGGAAAAATTAAAAAAATATTTTTTATCACTACTAAGCAATGCTTGATAATCAACAGTTCAGATAACAATAAACAAAAGAAATTGGGGATACGACCAGGTATAATAAATATAAGTAGTCACTTGTTTGCCATATATACTTATTTATTAATTCCTCTTTCTCTCTCTCTCTCTCTCTCTCTCTCTATATATATATATATATATATATATATATATATATATATATATACATAAGTATATATAAGCTTTTCAAAAATGATGTAGGATAAATGTAGGATGTTATTGTAAAAAAGAAATTGCAAAGAATATTTCTGTTTTCTTTATTTTAAATCAAAGTAACATCGGTAACAAATAAACGTGAAAGATTATATCGTTTAAATGTCCACCACGGCCGTGTTAACATGCCTTAATGCGAGAATTAAAATTGTCTACGATTCGTCCAAACATGGGAGCTTCAATGTCCCTTATGGCGACTCGAATGTTTTGTTTTAAGGCTCGAATGTTAGCTGGCTTATTAAAGTAGACTTTGCTTTTTAAATAACCCCATAGATAAAAGCCCAAGATTTTGGCGGCCAATTTACGTCAGCATTCTGAGAGATTACAGGTCCAGGGAATCCCGTGCGTAATAATTCGATGTTTTCTCGTGTCGTGTGTCATTGAAAATGTTATTGTGTTATTGTTGAGGCTATACAAAATCTCTCAACATCGCATTATAACGTTTAGCATTTACCGTAACAGCGTTGCCATGATTGTCCTCAAAGAAAATTGGACCGATTATTTCTTCAGATAATAAACTACACCAAACCGTACATTTTAGCTCAGAAAGTGATCGTTCATGAATAAATTCGATTTCCTTCTCTCCAAATACGACAATTTTGTTTATTCAGTGTCCCATTTAACGTAAAATGTGCCCCATCGCTAAAGATAATTTTATGGACAAAATGTGGATCTGTTGCTCTTTGTTCTAACATCCAACTAACGAAATTTCGACATTGTCGATGGTTTATCTCCTTAAGTCCATGGGTTTACTATTTCCCATGCATGCAAGCCCTTATCTAATATTCGCCATAAACTAGTTTAAGTAATTATAGTATAGTAATAATAAGTAATTTCTAATTCTTGAGATCGCCGTGGGACTAATGTTGATGGGGTCATTTGCCATACTCTCTTGCACAACGGCGATATTTTCATCAGTTTTTGGTCTGCTAAATTTCGAATCGTTAGCTCGATAGTACGATTAAAACCTCCAAAAATACCTCGAATTCTGCTATGGATTTGTTTTATTGACGTGCCATTTGCATAATAAATTTTTATAATTTCAATATGCTGTTCTTAAAAAAGCGGGGCTATGGTTGGATTTGGATACACACTAATGTATATGAAGTTGAAACAAAATAAATACTTCGAAGCTATAACCACTTAAAATCCTACAGTCATAAAATAATTTGAGCTGGATTAAATGCGTTGGTGCCTGTACTGATGATTACCCTTTTACATCCGTCATTAGGGACGATTAAAGGCACTTCCGTCTTCCAAGCAAAATTTTTTCAATAAACTGTGTAATACTGGGTACAGTATCCGGGTGGACGTCTTTGCTGTTTTCCAATACTTCACAGTGACTTTCTAGTAATGTTTGGAAGGTTTGAACAGCGATAAAAAATTAATATATTTCTACAAAGAAGAAGACCTGACGTATAACGAAAATTTTGTAAATGAAGACTTGCTAAAACGTACATATGCGATGCTTTTAAAAAGATGAATGGCTCTGATTCTCTCTTTGCAGAGAAGCAATATATTTTAAAATCGAGCTTTTATAAAAATAAATTTTAAACTGTAAAAAAATAAACGCAAGCATCAGTAAAGTCTAATTTTGAACAACATTAGTTTAACTTATCTAAGAAATATTTTCAAAACGATAATGTCGACAAATACTAGTGATTCATGTGAATTACTGCAGCAGAAGAATAGAATTTGACTGAATTTTCTTGCAACAATACGTTGAAAACAACATTTAGCAAACACGAAATTTTAGAAAACAACAAAAGACAAATATATACTTCTAAGTGATAAACTTCTTCGCAACGGCTTTTGGCAGTCTCCATGATAACAAAAATTAATTGCTCGTGATAGATTGAGAACATTCTACTAGTGCTTCAAGTATTTGGAAATGTATTTACCCTACTTGCAAAAGAATAGTAGACGTATCCGATTTAACACTTTTATTTAATTGTTCTTTTAAATTTAAAAATTAAAATAACGATTTTATTTCCAGGTGCGGAGGTGACGGTCAAATGCAATGTGATCCCAAAGTTTGTAGTCCAGAACCAATGTTGAGACAAATGATCGAAGCGACGGCTTCGTCAAGGAGATGAACTTAAAGTGATTAAGTTATTTTATAAAAATATTTAACATTAGTGACAATGCACGAGTCAGCGGTGTTTATTCGAGGATACAAATGGCGAACGAGCGATTGTTTGGGCGTACGTAATAAAAGAAGATTATAATGATTCGTATTACCTTACCGTGCAAAGTGATATATAACAAAACATGACGGACATTTTTTTTAAATTACCTATTATTATTATTATTATGATGTATCGAAAATTTTAAAAGCGAAATTTAGACTGCAATAAGAATATACCAACATATAACTTATGTATGTAAACGACAAACTCGTCAAAATATCTTCATTCTCGGGTGCCAAACAAAAAGAGAACATAACGAATTAAGACTAACTAGGTATCTCTGTGCCTTTAATCATGAGACAATCTTATAAAGTGTCTCTCTGTATCTACTTCATCGTATAGTGAGTAAATTCAAAAAAAAAAAAGTACGACGAAAATTTAATACTTACCACATATAAGAATAAAAACGTTGCGATCATGAATGATCTTTTTGAATAATTATTTAAGAAACGCTCATTTTTGACGTAATAATTTTAAAACGCGTCGAACGATGAACGAAATTTTTCGAAAATTTTTACATAACCTACAAAAATTTCGACTGATATACACATTCAAGTTTTTCTATACAGTTTTTTTTTTATAAACATATCGTATTTTGATAACTCTTTAATATTACAAAATAATATTGATATTATATTAAACTAAAATTATGTGAAGATGAAACTCAACACAAAAAGTAAAATGTGGGCCCTTTGTATGAATATGCATTTCAGTGTTTTTATTTTTTTTATTTTAATTAAATACATCGTGTCGTCCATTAGAGGACACATTAGTCTGGACTGTTTGACCGGCGGAAATGTACATATTATTTTTTTTCGTTTTGTTCGCGCAATTTTTAAATATGTACTTTTTTATTTTTATACATATTATTATATATATATACATTATATAAATATATTTCCACCACTTGAACTTCCAGACTTACTATTGTATATTAACGGATGCTCAAATATACAAAAACTAAATATTGTAGTATTTATCTATAATTAATAAATTATGTACATTATTTGATTATTGTTTTTGTTCCTACCGAACCTTATTAATAGAGCTGTCAAGTCGGGAGTCGCGTCACAGCCGTTCGTATCGTAATAAATAATAGGTTGTTAAATGGTCGTAACATCTTTATTAAATCAGCCGTATTTATGATCTTACCGCGTACGCAAAATTTAAATCTAATATTTCCACTACCTATCGTATGTCTTTTTTTTTATAAGAATTTTTTTTCCGTGTGCCGGAACATTGAGCAAAGATCTCGACGTACATAGGACTCGCTCACAGGCCTACTTGGTGGAAGGTTGCAATTGGGATACTCGTTAATTAGAGGCACCTTTTTAATATTTACGATTAGCCCTCTGCCAATTTGAGAAAAATTAAAGTTGAATTTTTCCGGTAAAGGAACGTTATTACTTACTCCGTTGGAGAAAACAACTATTCCATACTTTTCTATTCGAACTTACAAGAGAGTAAAGAATAAAATCATGGCAAGTTGTTTTTCTTTTCACTTCCTGAAGAATTAATTCCCCTACGAAAGAACTATTTTCGAAGCGCTGAAAAGGACATAAGAACAACTTTTTACGACTTAGACTAGTAAATTCTCTTAGTTTCATAATGTAAGCAAGTAATTTTAATTTGAGATCAAACTCATTCGGACAAATTATTAATTATTTCAAATTATTGTCACTCTAGTAATTTTTATTTCGGTTTTACATTCAAATTGTACATTATCGACTTCAGTATTTATTATTTAGATAAGTTTAAGAGTTATTATATGTAGTTCTTTTTGTACAGCCACCTGGCTTAAGTGAAAGTTGTTTGTTATCATCCGGATAGCGTAAAAGCTTAGTAACTAAGCTTTACGATTATTTAACGTGCAAATGTAGATTTGCACGTCGAATATTTTCCTCGTCCACCTTCTTTTCGTTTACTTCAACAATTTAATATAATAATAAAAATACTTTATTATCCAACAACAATCTAACTACTAATTAGAGGATAATGTATACTTACAACAAACAACAAAATATATATAGTACAGTCCATATGAGAGACACAGCGTATAGAAAACAATAAAAATCAACTTACTTTAAATTCCGAAATTAAAAATTTTTTCATTCAACAAATAGTGTTACAGTAAATAAATCGATATCATTGCAATATCTAGTTACATTTCTACACATAGGTATAATAATCGAGTGTCAGTGATGAGTGGTAGCCGTAACTAATATATGAAAAAATCTTTGACTTCTAGTACACAACCTTGGAATATAGAAACCAAACAATTCAGATATAATCCTACGATTACTTAAAGAAACATAACCAAATACAACCAATGAATGTCGTATGGAAAATCATGAGACAAGAATTTATGGTTGGTGCAATAATAAAGTATCTTAAGAAATTTTCTCTGTACTTTCTCTACCATATCAGAGTACTTTCCATAGTAGAGATTCCATATTACAGGGCAATATTCAAGTTTAGATCTAATGAACGCATTGTAGAAACTGACGATTGCGTCACTTGCAAAATATTTAGAATTTCTCGTGAGATATCCAAGTATTTGAAACGATTGTGAATAGATTTTTCCACATGCAAATTATAGGTAGTTTTGCATCAAATATCACACCTAGATCATTGAATAACTCACACTTATCCAGAGAATAATCGTTAATTGTATACGGGAAGATTTTGATATGTTACTTCCCTGTAATTACTTTACATTTATCTCTACTGAACAACAAATTATTATCTGCACTCCAACGTTCAAGTCATGTTAGATGGTTTTATAAAACTGCACAATCCCTGACATTCTCAATACGACGAAAAATCATCAAATCGTTCGCATATAGTAAACAATGCGATGTTACACAGTCCATAATATCATTTACGGAAATAAGGAAGAGTAGCGGGCCCAATTCTTGAAGTACTCCTGACCGAGTTAAATATGGGTAAAATGTGAAACCATTACATTCTACATAGTCCGTACATCCAAACAAATAAGATCCAAGAACCTGCATCAAATCATTGGAAATTCCGAAGCCATTTAGTTTTTGTAAAATTTAATTGATAAATCCTTGAATATAAAAGTGTTTTTCTTAATTGGGTAGTCCTTTAAACTCTTACTGGTGCGCTACCTTCAGAGGTCTACTAATTCTGTTTTTTTTTCATTGTTCTAAGCCTGACGATCTTCACACCATTTATATGAAAACCATTACCTCATTCTAAAAAGTTAAATAAATTATCCACTTTTACCGCATCACCATTGAAGACTTCGCTCTCGTCCAAGTTATAAATTACAATATTTTTCTCACGACGCCTACGATCTTCAATTTCGTTAACAACATCCTCCATGTCGATTTCTCTGGATTGGTTTCTGGATGTACCAGAGACCAAGTCTGCTGTACGCGATATCTTAATTTGCGAGGATCGAATAATACTAATGATATTTTGAATTTCTCCAATAATATCAATAGAACAACAAGTAAAGCACGTCCACTTAAAATTCTTCTTCGATCTTAAGACTCTAGAGTCCTTATCATTGAGATTAGCATAAACTAAGCTTGATATAGTCTTACATACAAAGCAACTCATAGTCTCGCTCTCTGATATCATAATAACATTTACATTTAACCAACAAATTATTTGGATGTAGATAAGTGGCATCAGGACAATGACAAAGAACACTATTCTTCACACTAGCAGTGCCTGCTGCAGCTAACTTACAAAAAAGACAGACAAAAGTAAATGCAGGCGGCAGCAAAGTACAGCTCTAGAGTACACCGGAAGAAGAGATCAATTTGATATAACTTATTTTTGAAATTGACCCCGTACACGTATATAAAATATGCGTGGGAGCAAAAACAAGATGATATAAAAAGTATTAGTAAGAAAATACATTCAAACCGATGAACATAACTGTTTATAAACTTACCAGAAAAACAAAATGGAAACTTCATTTTCAAGTAACACGAAATTTAATCTTAATACTGATATAAAATCTAATTATACATTCAACAAGAAAACCCCGACAACGTTTAGCAGCGTTTAACAACGGAGCAAGAAGTAAACGTGTGTTTCTCAATGGAAATATGTTAGATGTATTACGTATATTATACCGTCAGTAATTTTAATGTTAATAATTTAATATTATACGGTTAGTTTTCTTTACCTTCAATAGCATACAGTCAGTCGTTTTAGTATTGATAATTTAATAGTATGCCGTTGGTATGATTTTAACTAAGTGATACTACATTAACTGTTACATCTGCGAATCTAATATACGTATATGAAGTGTAATTTTGTATAGAGAATATTTGACTTATTGTTAAATTCTTCTTTCGTCATTGCTAGTCGATAATAAGTAAACCTTATTATCGACAAAGAATAGCTTGGCTTGTTCCAACATTGGTTATAGTTTTTTTACCTCGCCATTGTATTAACACAACTTAAATTCCATAATTATACGACTTACCTATGAATGCTTTTCTTTCTTTCCCTTTTGTTATTGTAGCCTGTATTCTCCTTCACCACCTGTAAATTAGATGATTGCACGTTTTGCCGAGCGATGCTCCGTCTTCAGTATTAGACGGCGTTATATCACTTTTAATATTTTTGTGTTCTCACTCTTCCGGATTATAAAATTAAACTCATTATTTGTTGAAAATGTTGAGAATAATAAACCACAGCTTTTAACCACGTCCCCAACATGTAAAAATTGGCTGTAGCCGTCGAGAGATGTCGAGACTGTCTGTTCTTGAATTCGTTTAGGAGATTTAAAAAAAGCCTTTTGTTGGAACTGTTAAATCATTTACTTTTGAATAATAATTTCTTTTAGCTTCTGCTAGAAGTTATAAAACGTGAAGTTTACACGTATTAAGTTACTACATTTACTATGCCACACCATCAGTCATTAACATTAACACTTGGTCTGTTAGGAACTGAAAGTTGGTCATTGTATTTAGCACTACCATCAAAATTGCTTCGCTAGTATATTTTTTGTTAATCCCTTAGCTAGTAATAATGAAACTGACATTTAATGTTTTATTATAACCAGAGCTATAGTTGGTCTCTAATTTAAAATATTCTGCTATAAACTTGTCATATAAGCAAGAATGATGTAGGTCGCTAACGACCGACTCAGGGAGCTTTTATTATCTGGGCAGCAAGAAAACAGTGGCCAGCTTGCTGTAGCAGAGATCGTGGTGCACAAGTTAAATAATCGGAGATAGATGTTCATAAAAAGGCGCCAGGAGCAATTAATGGCGCACGTAGTCTCTTAGTAGGCCGTAGCTCTATTAACCCAGTAAGTTGCCCGAGAATTCCCTTAAAGATACACAACGCAACAAAAGAACACCAATGCATGGACTACTCATTTATTTAAATAATAAGTCAGTTAACAAGTTAATAAAGAGCTGATTCGTCGTGAAAATTGAACAAAAAGTGAGTATCAAACGAATAAATCAGCAGTATTTCAATGTTACGAGGGTGGTCCCAGTAATACCCGACCCAACAAGAAAACACAAAAATTTTGGAAAGAAATATATTTATTTTTCAACATAATCTCCTTTCAACTCTATACACCTACTACCCAGCGATGTTCAATAAGTTCGATACCCTTTTTATAATAAGAACTGTCTTGCTCCTCAAAATAGCCGTTAACTGTCGACATCACATCGTTGGAAAATCTTTGACCACTGAGTCATTTTTGCAAGTTTGGGAACAGAAAATAATATGAGGGGGCTAAATCTGGCGAATAGGGTACATAAAGTAGCAATTCAAATTTAAATTCATTAGTTTTGGCCATTGCAATAATGGATTTGTGAGTTGGTACATTATCTTGATAAAACAACACTTTCTTCTTAGCCAACTTAGTTTTTGCTTGATTTCTTCGCTCGAACGTTGCAATAAGTTCTCATAATACTTGCCGTTGATAGTTTTTCCTTTTTCAAGATAGTCAATGAAAATTATTCCTCGCGCATCCCAAAAAATCGATGCCTGCAGATGAAACGATGTTCGCCTTCTTTAGAGCCGATTCTCTTTTTTGAGTCCATTGTTTTGTTTGTTTTCTTGTCTCGGGTGTGAAGTGATGTTTCATCCGAGATTATAAAACGGCGCAAATATTCTGCTTTGTTACTGTGAAACTGGGCTAAACACTCAATTAAAATATCTTCACAACACTGTTTTTGGCTCGAGTGTAAGCAAACGCGGCACCCATCTTACACACAGTTTTCTCTTGTCCAAATTGTAATATGCAATGTACCGCACTTTTTAAAATGCCTCCTATGTCTGCTAGCTCGCGCACTTTCAGTCGGCGATAATCTAGCACCGCTTTGTGGATTTTCTTCATCATTTCTGGAGTCGTCACCTCATTTGGTTGACCACTGCGAAGCCCGACTTTGCAGCTGTACAGCCTCGTTTAAACTCTACTATACACTATTTCACTGTTGTAAACGAAGGAGCAGACTCACTCAGAATAGAATCAAATTCAGCTTTTATATCGGTTGGGCTGAGGCGTTTCAAATAAAAGTAATGTATCACGTAACGATGACCAATTTTCTCCATTTTTACAAATTCACTGAAAACGTTCACAATTGATGGCTGCCAAACAAATACTAAACAACGTGGAGTCTTCAAACTTGAAGCATATGCTTTATAGGTTGTGTACTTTCTAATACAGTAATATTTTTCAAACAATTACCGCTATCTCTAGGTCAAGCCGGGTACTTATGGGACCACCCTCGTACAATGAAATAACATAAGTATTTCAAATAAGTAGCCCCCATATATATACTGTCGGGGGCTTTATTAAAATTAAAACACCCGCGTTCCTTTAAGATTATTTTATCTAGTATCTTTCATGAATCTTTTCAAACGTCAACCTTCTTACATACTTACTTTATATCAACCTATTCTATCTAAAGTTACTATTCATTTACCCGCCAATTTCAAATTTGAAAAAATACCCTACAGTTCGGCCATCTTGACAACTAAAGGTGACCTCACCGTTACATTATAAATTTTTACATCCTAGATTACATAGATTTTTAAAATTAAACTACTTAATATACAATATAACAAACAAGATAAGATTAATTTATAAGGTAGGGACGGATCCGGGATGCTTCATACACGCTTCGGAATGGTATTTGCGACACCTGATGTCCCTCTATATCCTCTATCACGTATCGATCGTGCTCCAAAACTTTTGTAATTACATAAGGTCCTCTGTATCGCGGTATTAACTTTTTACTACCTGGTGTGGTATCGACATTTACAATCATCACCCAATCGCCCTCTTGGTATTTCCTTGGTGTCTTGTGTTTTGCATCGAACTTTTCTCGCTCATATTCTTGCTCTCTATTCATTCTACGCTCTACTTCCTCACGGATGTCTTCTAAAGTTGTAACAGTTCGTTCTTCTTGAATTAGAATTTCGCTTAACCAGTCAGCAATATTTCCTCGTTGATTGGTACCGAATAATAATCTACTTGGTGTTTCCTTAGTAACTCTTGAACTGGTATTGTTTAACGCGAACTCCACACGTACTAGATGTTCATCCCATTTGTCTACTTCGGTCATTTTTGCTAGCATAGGCCTAAGGTGCGGTTAACTCTTTCTACTTGTCCGTTAGCACGCGGCACTCCCGCAGCCACCATAATATGTTCTGTCATGTTCTCTTCCATAAATTGTTTAAAAGCATTAGCCCTGAAACTTGAACCTCTATCAGAGATTACTCGTTTTGGTCTATTATAATGACTAAAATAGTGCCTCAAGTATTTAATAACTTTTTCTGTTCCGGTTGTCTTACAAGGATATAACTTGACATACTTGGTGAATCCGTCCACTACAACCAATATATGTTTGGATTTGCGTGATGTCGCCTCAAAAGGTCCACAATGGTCTACGTGCACAGTTTCAAACGGTAAATTCCCTTTAGGAATCGGATATAATTTGCCTTCTTTTTTCCCAGAATTCGGAGTATACACGATGCATTTCAAACACTTCGAAATATAATCCGAGACTTTAGACTTCATCTTCGGAAACCAATAAGTCCTCTGCAGAACTTCCAATACTTTGTCGATTCCCGCATGACCTATCATTTCATGATTCTGTCTGATTATTGTTTCTTCCATGTCCAACGGTACATAGAACAAAATCTTATCGTTCTTGTCTATCTTCCGATATACTAAACCGTCTCTTAGTTCAAAGTGTGGTAACTCTGTTACTTCTAGTTGTCTCCTTATTTCAGTTATCTTTTCGTCTTTTTCTTGGTGCAATGCAAGCGTTGCCTCTATAGTACTCTCTTGTATTACTAGAATATTGTGGTGTCTGCTTAGCGCATCAACGTGCTTCATTTTCTCACAGCTTCTGTGTATTATCTGGTAGTTATAATTTTGAAGATACAACGCCCAACGCATAATTCTTGGTACTATATCCTTCTTATCTAATGTCTTCCGAAAGCTGTCGCAATCAGTTACAATAGTAAACTAATACCATATAAATAAGTGTGAAACCTCTTCAAAGCGTATATTATAGCTAAACACTCAAGCTCATACGAGTGGTACCTTGATTCAGTATCTGAAGTTCTCTTTGAAAAATAGGAAATTGGATGCATCTTCTTATCATCTCCCTCTTGCAAAAGTATTGCTCCATATCCATCTTTACTAGCATCACAATGTAACTCGGTTTTCGCATTTGGAGAATAAATATTCAATACAGGTCCTGACGCTAAGATCGTTTTTAATTGGTTGAAAGCTTCTAAAGCCGATATCCCAAATTCCCATTTTGCGTCACGTGCAGTTAGTTTATACAATGGTGCGGCTATCCTTGAAAAATTTTGTACAAACTTTCGAAAGTAGCTGATAAGACCAATAAATCTTTGCAACTCCTTACAAGTTTTAGGAACTGGAAAATTCATTATAGCATTTATGTGGTCATTACTTGGAAGTATCCCCGTTTCGTTAATCTTGTAACCCAAATAGCATATTTCTGTTTCCAGAAAGTTACACTTGTCTAATCTCAACTCTAATCTATTTTCGACACATCTTGTTAACACCTTTTTCAATATATCTAAATTCTCTTCGATGTCAGTTGTTGCGATTAATATATCATCAATATATAGGACGATCTTGTTATTTCTAATCAAATCATCAAAGATTAGATGCATGTATCGCATAAAAACACCGGGCGCATTGCATAATCCGTATGGCATCTTTGTGTATTCAAATTGTCCAAATGTAGTCACAAACGATGTATATTGCTTCGATTCTTCATCTAAATTGATATGATTAAACGCACTCTTCAAATCAATTCTAGAAAACCATTTCTTATTCTTGAGATACTCAAGCTGATCTTCAATGACTGGAAGTGGAAATCTGTCTTTTACAGTTACCTTGTTTAATTGACGAAAATCAACGCACATACGGTATTCTTCTCTACCTTTCTTTTTAACTAAAACTACTTGCGAACTATATGGAGAATTACTTCTTGTAATAATTCCTCTTGTTTCCAAATCTTGCACTATTTCTCTTGTAATTTCCCTTTCTTTGTAGGACGTTCGCTTGGGCTTGGAATAGAAAGGATTGTGATTCGGGTACAATCTTATTTTCATTTGGAAATCAACCAAAGGCGTATCAGGTTTAGGACAAGTCACATATTCAGAAATTAAATCATTTACCTTACAAGCTACATGATAGGGAACATTCGATCCAATATTTAAATTTAAAGCATTTACATCTGTATCATCAAGTTGAATCAAAAGTAAATCATTGCAAAATCCATTCGCTCGATTTTCATTAATAGTTACTGTATTTTCATTGAATGTAATTATTCTATTTGGCCAACAAATAAAATCTCTCCCCAACAAGCAATCATATTTCATGGTCATATTAGGAACAATATTAAACTCTATATCATATGTCAAATCAGTAATAACTACACTAACTTTACATTTGCCTATAACACTCAATTTTGAACCATTAATTCCTTCATAATCTACTTCATTATGGGATATATTATCAAAATTATTAATAATTCCTACCTTTAATAGTGATATAGGGCTTCCTGAGTCAATGACAGCATTAACAGTTTTACCTGTATTCATAAAATTTACACGTACAAAATAAGGATTCTTATAATCTACTAAACTAATGATACGATCCCCTGTTCTTCGATTCTGATTAACACCTTCTCTCTTCTCGGGACAGTTATTTCTTTGGTGATCCAGCGAGCCACATTGGTAACATGCACCCTTTGGACGCTTTGGCACTATACAGTCAGTTGCTTTGTGTCCACTTTTACCACAATTGAAACACACAACACTATCACTTTTTGTAACTGGTTTCCTTGATTTTTCCTCTTTTCCTCTTCTGTCATCTTGAAATTTAGCCCTTCGTTCTTCAATAACTCGTTCATAACTTAAAATCTCATGATATACATCATCTATATCTGTATGTACACTACTTAAAATTACATTGCTTAATTCTTTCGATCTTAAACCTATGGCTACCTGCTCTTTTATCTCACTGAATGCCATGTTCAAACTTTTACATAGTTTTACTTTGTCATGAAAGTAACCGCTTACAGTTTCCTTTGGTCCCTGAATGCTACTTTGAACACGTTTCCATTTATCAAATGTACTTGCTTCAGGAAGAAATGTACGTCGAAATGCTTTTTTAAATTCCGCAAAACTATGTATCTCCGGTTTACTGTCAAGCCAATGTCTAGCAGCTCCCTTTAAATGTGTTTTAGTTTTCTCAATTATAAAAGCATCTGGCCACTCATGTAATTGAGCAGTATTCTCCAGTTGTTCAAGCCATATTTCTGCGTCATTTTGGTTGCCTTCTCCGTCGAAATCTCTCAAACTTTTGCTAAGATCTGGCATTACATTAAATGTTCTTGTGGTTACACTTTGTCGCTCCATTTGATTCTGCATCATTTGCATCATTGTCATATTTTGCTGTATCATCGAACACATAGTCTTCAACATTTCGTCCATGTTAAACCGGCTTGCAGCTGTACCTTCTGCTGTTTCATTCATTCGGTCTCCCGTCTGTTCTGTATTCGTTTTAGATACGAATTCTTCAAAACTCCGTTCATTTACTTCGAAAGTATGTTCTACTTCTTCACCTTTCGAGTCCACCATTTTGTAGTCAACATCCAACGCGTTACACTTAAGGATTTCTTTCTCCTGTTCGGTAACTAATCGTAGTCTTTGATAACCTCTCTGGTAACCCCACACCTGATAATTGTCGGGGGCTTTATTAAAATTAAAACACCCGCGTTCCTTTAAGATTATTTTATTTAGTATCTTTCATGAATCTTTTCAAACGTCAACCTTCTTACATACTTACTTTATATCAACCTATTCTATCTAAAGTTACTATTCATTTACCCGCCAATTTCAAATTTGAAAAAATACCCTACAATACATATATGCGATATATATATATATATATATATATATATATATATAAAATCAGGAATACTCTTCGATCACGAGATCACTGTCATATGAAATAAGATGTCGACAGGAAGTGAGGATGTCAATTTAAATATAATACTATATTTATATCGCTATCAGATGTGATAATGTGCTATATACCTAACCTGTAAACATATAAATAACAAATGCAAAAGCTCCCTACAGAGGTTACTTAAGTGTAAACTTACAAGAATGATGGAATAAATATGATAAATTATCTGTTAGAACGATAACGAATAACAGCAGTAAAGTACAAGGAATATAACAATATCGGAACCGTAGAAAAGACAAACTTCATAAGTCAAAAGCCAAGACACTATTTTATCTGTATTATACATGACAAATGTGTGCATAATACACATGCTCTGCATACGTCTGTTCCTATTTTGTCACGATTTCTTGACAAGACATAGCATGTAACTCGATAAGAAAAACGTTTGCGCCCTCTCTTCAATATATATGTTCATATTTTTCAGCATATATATATATATATATATATATATATATATATATATATTCTGATAAACCCGCCCAATACCGAAGGTGCGCTTTACTTTTTCTTTAATGCTATTTGTACGAACACATTTTTATGGCAATTTACGCTTTAGGGTTCTAGTGACAATTACAATTCAATTATTAATACTTACAAATGAGCTTTTAGTTTGTAAGTATTAATAATTGAATTGTAATTGCCACTACTGTGGATGTCCATTTGCAGCACACTCCTGAGGAAGCTGCAAAGGTTTTGGCAGCGAAATATAGAGTATCGATAAAAATATTGTTTGAGTCTTTATTCAACAGATCGATACACCTGATAATAGTTTCGTTTAATATATATATATCTTCGATGTTGGACGGGTTTATTAGAATATCTCACTCCAAGCAGGTGTCAAATTGCCAACCAAAATCAGTGAGATCACTTAAAACGTAGCCACAGCGGCAACTTCAGAGTTGATATCCCTCGATAGAGGCATACAAAATTCAAGGGAGTACAGCACGTCTAAACCGTTTTAAGCGAGGGTACTCAATGACCCATATACAAAGACTCAACGACAATCCACGCGGCCAGAAGGGTGCAAGGAGGAGTATTCAAAAACAAGTCACACAGACAGAGAATAACCATGAACATCTGCAGCTCATCTATCGATACAAGCGTGAGAAGTATAGATATACGAAAAAAACCAAAATATGTTGAGACCTGCTTTTAACGGCTTAAATAAAAGACGCTATTGAATTTAACAAGAAATACATAAAATATGTATAAAATAAATGTAATATTTACGATGAAATAAACGAATGTATGAGAATAAACTAATGTAACATTTGATGAAACTAAATAGAAATAAAACGTTACACTTACGACATACAATATACACACATATAAATAACCGTGAAAAATGAAATACAATATGTGTAAGATAGAAATTGAATAGTGAAAATTCATACTGCATTAACTATCTTCATATGTTTCTATTAATCCTATATTATTTTAATGAATTGATGACTATAATATAGTCAGAATAATGGAGCTCTAATAAGCTTTATTCCTATATATTTGTATAGCAGATCATCTGATAAAAAATTACATTACTATAATAAGATACACATAATGTGTAAGTTCTATTGCATTTTTGTGTATTTCTTAAATAAATGTAGGTAATCTATTATAGTTTCTTTTAAAAACAAACATACATAACCTATAATACAATTATGATCTTGTGCGCGTAGACTCAGACGCATTCGTTTAAACTATTCACAAGAAATAACAATTTTCCACAAAAATCAACCAATAACTTCGACCAGAAACCATTTTATTAAATATATGAAGAAATCTTTTTAACCGACGCTATAATACTGACGTTTTCTTGGTGTCAGACCTGTCAGAATTTATTGAGAAAGCTCAATTTTCAATGTGTAAAAGTACATAACATGGTGTGTATATTTATAATTTTTAGTTTAAAATCATTAGTTGATTAAATATATACTAAAAACTTAATTTTTAGATCATTATAAATTAGGGTAATAATGTTTAAAAGTAAAATTTTACAAATAGTATGAAGCACAAGAAGAAATACATAATTAAACTGACATATTATTAAGTTTTCTATTTGACCTAATTTTAAAAGCATTAAGTTTATATTTCATTTCAAAAATGGATGTTTGGAAATCCAAACTTATCGAAGAATTAAACATCATTGTAAGACTAAGCGTAACCAAGTTAGGTAATATAATTCATTCATTGGATACACAAGACCAAAAGAAATGGCTAGATACATTCAAGGAAGAAATTCATGAAGCTTGCACATTATACGTAGAAGAAGCAACTTATTTCGTTGCTATACAATACTTACGAAGAAGCTGTTCAAAATTATGTGATTTGTTGGAAATAGATGTGCCATTATACGATTCTGAAAATTTAACAATGTATGAAGAAAAAAAAATTATTGGAAAAATGTGTCAAAGAGTATTTTATAATTATATTAGATTTATTAGATGATACATTAGCTTTGTGTTTAGGTATGAAGAGGAAATTAAGGATAAACAAAATAGATTTAAAGAAATGAGTGCAAAACAAGTATCATTATGTAGACTATTAGAGAAAATACCTATGGTATTTATTGAAAAAACAATTCCAACAAACACAGAACTAAATAATTTATCAATAGAAATAACTAAATTAGAAAGTGAATGGCAAGAAATTGAGAGTAAATTTTGTGAATTAAAAACAAATATTAAAAATCTTTTACATGAACTAAATATAGAAGTTGATGAGAAAATTTCTCATATACTCATGTCTGTTAATAATACCTCAATAACCAAAGATAATTTGCAACTTTTAATTAATTATTATGAAAGATTACAACGCCGACAGAATCAAGAAGAATATAAGGTAAATTTTTGCTTATGGAAAAAGCAACTTCTTTATTTACATCATATATAATTTAAAATTTTTATTCAGCTTTATAAGTTTATTAAATTTCATAGCAATTGGAATCATTAGAAGAGGTTATAAACGATTTGTATGATACATGTCATATTGGAATGCCTGAGAGAATTATAACCCAAAATATACATACACATACATTAAATGAAATTCAAGAAGAAATTAGTAAGTTAAGAGTGTACTGGAAAGAAAATGAGTATGTTATTTATTAATTTCGAGTCGTATTTTAAAAAAATTTATTTAAAGGAAAACTTTTCTACTGTATGAAAATTATAATCAGTATTGGATGAAACTAACAAAGTTTGTAGAGGAACCCCGCAAGCATAAAAGTATGAGTTCAAAAATAATACCTTTACAGGAAATATGTAAGCAGATATATCAAATTGAAGAAAGACTTATAAATAATGTTATTGAATATGAACAAAAGCATGCAAAACCATTTACTACATTTGGAGAAACAATACCAGATGTTATTGCTAAATTACATGATTCATTTGGAAATGTGTGTGCATTTTTAATTAAGTATGTTATTTTCTATAATATTAAATATAAATGCTGATTTTTGTTTCAGTACACAATTATTAAAAAAAATGATAAAAAGACTTTATCATCTATCATTTTACAGTTCAAAGATATAAATAAGGTAAGTGTATTGATTTTATAATTCTAATATGTTTTTAGTTAAATTCTTTATAACTAACAATTTTTTAAAGGAGAACAGAACTAATTCTGACATTAATGCTTTAACTTGGAAAAACCTAGAAATGCTACTACGAAACATAGTTAACAAAATCAAACTTTAGAGTGTTTATAAAAAAAGCATCTTGGGAAGAAGTGTTTATTTATAATTGGTTGAAAAGAATATATTAAACCATGTAATGACCAATATTTTAGAGAAGCGATTTGAAACCTAGACAATATTCAAGTGTGCTTGACACAGAAACTGCTGATATTCTCTAAAACCGTTTGATAAGAGCCGACCAATGTATCAATTTGTTATAACATCAAAATTTGGAAGATTATATGTTACCCACATAAAAAATTATTTATTATACAAAAAAATTGACAAATTCCAAGAAGAATCACTTATTTCAAATACTGAAAGATTGTTTAAATAAGGATAATAGAAAAATGGATTCCATTATAGAAAAAAGAGCATAATTTACAACAAAAATCAAACAAATTATATTAACCGACAAGAATTAAAAAATTTGCTTTGCACAGCACAAATACATTACGACATCACAATTAATGTTACATTATTTGCTCATGCAGATCTTACAAACATTTTCAACTTTGTTTCGACATTTAAAATAAGGCTCAATAGGCTATTAAATTTATACAATCTTCATGGATTTATTTTTAAGATATAATACAAATTGAAAATAATAAACACAGATTATTTGAAATGAATATAAAGCCTATTCCACTACAACCTTTCCAAATCTATTATAGTTTTAATTTTTCAATAGGGTATGTTCTCTAGCTTCGTCATTTTAAATAGATGTAGCTTCGAGAGCGGTTTTTCAGAAGTTTGATTATTGCCAAATCCTTCCATTGGCATACTACGCGTGTCGCGCTTACTACATAATAGAAATTAACAAGAATTTAACCAAATGGAGTATCGTCCAAGATGACCCGTATTTTCACCGAAGCGCATTAAAGCAATTGCTATTATACTGACTTCCATAGTTTTATATAAGAAGTTATTTTTTATATAACATTTGTCAGAACATACAAGTTTATTATCTTATACCAATAAATACAATATATACATTTTCAGCGTTTAGTAAATAACTGATTTTTTTAATGATACGCGCTGGACCCTAGACTGTCTTACATAAGTACAATTTAACGAAAAATTCTTTGGGATATACTTAAAATAATTTAGAAATTAAATCAAGAGCTTACAAACTTTTTTAAAGTATAAAACAAAATGAGATGCTTAATGGAAATGAGAAAAAATATATTCTCTCGAGGAGACTATTTACTACCAAAGAAAGGAACAATCTCCAATGATTGTTGTGATAAATTTCCTAGTTTTAAACATACAAAAATGATTCAGAAAGAAAGTCACATGTAAGATATTATTAAGATGGTGGATACGAGAATGTTGAAGATAATTCTTGAAAGAACAATAAGAGGCCGTGTTAGATTCTGGATAAGTGTTATGAAAGAAACTGTATTGATGCTTATATAGTAGCCTGATAAACTCTTGTTCATGACTATCAAAAAGAAAAAACGGAAGCTAATATTCTCTTCATTTTTGTTCACAAATCTAAGAATGCTGAAGGTGTCCCCACTAACAGTTTTCTGTCTGCATTATAGTAACCAAAATAACAAGTTGCTGGTTATCTGATATACATTTAAATATACAATCGCTGAATAAACGCACTGCATATTACACTTTTGAAATAACATCACATTTCATGATTAGAACTGGATAGTCGTGTCTGTCTGATAGGAGGGGGCATATGTATGTGCGATTCGACGGCACGCATTCGCCCATACCGATTGTTAGTCCGCCTCTGTGATCTGACACGAATATGCAGCGTTATTAACAATACATTTATCAGAGATACGAATAAATGCTTTTGAATTCTACCGTAAAGCTATCGCAACAATGGAAAGCAACCTTGCCCAATTCAGAAATAAATGAAATTTCTTTTCCATTTCCTTCAATATTTTTCCTCGTCTTTCCAATCTATGAGGTCTACTTCCTTCCAATCTTTGTAAACTTGCCCCAACTAACTTTCTTTAGTTCGTCATGTACTTATTTTCTCTATTTATCCTACCATTAAAGTTCTTTTAATCTATCATTGTTTACATTTTTAATATTTTGTTGAACAGGTCTTCTATTTCTTTCCTTTCTGTGTACAAATCTCTAAAAATTCTTATATTTCCAATTTGTTTTCATCATCTAACGTAAATAACGGTGTTGGTATGATCTTCTAAGAATCTTATTTACGAAAGTCTCACATCTATTAAATGCTTTAAGAAAACTTGTTGCAATTTATCATCTTTTAATTTTTATATGCATTTTAGAATTCGCAGTATCAACTTGTTAATAAAGAAATAATAGATCATGACTCAAAAAGTAGTGATTCTGATCCATTATCAATTCAAAGTGCAAATGCAATCAAAGAAGAAAATGAAAGCGTAAGAGGAGGTATTATTACATTATTTATATGTTATAAAATTACAAATGCAAATTAATTTTGAAAGATATACGGCGTTTTTTACTTAGAATAGTGTTAGAAAAAAAACACGAAGAAAACCGAATACAAATTATTTTTAAAATTTGTATTCATTCGTCTATTACGGTATGAAATAAACACAAATTTCTTGTAATTAATACATATTGATTCCATACTGATATTCTAAATAAACAGAAGATGTGGACACCAAAAATACAGTAATGACAACACCCGAATTACAAACTTGCTAGTAAAATAATACTATCTAACATCTGCATATTTTTGACGTGGATAGACCCAACCATTAAGTGGTGAAAGATTGTTATAATTAAGGATATACTCTAGGAGTGTAACTAGGTACTGTGGTGAAAATCATGGTCACTGCGGTCCCCATATCTTGTTAGAGTACATTTTCTAGTTTCAGGATTTATATTTCCATTTGTAAAAAATGTGTTTTTGCCAAACCCTCGTGTTGACATAGTACGTGGATCGTGGTTTTCTCTTCAATTTAGCAGAATCCACATATAGTTTCGTCTGTCATATTTTTTGTTGAACTTACAATACCCTCTTAATAGAGCCCACTATCATTTTAACCGCCTTTCTGTCCCTACTAGGTAGGTCCATTGTAAGTTCGGACAACTGTTCCAGAATTTTAATTTTTAGTCCGCTCTTCCATGACCTTTTTGATGCTTCTTTTTGCAATTCTGCAAGAAGGCGCCAGTGTCATGAAAGCCATAGACCAAACCTATGCCAGTTCGTTCGCTTTTTCAGTCGCCCTATAGCTTTTCTGTCTTGCAACACAGGCTATCACCTTTTTGCGATTACTAAGTTTATTTGACACACGCGCGCAATCCCATACAAACTTAGGGTTCACTTGCACCAAATCTAGTGCCTTAAACATTGCTTAGCTGTCGGAGAAAATGATTCGAAAAAATTGTGCGACTTGTCATAACTAGAGATGGTCAGTTTTACTGGCGCATAGTGACACGTCCGGCACTAGTTTAGCCAGCAATTTTATATAACTGAATGAGTTCGCTTGCCTTACTTGCTAACTGTCTAGTTTTATTTAGTGTATTGTAAAATGTCTAGGTGAAAATTCACCTTGCTGACGTTAATATATATGTGTACATATTAGTAAGCAGATTTGTTAGATTCTGATTGAGCTGAATGTAACTGTACCCGTTCTGGGCACAGAAGGCAGTAAGATTTAATATTCTTTCTCTATTGACGATTGAATGCTGACAAAGACACATTATACCATAAAGAATTGGCACGGGTTTGAATTATTAATATTGTTTCCATTGAAGATTCGTTCAACTATCTGCAACGTGATAAAAATACATGCTTGTACATGAAGAATGACCACCGTGCCTATATAAAAGTAATATTTACGATATATTAAATTAGGATACCGATGTATATATTTATGAATTTGATGTATCCCCTATAATCTGTTTTCGCATACATAACATTTTACATCACATATACACGGACGATTGCATCAGCGATGCACGCCATAAAAACGACTGGAGTGAACCAATATATAATTGCTAAGTAAAATCCCCCCTCCCCCCAACACCTGCCTGCAAATACGACCATCTTCAATAATAACCTCACCATTAATTTCATCAATACAACCGCTTCAAATGCCGTAGCATTTTTTCTTAGATCCAGGTAGATCAGCGTCATTTTTTTAACTGGTTTCCTTTTCTTTGGATCTTCATTTCTTTTTTTAAAGTGGATGTGTCAAGCTACGAGTTGTCAAGATTGCGCATATCCTTGAAATGCAGAATATGTGTATATAGTTTTACGTACTTTCGTAACTTCAATTGTCAACCGTAGAAGTTAAGAGGTTAATTTCTTTCTCACCAGATAAATGTAACTGACCAGAATAATAATCACGGCGAACTAATCTCTCACAGACCAGCTGAAGTGAAGTGTAAATCTTGTGCATCTATGATTTAACTAATAGAGAGAACTTTCGTCAGTACATGTTTAATAAATATTGTTAATACTACTAATTTAGTAAATATTCAGTTTTCTTCGCGTTTTCTTTGCCGAACATTAATAGAATTTCATATTTATATTTAATAGATTCACCTTTACTAATTGAGAAAGAAATAATGGTTGAAGAACCTTTAGATACACAATCAGAGATGATAGAAATACCATTTCGATCAAATGGATATAATTCTCAATCTAATACTAATTTACAATCTACTACCAGTCAAGAAAATAATATAAATGTAAATATAAATAATCAAAATACCCCGGTACAAGTAAGTATTTTCTTGAACACGCCATCATCATCTTCAACAACATTAAAAAGTAAGTTGATACAAAATACAGTTTCTGTAATACTTGAGAATTCTTTTGCAGTAGAGAAATCAAAAAATTATAGCAAATGCAAGACGGAGAAAAAAGTTCCATACAGACATATGCCATATAAAAACGAAGCTAATAAAAGCATCTTCAAGCCCAAATCAGTTAAATTAATACAAAATATATTTACTGGTCTTGATCTGACATAGTATTTCAAAAATTCTGCTTAATTTAAAGAAAAATTATTTAAATATATTATTTTTTTACTTTGTCAAAGAGTTCGTGATATTTTTGGTCTCCCTTTTAACATTAAATTTTGCATCTTTTAAAATTGTGTATAACTAAATTCATCCATTTATAAAATTTATTGATAGATATAAAATATTTTTAAGAAAGTGAAATATGTATTACTTATAATACCACAACCCAATTTCTTTCCCCTATATACCATTTGGTGCCTCGTTGGCTTAAATGTGAAGTGAATAGTGCTTGGAAAAGATTCTTTTAAATCTTCGAAACTGAAGTGAAGCCTCAGAGTCTCCTTTCGCATCTTGTAGAGTTCCCCCCCCCCCCTCTCTCTCTCGCTCTCTCTAAGATTACATAATCCATTTAAAAGCCTACAACTTACATACTTGACTGTAATGTGTCTTCCAATGTATATACTATGTTATTCTACATATCGTTTTTGAAATACATGTTGATGAAATAAAAACGATAAAATTGTAAAATAGCAAGAGATATATCCCAAGGAACAATTTTTAAATTTCGCGGGTGTTTTAAGTTGTCCAAGGAAAAAATAACTACATCTAAAATTATATTTTATTTTATTACAGCATGAATATTAATAATTAAGGTGTATATTTCAAAATCAAAATTAAAACGAAAACCGTACGCATTAAAAACATGTTATTTCCTAATTTCTTGAATGAATTGAAATCATAGCTAACCTTTATTTTTACTACTACCAACTCAAAACTTCCGCGAAATTTAAAAATTGTTCCTTGGGATAGGAATAAAACTCTATATTAAACCTATTGCTATCTTTAAATAGTGGAAACATATAATAAAATTTAACAACAAAAAGTTACAGGAATGAAGCGAATACAAAAAAAATTTCACGATCATCTAGGTATGTATCCAATAGATTACACATAATTTGATAGTAATTTAAATAGAGACGCGGACCGAATAGCCAATAAATGATATTATAGCCAATTCAACCGCGAATTCGATATCAACAGATAACCCAAGGAACAATTTTTAAATTTCGCGGAAGTTTTGAGTTGGTAGTAGTAAAAATAAAGGTTAGCTATGATTTCAATTCATTTAAGAAATTAGGAAATAACATGTTTTTAATGCGTACGGTTTTCGTTTTAATTTTGATTTTGAAATATACACCTTAATTATTAATATTCATGCTGTAATAAAATAAAATATAATTTTAGATGTAGTTATTTTTTCCTTGGGCAACTTAAAACACCCGCGAAATTTAAAAATTGTTCCTTGGGAATGAAACAGATTTTGTTGCGAATCAGAGAACAAGTTACAATCGCAGTAGATGCTTCCATCTGAGGGAAGCCAATAAAAATTAAGCAAATAAAGATATTCTTTTTTTTAATAATTTTGGTCACGATTCTATTAGAACATTATTGTGCCTTAAATGCCAAATGAGACTTCACAATTTGTTTGTTGAAAATGTTCGAAACAAGTGTTCTAGTCGAGTTCAGAACCATATTATTCTCAAAAAAGCATACACTGCAACTCAAGTCATTTACAGTTTACATTTACGGCTTGCAACTTCTTCCTTTTCAACAATAATTTGACTAAACGCATACGTGCTGTAATGACGACTAATTCTGAAGTTTCTCTATGTGCAAGACTTATTTCTGCCACACCTCATACATTTTACATGAGCTCTCAACCAAATGAATTTAAGGAATATTGCTAACATACAACCAAAAACATCGCATTACAGAATTGTTCTATAATTTCTTAACCCTTCAAAAACGTTTTGATTATCATTATTAACCACCAACGAAAAAAAATCTGACTTGCACTGATGATAGCCTGATGCCATTCCAAACCTAGAATACTACTCAGCAAGTTATTTACAGAGAAAGTATGGGCAATTTACATCTACTGGGTCAAAAAAACAACTAATTTAGCCCTCTATGACACTGCTATTATACACATTTAAAAACAAAATTTTACTATCCAAATGAGAAATAATATTTATCTACACATCGCTTCAATAGCAGCCATTAATACAAAACTGTGTTAGCAAAATCTTACTAAAATAGTCTTGCTAAGTAGAATTGATATCCAGCGGCATTTTGAAAACGATAATACAAATGTCGGAGTAACAGTGATAAACAAAGTTGATTAGCTTATTCATATACAAAATGCCTAACGAAGCCTCTATATTATATTTAATGGTAAAAGTTTAATTTGTTATTGGAGGAAATTATAATATTAAATAAATCTATCTAAACATATTTCTAAATTAAAATATTTAATCAAGGAATATGAACTATTTGGTTTTATAACCAACAACACGTATTAGCTAAAAGTTTTGAAACATTAAATTTATTGGCACATATTTTCTAACATTTATAATTATAGTATGAACACATACTAATAAAATAATTTAGTAACATAAGAACGTCACTAACAAGCACTCTTTTTTTTTTAAATTGCGTCCTCTAGTAATTGGTTGTAGAATTAAACATATTGCCAAACTTTATTATTATTTTTATTAAACATAACTTTCTACATTTTATAAATTATAAAACTATACAATAACATAATCTCAAAAAATATTACAGGACGTCACAAAAGCACGTGTACAGGGTTCGTTCAGAAACAATAGTATTTGTTCTTCGTGTTATAAAACGCATTGTTATACATATGTAAGACAAAGATGGTAATAAGTACACATTGATAAGTAAAATGAATAGGTTTAAAAAATTGGCTCGAATCGTAAGATAAATTGAAATATAATCACCACTAATTGATATTAAATTATGTAAGTATTTTAATTAAGAACTTATTAAATTCGTAATATATCTAATTTTAGGCATTAAAGTAATTATTGCTATATGTTCTTGAAAACATGACTGTGTTATCGAGATTTGTAGCATATACTAGAAGGAAGCCTATCGTAAGGGGTATGTTATCATATGCTGCAATTTGGCCTACTTCTTGCATCATTCAACAAACTATAACTGGTAAAACGTGGAAAGACTATGATTGGAATCAAGCTTTACGGTTTTCCTTGTATGGTGCTTTTTTCGTTGCTCCAACATTATATGGTTGGGTTAAATTTTCAACCCATTTATGGCCTCAAACAACTTTAAAAACAGCTTTAATTAAGGTATCTTTTGCATTAATTTTAATAGTTTTAGTGTATGTTTTATTTTATAGGCATTCACTGAACAAATAACCTATGGTCCTATTTCAATGGGTTGCTTTTTCTTCTCCATGAATTATTTTGAAACATATTCAACAGAAGAAGCAATCGAAGAAGTTAAACATAAATTTTGGCCTACATACAAAGTAAGTACTATTGTGTTAAATTATTGCATGTTATTGTAATGTACATTTCTGTCCAATGAAAAATTGTTTTGCTTTTCTATATATATATAAAGCAAGCTTAAGTCAGCTGTAATTTGGTGCTATCACCAATTTGTTTTTTTTTAACATATCCTCATGTTACTACAAAAATTTAATTTTACACAAAGATTCTTAGTGCAAATCTTCTATTCTAAAGTTAAACTGTTAATATGGTTATAAACTTAAATTTTTGTTTACTTAACCTCTTTACTCAACTTTGTAATACTATTGTGGTATATGGGTTAGACTGCTAAATTTCGTTTTGAGGTTATGTGACTTTTAAATTATACCATAATTATGGCTGCTTTCGAAGTATACACTCTGAGCTACTCTGAATATGCTAATACACTCATTTTAATCAGGATTACATGTCATGGGATTTAACATTCCATAACTCCTTTGCCTTAGCTCATGCATCTAACATTTTTCAATTTATTACAATTATAGATATAAGTAATGTAATCGTATCAATGTTGTCATCAAAAATAAAAACAAGTACACCTTTTAACAAAAAAATCTAGTTTAACACATAGTTTTGAATTTTAAATGTCGTAGTCATTATTGCTTAACACAAATTCTCAAAAATATGAAAACCTTAAATTTATATCTATAGATTAATTATTTTCTGTCATTTAGGATCATTATTATATTGTTTCTCATTTATTTTGGTAAATTATTAACCATTTTTATACTTAAAGGTGCAAAGATTTTATAAATTGACAGCTAAGTGTACAATAACCTATAAAATTGAGTTAAACAATTTATGAAGCTAACTTATTTGTTTTCTTTTTTTATATGAATACACGCTATTTTATACATTGGGCAAGGACATAACAACAATAAATAAAATCAAATTTATCACACTCGCGTGCTAAATTTGTAACCAGTTATGCCAAATTTAAAGACTTTAAATAATTCGGAATAGTATTATAAGTACTGTCGAAATGTAGTTGTTAGCTGTGTTATTGTTTACACAGTGACGGTTAATTTGTATGTCTATTTGTGAACTACTAAACATTTAAATAATTCCATAAACTTTTTTGATATTTTTAATATATCAATACATCATTATATTACAAAGCAAATCCCAAATATAAAAAAAAATGCGAGGTTCTAAAGATACAAGGCGAGAAACTCTTCATGAGAGAAACAAGCTAGGAAGGTAAGGGTTGGCCAAGGCCGCCTGTGCAGATATACAGTACCGTCCAATTAAATAAGGAGAGAAGAAAATGAGATTACAATGCATGAAACAGCATACAAGCTCGCTGTTGAACATTGAGCAAAAATATGTATCATTATTTTATTTATGTTCATATAATTTTACACATTCTTAGTAAACTTATTGAATGAACATTTTGTCTTTTCAAGATTTTATTAAGTGATGAAACGCACTTAGTAACGGAATATTTCCGCTTCATAATAGACTACACAAGCGTTTGAAGCTGCTTTGATTAGAACAGTTAAACATCCTCCAGCTATTATGATTTGATCCTGCACATCGGGAAAAGAGCTAGAGCTTCTGTGTTATGACACAGGTACAACGAACCAAGTACAGTAAAAATCTGTAATGAAATCAAAACTAATTCCATACATCGATTCTTTAAGATCTGGAGACTTTTAAAAATTTATGCAAGACGGTGCACCATGCTATAGAGTAAAATCAATAAAAGGTTTGTTTTTTTGCAACAACTTCCAGGTCTTAATGGGAATTTTCGGAATTCGAAATTTTATTAATGGGCAAGAAAGTCATGCAGCAAATGTGCTAAGCAAAATACATTAATTGAGATTTCGAATTAAAATTTTTTTTAAAATATGGTTCATCTCTTAATTCATCATCTTCTTACTATAGAACATTAATTGCAATACATCTAGCTTACAGAGGCTTTTAAATATATTGCTACTGTTAACCCACACTTCAGACATTTGAGAAATTGGACCATGAATATTATAATCTTTTTCTTTTAGGTCGCAATATGTGTATGGCCTTTATTACAAACGATAAATTTTTTGTATATTAAAGAACGTAATAGAGTTCCTTACGTAAGTATTTGCAGCTTGATTTGGTGTTGTTTTCTAGCTTATATGCATGAACTACGAGCAAAGCAGACACTGAAACAATTGATATAATGAACGTAAATATTAGGGAAATCTGTTATTAGCTAATTTTAAATTTGTTATTGTAGATAAGTTATTTAATATTTATTTTATAATTAATCAAATATGAGAATTATATGAATTTTATTTTTCTATATATCTATTTACACGGTTTTCATTCTAATGTTGAATAAAAATTAAAAAGGTTTACGAAGTAGAGTTGATTTTGTTTGTAATTTTTCGGGACTTCTTAGCTTTAAGTTGTATTTAATAGGCGTTGGGGTTCTCACGGTCACTAGAAGACTATATTCGCTACACGAAGACATTACAAAGTGGTACCTGGGTCCCTTGGAGATCAGCAGTTAAAATATCTAGGCGTCTTCTTTGACACTAAGGTGAAGATTAGAAGTCATGTCTAGGAAAAAACGGCAACCTCCTATCAGCTAGAATTACTCTCCTTTCCCTATTTTATCACACCAATCTGTAAATACAGAAAAAATCCTTCGGTTTATCGTGCAGAAATACCTGAATACCCTAACTAAAAAAAAATAAAAATACCAGGGAATCTGAATATCCAGAGATCGAGCCATCCGTTAAATCACATTCAAGGGAAAGATCAATTCGTCGATTTAGCAACTCCATTGGAAATTAACAAGACAACATTCATATTATGGCAGATGTTATTTGAGGTCGGCACATAGCAGAAGAATTACGGAATGCACAAGAAACATCTAGGAGCAGCCTGGAGAAGATGACGAATTTCGGCGCCACACACATCCACAACACAGACACAGAATCTTGAGGGCAAACCTATCCACCCTCACTTGAGTGGCAGTTCAGTGTTTTTTCATAGTATTTAATATGGGTATTTTCATCTTCCAAACTGGAGGAGAGACCTAGCAAAAGAGAGGACGAAATGAAAAAGATCTAAATAGCCTGTTTTAAGCAGCTATACAATCTGTATATACCTAAGCAATCTCGATTCGTTGAGTCTAAAGAAAATACAATAAAATTAAAATTACAATTTTACAATTACAAATACAATTTTTTACCTAATCTTATCTCTCTACCTATATGTATAAGCACTTAACTTGATTTAATACAGGTGGTCTATGCTTCGAATTCTCACCAAATGTATTGATTCCTGCACTCACAAATTATTTGCCCTTGAATAATTTTAAACGCTCCCCTTACAGAGATGTATATATGCAATATATAATATTCACAATGCTCACATTATTTTTTCTTTGCAGATAAGTGACTGATATGCTTAATATCAGACGCACCACAAACTGAGCAGAATGACCTGCTATCCAGATATAACCCTGCCTCGTTTCTTCTTGAGCTGTTAGGCTTATGTGTTCTCTGAGTTCATATTCTCATTTTATCTTTAGACTCTTAGGCTCATGCGTATTGATTAAAATTCCGAGCCTATACATACATATATATAACACAAATTTATTTGATTATCCTCTTCCGCACACCTGAGTTATTACTTATAAGTGCACATTATAAACTGAGACAATATACGTAATAGATACAATAACCATACATAAAAGAACTATACTAAAATATAAATACAAGACTATACAAAATAAACATCCCTTTGAAATTAAACAGACAATATAAAAATAGAAAAACCCATAATATAACGGAAACGAATATAAATGCATTCTAACAATGCCATGCATTTATATCATGTGTATAATTAAGACTTTTCTAAGAATTTAATAATATGTTAAGGAAAATACAAATATACTTCTGAGACAATATACCTAATAACACATGGATCAATAAGTCCCGAGACTAACAATGAAAACAACATTTTTTTGCAAAATTTTTTTTTATTCATCAACATAATCACCTTTTAGGGTGATACAATGGTTCCAACGCTTTTCCAATTTTTCAATACCATGCAAAGAGCCAGTAGTCACTGGGGGCTAAATCTGGCGAATATGGAGGGTGGGGAAGCAGATCAAAACCCAATTCCTTCAATTTTGCCATTGTTTTCATCGACTTGTGGCAGGGTGCATTGTCTTGGTGAAAAAGGATTTTTTTTCTCTGCATGTGCGGTCGTTTTTTTGCAATTTCCTCCTTCAAAAGCACCAGTAAGTCAATATAATAATCACTGTTGATCGATTTACCTTTTTCGAGGTAGTCAATGAAAATCACGCCATGCGTATCCCAAAAAACTGACGCCAGGACTTTGCCAGCTGACTGCTGCGTTTTCGGACGTTTCGGACGGCTTTCGCCAGCTGTGCGCCACTCAGATGACTGCCGCTTCGACTCTGGAGTGTAGCGATGTATCCATGTTTCGTCCATGGTCACGTAACGACGCAAGAAATCTTTTTTGTTGCGAGTAAATAGCGATAAACAGCTTTCTGAATCATCGACTCGTTGCTGTTTTTGTTCCATCGAGAGCAATCGCAGCTCCCACTTGGAAAAAACCTTTTTCATGCTCAATTTTTCATGAAGGATAGTAAATACACTTCCATATGATATCTGTGTCATCTCAGCAATCTCACGGAGCTTCACTTTACGATCTTTCATTATAATTTTTGTCACTTCACTCACATTTTCCGGTGTAACGGCTTCCACAGGTCTACCCGAGCGTTCCGCGTCATTTGTGTCGGTACGACCACGTTTAAACTCGGCAAACCACCAACAAATCGTTGCTTTTGATGGACAAGAGTCCAGGTAACATTTTTCAATCCATTGTTTTGCTTGCGTGATGTTTTTACCCATTAAAAAACAATGTTTTATCAGAACACGAAACTCGGTTTTTTCCATTGTTTAAACAAACTACAAAACGACTTTACTCCAACCTCGATAACTCAGCTGTTTCTGGTCCGATCGACTTAAAATTTTGACACGTTTCAAGCAAAGGTTAGTACTCTAGAAAGACGTGGTTACTGGTTTACTACGAGCGCCATCTATGGGTTAGTCTCGGGACTTATTGATCCATGTGTTAGATACAATAACCATACATAAAAGAACTATACTAAAATATAAATACAAGACTATACAAAATGAACATCCTTTTGAAATTAAACAGACAATATAAAAATAGAAAAACCCATAATATAACGGAAACGAATATAAATGCATTCTAACAATGCCATGCATTTATATCATGTGTATAATTAAGACTTTTCTAAGAATTTAATATGTTAAGGAAAATACAAATATACTTCTGAGACAATGTACCTAATAGATACAATAACCATACATAAAAAAACTATACTAAAACTAAATTACAGGATTATAAATAATTATTATACTCTTGAAATTAAACAGACAATTTAAATATGGAAAACCCTATGATATGAAGAAAACCAATATAAATGCGTTCCGACAATACAATCCATTTATATCCTTTGTATAATTAAAACCTTTCTGAAAATTTAATAATACATTAAGGGAATATGCACATAAATATATTTAAATAAAATTATATAAATACGGCAATGTATTTATATTAATTATGACCTCTGTTCTGAGAATGAGTATAATACATTTACATGTTGGGAAATGCAAACTAAGGAGTGTCTTTACTCAAATGAAATTAAAATAAAAATATATACAAAAAATAAAATATTCTCTTCAAAAATATACACTTGACATTACAGCAAGTACAAACTAATTTATTGGGTCACTGTGTAAAAAGTTTGATAGCCTAATCTAAAGATTTCTTTTATGATAACATAAAGGCGAATTAGAAATTTAATACTTATTGCGGCCTGGGAATAGGCCAAACATTATAACATTTGGACTATAAACTTATGAGTTGCAACGAAGAAAAATGTCCAAAACAAATTAGAAACCGTTCTCAAAAAAAAAAACTTGAAACGTCCTTAATTTTGTTCATAATTTGTATGCCTCTTTCCAAGACGCGTGGCAGAAGTGATCAAAGAACGAGGTGGGTACCGAATATTAAATGATAATATTTTGTAAAAAACTCTAAATAAAATAATTTATATTTATTGTGACTTTTTTTTAATTGTACTATCCAGGTACCGTTTATATTGATTTTATGATATTTCAAATGGTTCTTATCAATATTTCCAGAACAAAATTTGTACTTTTCCGATGTACAATTTCTACTTTCATTATTACCTTAAAATCTTGCAGAATATTAAAATCTTTTACAAAATGAATTTGAATATTTGCTTCCGTTTTGGAACCGCGTCACTTGTATATCTGCCGACGTTTCGTACCCATTTGTATGGGACATCTTCAGGGCTGAACTGCACTGAAACAGTTTCAGTGCAGTAGCAGTCAGCCCTGAAGATGTCCCATACAAATGGGTACGAAACGTCGGCAGATATACAAGTGACACGGTTCCAGCCCAGAAGCAGATACTTGAATACTATTTTCAAATGCATATTTTTAAAATTATCCATTTTATCACTTATGTACAATTAATTCAATATTAAAAATAAGCTGAATATCGAAAAAAATTTAAATTAACAGAAAACTAGAACGACTTAGACAGAAGCAACATCAAATACTGATATGGCGGTAGTGTATAAGTTGTTTCCTGCCAAATGCACAAGAAAGTTGTTACGACGCGTATATGGATAGAACACTAAACTTTTCCTAAACCATATAGTGTACATACAAAAGAATAATTCAAATGTTAATGAAATACTGATTGCGATGCGTTTCGAGTAATTCAACTCTTGTCAAGCAGCCTTTGGTATCATTATCGATGTATTCTCTGTAAGTTTATCGTATCTTTTGCGATACAGCGAGAAATAAGAAAAACTTCCATTTATCGCACAAATAAGCATTTGTACGAAAGGATATGTATGTATATTTTTGAGGTTAATGGACATATTTCTACTGTCACTCTAGAGCAGATATGGGCAACCTTTGACATGTTGTGGGCCAAACTTTAATGTACAAATACGTTCGCGGAGCGCGTTTAAAAGTAGTGTTCATAATTTTTGGCGATAGATATCAGACGTGAAATAATACGACAATCTCCCGCGGGCCGGTTGTTACCCACATATGATCTAGAGTACGGTCGTACTGTTAATGCAGAATGGTGCACTACAGTTTATTTGGCTCAAATTCCCTAAAATGTCCACGATGAAAATTCAACTCGCATCACGACGATTAGAGTTGGTACTGCGAGGGTTCGGTCAGCGGCGCATCCTTCGAAGAAATGCATAGGGTTTAACAGGTAATAAATGTAAACAATACTCACTCTTTTAAGGAGCGTTTTTAGTATATGCAGATGCACAAAATGGATAAGATCGATTAAATATTAGCAGCATCGGATGTTTCATGTAAACGTGTCCTTGAGAAATGTTCTTTGCAGAGAACGACCATTCGACATCTAATGGTGAAATACTTGCATAATTAAAATAATCTTTGTTAATACTTATCGGATCTGTATACCCACTATCACTAAAAAAAAAATCTGAATTTTGGTTTACAGTGTTAAAGAAAGATTCAGATGTTAACACATGTTTCGTGATAGTAGATCTACAGATCGGTTAAATGTTAAGACTATTTTAATAATAATTTAATTATTAAATGTCGAACGATTATTCTCTGCATATAAGAATATTTATTACTCATAATGGGCCATGGTTACGTGAAGAAATTGTTGAAACATACCTGATGCTGCAAATATTTAACCGATCTTATCCACTTTGTGTAAATGCATATTGCAAACACTGCTTAAAAGAATAAGTGTTTATTTACATTAATTACCTGCTAAGCTCCTTGCACTTCTTTGAAGCATGCGTCATTGATCGAACGCTCATAGTGCCAACACTAACAATAATGCTAAAGCTTACTCTGTTTAGAAAAGTAAGCCCTAGCGTTATTGTGCTACTCAAACGATTAAATATTTGACCGCCAAAAATATTGAAATAATAGATTTTTCATCGCATAGTCCACATCTAGGTGATGATTTTTTTATATCCGCTTGTAAAGAATAAGTTACAGGGCGTATTTTTCACAAAAGAAGTATACAACCTAATGAAAAAATGTTTTGAAGATTGATTTTCACGAATACAAAAATGAACTATTGGAGAATTATTTTGAAATATTATAAATAAATACGTTTATTTCGGATTCAGAATATGAAATCATAAACAATGGGGTTGCGAAAATATAAATTTCATATAGAAAACGTATTTACATATGTATGTACATACCATATGCAGCGTCCAGGTTAAAAGAATAGTATATATACTTTTGTATCAGTATCACACACTCCATTAAATATTTTCATGTGTCCAAGCAGTATCGTTAGGAATCAAAAGTCGAGCAATTTTCTATTTTTTTATATTATTAGAACAGCCTAACTTTAACATATGTTTTTATCTATGGCTTTAATTTTTAAAAAATAGAAAATAATTTGAAGATTATGTACAGTATGTACCACAAAAAGCTTTACGGTGTGCACGAAAATATACCTGTTGAATTTATATATAAATACATGGAACGGTACGTAAACAACAATTTGGTAGTCTTTGGTAGTTAAGATTTATTCTTTTTTATGATTATATAAACTAAAATAGTTAAACAGATATTAACAATAATAAAGAAATACGAAGGTGTATTTATATGTATATTTAATACTGTAATATAATTGAATATGTTAGATAAATGTTATCGTAATTAATACTTGTTATATAAATTAATAATAAAGAATTTTTATTAAGTTTATATGAGAAATGACATTTTATTATTCATACATTTAAGTTAATGAGCAACATAGATTAAAAATATATTTGAATCACATTTACTTACAGTAATTTGATGAAGATGACAACATATATATTTCAACACATAATATTATTCATAGTTGGAATTACTGAATCAATCATATGCTTTAAAACAATATTAATAATATTAATAAACCATATTAATAATTTTTGATAGATGAATTTTTAAATACGCTTCTATTTAAAGATTCGTAATTGTTTTTGTGATAAAAATTTATTATTTGATATAGTATAATGCTATAATTGTATGAGTTTGATTTATTTTCCATATATATATATATATATATATATATATATATATATATTTCCTGAAAAATTATTGTGTAATTGCTTGTTTAATTTTTAAAAAAATGCAACATTAATAAAATCTAGTAAATGAAAATTCAAGTAAAAAATTTAAATTTAAACAATTACATCATTACATTTACACAAAACATATTTATAAATACGTTATTCATAAAATCGTATTAACAGAATAGTTTCAAATTAATTCGAAATTCTAATTATTAATGAATATAATACATGTTATAAAATATTATATATATACATATATATATATATATATATATATATATATATATATATATATATATCACTCAAGAGATGGAGAACTAATTTCTCTTATTACTAGTCGCCTATTCGTCCCCATAAAGAGAATATGAACTCTTTATGGGGCCGAATAGGCGATTAACATCTGATAAAGCCGATACTATCTAATGAGCTTTAGGTAAGCGAAACAATCGTAGTAGTCATTGTTCTTCTTCAGCAACTATTATATATATAACCTATTTTATAATTATATATATATATATACATATATATTATAAGTTAGGTTGTGAACCACACGTTGGCTGTCAAAATACAGCGTGTTTCAAAAAGAATATACGTATTACAAAGTATTATTTTGTCCAAACTATCGATTGCTGCGCCTTGGCTCGGCTATTGGAGAAACGAATACATAGTCCAGTTTATTTAATAGCCGCTAGATGTCAGTTGTCTTCTGTTTTTATTGGTAACCGTCATATGTTTAAAATGATTATTCCGCAGCAGAAATCATTTTGTGTTCTCGAGTTTGCGAAATGCAATTCTTTGATTACAGTGCAAAGACGTTTCAGGTTGAGCTACAAAATTGATCCTCCGAATGGGTGGAACATTCGCAGATGGTATCGATAGTTTGTAGATACAGGATGTGTATGTAAAGGAAAGATTCCTGGCCGCCTTCGTGTTTCTGAAGAAAATATTGCCCGAATTCAAACTGCTTTCCAACGTAATCCTTCAAAATCAACTCGTTGTGCCAGTCGAGAGTTACAACTGCCTATAATAACAATTTGGCCTGTTTTGAGACGTCGGTTGGTTATGAAGCCGTACACGTTACAGTTGTTACAAGCTCTGCGTCCTGATGACACACGGAAACGTGTGGCATTTTGTAACGAGATTCATGATGCTATTGACAATGACTTTCGCACAACGCATCGTGTTCAGTGATGAAGCGAATTTCCATGTTAGTAGTCTGGTAAACAAACACAATGTTCGAATTTGGGGTCTACAGAACCCACATGCAGCCATTGAACATGTACGAGATTCGCCTAAAATCAATGTGTTTTGTGCATCTTTTCTCAAATTTCTAGAAATGTGTTATTAACATTTTTTTTAAATTAAACAAGCAAACTACAATTTTTCATAAAAAATATATTGAAAATAAGCCAAACTCATACAATTATAGTATTACACTACATATAATAATAAATTATCATAAAAACAAATACGAATTTTTAAATACGCTCCAACTATCAAACATTATTAAATGGTAATTGATTCAGCTATTCTAGCTATAAATAATAATATTATTATTAATAATATTATTATTACACACCGTTCTACATGAACTCGACACGTATATTTTCGTGTACATCGTAAACCTTTTCATGGTAGCGACTGTACATAATTTTATTGCGTCATATTAATCAATACTTTCTCTGTATAGCATTGCCAACTTACTTTTATTTAAAGATATTTATTTATCTATTCATACATAAGGTACTATTTACAACGTTATATTTTCTAATAATATTTATCCGAAACCCTTCTGAGATGTCAAAGCCTTAGCATATAAAGAATCTTTTGCTCTGTTTACGCAACGGAATGGCAACTAGTTTTAGAACAACAATAAATATCTTCTTAGGGTAGAAAGAAATAAATTAATTATTTGTCTAGGTTTATCTACTATTGGTAACATAATTACAATTATAAATGACACAAAACACTACTAATTGGTTTTTCCTATAGGTCTGATTGTAATGCCGATATTCTAGATCCTAAGACAAAAATAAAAAACACTGAATTAATAAGATTACATTTTGGAAGGTAAAAAAAATTAGTTAAAATATATTGATAGTATATCAAAGTAACAAAAATTGTCAATCATTACTAACTATAATTAAGTTAGTAATTTACATTAAAAAACATTAAGCTCACAAACTCTAAATATATTTCTATTTCAGTTATCAATTGTTTAGCATGACTGCATTATCAAGATTTATGGCATACACTAGAAAAAAACCTATTATACGAGGTATGATATCTTATGCTGTAATTTGGCCCACCTCTTGTATTATTCAACAAACTATAGCCGGTAAGACGTGGGAAAACTACGATTGGATACACGCCTTGCGGTTCAGTTTGTATGGTGGCCTTGTTGTTGCACCATCGATGTACGCCTGGGTAAGAATCTCAACTCACTTATGGCCTCAAACAACTTTAAAATATGCTCTAACTCAGGTATAGTTAATATCAATAACAATAGTTGTATATAACGCCCAGAATCATTTTGTAGGCATTTGTAGAACAATTAACATATATTCCAATTGTTATGTGTTGCTTTTTTTTCACCATGAACTATCTTAAAACATATTCTTTAGAAGAAGCAACTGAAGAGGTTAAACATAAATTTTGGCCGACATACCAAGTATGTATTAGTTTTAAGTTGTAAATTTTTGAAATATTATAATGTAAAAAAATGTTCACTATGGACAATTTATTTTAGATTTTCTCCTAATTAAAAATGTTTTTATAGTATATTGTAGAAAAGGATTCAATGTAACGCTTCAAATAATCTCCGAGTTTCTTTCAATTCTATTTTATTTTGTGTCTCTAGTTTGTTGTGACTTGTACGTACATATCACTAAAAAAATACTCAGTTTAAAAACGCAGACGATCAATGAGCGTTGGTTACTCAGATTTTTGTTCGTGACTATGATGTGTTCTCAAAAGAACCATTGATTCGACGTTTCAACGCAAGCAACTGCAAATTTTAAACAACTCCCGAACAACCCCAGAATATAACGACGCGATCTCGTTGAAACGAAGAGGAAACGATCCTCAAGATACAATCAAAAACCAGAGTACGGCTTCTAGTTCTTGATCGCATACGATATGTATCTAGAAGATGACGAGCTCGTCTAGTGTTTAAAATTATCTGCTATCTTGCAATGAATCTATCGGTATGTTACTGCGTTGGAAGGAGCTCGTGTAATAAACACGAAATATAAATTACTAGAGAAAAGTTTCGAGTAGTTCAAAATGCGATCATCTTCAAGAATCCACCTTCAGACATGAATCAAATTCGGGCAAAACGTTATGAACTATGATTCCAAATTGTGGGCCTGTATTCTATCCGCCAGATCAAAAATGCCTTTTCCTTCTCCAAAAAAAATATATCAAACAAAGAAATTATTATTAAAATCTAATAGCATGTATTATAAGCACATTGATTTTTGAAGAATATATCGGAATACTTTTCGTATCCTCTCTTCTACCCTACAGGAGTGGAAGGTCGCCCATACGTATATCGTTTACTACTCAACTGCCGGTAATCGACACGGACGGATGCATACTGTCGCATCAGACTCAGTTGTATGGTAATTATAATAATTACTGAAGTTATAATATGAAGTTTGCGCAACACAGCAAGTAAAATAAAGAAAAATAAATACGTAAAAACAAAATAATTTTTGATATATTTACCCACTTAAGCAACGTCTTTAGAAACACGGAGAAGAACTGCAGTATCAAGTATGCTTCCATAGTTATTTCAAGGAAGCGTGTTCACGATGAATATTCTTATATACAAAGACAGACCGTTGGACATCTAGTGATGTAATATTGACATAATTTAAATAAACTTTTAAATTATATATATATATATATATATATATATATACAACGTGTTCAATAAAGATTGAGACGGATTATGCAACCAAGTATACAACAACAAGGATTACAGTTGGTATGATATATCCTTGTAATTAGATCGTGACAGATCTCTCTTTATAACCCTACTAAATTGTTTGACATTTTGCCTTATTTGATTTGTAATTACGTGTTATCAATTATCAGTAATTTTATTTTTAAAGGAAAATATGAAACAATTTTGTTTCTTTTATTACTCATTTCATTAATTTATTTTCTTTCATCAAGATCCAGATTTCTAGGGTCTAGGGAATTTTGAATGTAAGGCTACCAATAGTGTATGTTTGGTTGCAAAAGGTTCTATCTCAATCATTAATGAACTCACTGTATATATATATGTATATATATATATATAGATATGTTCGAACGAAGATTTTCGCGGTTGTAAGTATGAGTAATATATTCTCAGGCTCTCCGCGATGTTGGCGTCAGGATAACACTTTCAAATACTTTCTGCCATAAGATATAGTGCATGAATTTTGCACGTACCATGCAACAAATTACCGCCCTTTTATTTAAGGAAATGGCCTACATATCGTATTATACTGGCAAAATCAGTAATGAACATATTACTCGCTTTCTAGAATTTTTAAATTTTGTTAATGAATTCTGCACCAGCGTTGTAATTGCTAGTACATTTTCCTAATTTTTTACAGGCTAATAACAATGAAGAGGAAAATAATTTAAACATCATCTCATCCACACATAACTAGGTGTTTATTTACTAACTCAGATTTAATTTTGTTTTGATTATTGTCATGTACAGTTCGTATGTAATTGCGGAAGGTCGCCCGAATTGGTAACCTCCGCCGAGGATTATATTTATAATAAAAATGCCGAAATGCTTGTTGTTCAACTAAAACAAATGATAAATTGCAATCTAGAAACAAGCTTAAGTACTGTGTTTGATGGTACACGGCTTTTTTTTACTTTAACACATCAAAAATTGATTGCACACAAGTATTTTCGCACCATCGTATTTTAAGATATACGTACAACCCAACCTCCCTCGCTGCACGATGACCCTGTTGAGCAGACATGATTGTTCCAGCTCTACTTATTACTATAAAATTGCACTTATACTGCTGAAATGTCTGTATAGATAAGTATAAAACTGGAACAATGAAATGTGTCCAGCATCCTACTCGACTAACCAAGGTTTTGTCCACTCTTGCTGGAGATGTAATCAAGGCTATTGATCTTAACGTTTCTGCACTAAAACTTCAAAAGTTTCATAAACTCAACATACCCAGCATACTTACTCAGTTTCAATACAGCAACGTCAAGTTCAATAGCAACCCTGGTAATGGAAATGTCTGGCACGTGAATGCCAGACACGCGGTTCAAGCTCCTAAAAGAAATTATAACTAACAACCATAAAAATCTACAAACCAGATAATCTCTGATGTTATAATACATAAATGTCTTAATACAATTTTAAAATTAATTTTATTCTTCCTTTCAGGTTGCAATATGCGTATGGCCTATAATACAGACTATAAATTTTCTATACATTAAAGAACATAATAGAGTTTCTTATGCCAGTATATGCAGTTTGGCTTGGTGTTGTTTTCTGGCATACATGCACGAACGTCAAGCGAAGTAGACGCTGCACCAAGTGATATGAAGAAAATAGAACGCATAGAAAGAAAGTTGTGTGACAATACGTCAATTTAAGCTTTGCTATTTTATTGAATATCTTCAATTTTTTTAGTTTCCAGAGTCTCTGTTGTTTGCTAAAATTGTTAAAAAAAGAATATTCCAACGCTCTTCGACAACTTCTTTGAATTAAACTGAGTTGTTGAAATGTCAGCCAGAAAATTAGTAATTCGAAAATACAATATAGAGTTACTAAATAATACCGCTTGATATTCATTAGCAAAAAATTGATATGTGAATAAGCAGAAACTATTATTAATGTCAAGTATTGTTTAGTATCTACTATTTTTGTTTTGTCACACTAACACTAGTAGAAACTATAAGAATAAAAAGAAATTGCTAAGCTCTAAAAAAAAAGTTAACAGTTATGTAAGTTATTGTTATGTATCTTTTGAGACAGAAAAAGCATCATCTGCAGTTGCAGTTGAAGAATATAGTTATAATCGCTGAATTTTGTTGTTAAAACTTGAGTCTTGAAACCATATTTCAACAAAAAAATAACTAAATAGATACGATACCAGTCTCCAGGATACAAACATTACAAAAATGACTCTACAAGAATCTCTCGTCGAAAGGTTCTTCGCTTACAAACTATTAGATTTTTTGGATAAGATATTGAAAAAATACCAGCGATGACAAATAATAATAAGCAGTTTTTTATCGTCAACTTATGTATTGTCTGACTAAAAAAATAATTTTGTATTTGGATATAATATCGAATTATATACCTCGACCACAAAGCAAGGAGCATTGTAACTTAAATATTGTATTTAGGAAAACAATTTTTAATGAAAGCTTTTTAATTAAATAATTTCTACAAACTCGTGTCATACAATTTGTATTGTGAAAATATTGTGTGGTTTAATTAGAAAAATTTTAAGAGAAATTCCTTAAATGTATATTGTAATATCCATGAACAAATTAAAAGCTAATATCTTAAAACATTAGATGGACAATACAAAACAGAAACGAACATACAAATTTTAATATGCAAGTATAAGTAGATGTTCAAATTGTCTGCTATTAAAACTTAACAATATAGAATTCAATGATAAAATTTTCGAACTATGTTATTAATGACATCGATTGGAATTATTGGTATTTGCTCTCAGATACTAGATTTTAATTCATCCAATTTTTGAGATCTCTTTTGATAGGCATCATTTCTAAGATGGACTCATAGAGAAAAAAATCGATGGATTCAAGTCTGAAAATCAACCAATTGATTCAACCTCTTCTACTTCATTCAAAATGTAGTTCGAGGATTTAATCGCCGAATTACACATTGTTAAGATGTTAATACAGACAATTTGAACATCTATTTTATTAATTATATTTGCATTTTGTATGGCTCAAAATTTGTAAAACACTTATAATTTATTGATATTACAATATACTACTGTGGGCAAAAAATAATAAGAGTTTTTAATTTAAATTTCGCGCGAAAACCCATTCGTCGAAATATTTTTTTCTAGGTTGGTAGGACTGTCAGTGACATCTGTGCCAAATGTCACATCAAACTAATCATTAGTGTTTAGTATACGCTTGTCTTTCTGAAGTACAAAAAGTGTATTCGGCGATTTTTACAATGAGTGAAATTATTCAACAAAGAAGTTCCATTAAATTTTGTGTACGGAATCAAATTTCTGGTGCCAAAACGTTCAGAATGTTGCAAAAGGCCTTCGGTGATAATTTTTTGTCGCGAGCAAGTGTTTTTGATTGGTACAAATTATTCAAAGAGGGTCGAGAACGCGTTGATGACGAACCACGTCCAGGACGGCCATCAACATCGACTGATGATCAACACGTCAATAGAATCAAGGAATTGGTGCTTGAGAATCGGCGATTAACAGTCAGAGACCTTACTGGCATCGTTGAAATATCGGAAGGATCAGTGAAAACCATTTTAAAAGATCATTTGGGCCTAAGAAAAGTGAAAGCACGATTTGTTACAAAATCACTCAATTTTTTCGAAAAACAGCGTCGCGTTGACGTCTGTGAAACAATGCTTTCCGACTATCAAGACAAAATGAAAGGCATCATAACTGGAGATCAATCGGCCGAATATCGTATCAAAGGTGAGCCGAAGCCCAAAAAACCACGTCAAAGCAAGTCAAAAATCTAGGTTATGTTGACAGTTTTCTTCGATTATCGAGGTGTGGTGCACTCCGAATTCCTTCCGACCGGCCAAACTGTCAACAAAGAATACTATTTGAGTGTTATGCGTCGTTTGCGCAATGCTATGCGTAAAAAGAGACCAGAATTATGGGCCGACAACTCTTGGTTTTTGCACCACGATAATGCACCATCGCTCACTGCATTAATTCTTCGTGAGTTTTTCGCCAAATTTTCAACCAATATCGTGCCAAACGACCGCTCCGGGGAAACCGTTTTGAGTCAATTGAAGACATTAAACGTGAATCGCTACGCACATTGAAGGTTATTCCTGAAATTGACTTTAACAACTGTTTCGAGAATTGGAAGAAACGTTAGCACAAGTGTATTGGGGCCAGGGCGGATTACTTTGAGGGGGACGAAATAGATTTGGAAGAATAAATTAAGAATTTAAAAATTATGAACAAAGTCTTACTATTTTTTGCCCACAGTAGTATTATATTTCATGACTTTTTCCTAGTCAAACCATATATTTTCATATTGCTACGAGAAACAAGAACACTGTACAATTCTGATATAAAAGAATAGATTGCCATTAAAAAAAGTGATGAAATAATTGGACAGAAAAGTACAACAAAAATTGGAGTTTGTAGAAACTATTTAATTAAAAAGCTTTTTGAATAAACTCAATATATAAGACTACATCAAAGTTCCTTACTTATTAATCCTGTATGTTTATCAAATACAAAAAAAAATTAAATTTTAACTTATTGTATTTGAAATATATTTTATTTATAATTTTATGAAATATAGAAAATAGGTAAATAAAAATATATATTCATACATTTTCAATTTTAAATTTTATTACCAAAAAAAATAAAAACATATGAATACAAGAAGATTATAGAATTAATACTAATCATTTTCTTTAAAATTAATATTTCAACAAGTTAATGTGAAAATTATTTTCAAGTATTAAATCTACATAATACTTAACTAGTTTGATTATTTGTTATACCTATAATCTGCTTCCATTCATTAAATATAAGCAAAAAATTTATACATTAAATAGAAATAGCAGAATCAAATACATAGTTATAGTATGACTTTATGTTCATAATATATTTTTCTTTAACTAGTGTAAATAAAAAGTTTAAACATTAAACAAATGCAGTAAAACTATGTATATAATATAGCTATAATTCTAAATCATTTGCACTAATAGTCTTCCTCGTCTTTTTCCTCTATTGTTGGATGTATTAAAGTAGATCGCGGTGGTGCTCGCCATATAGCGCTCGACGTCCTTTTCAACTTTACTGGATCAATATGTTCAAAGATGTCTTGCAAATTCGGTGTAGTTACTTCCATTATGAAGAAGCTTGCAATACCTGCCCGTATAGCGTCCACCGACTGCAACTGTTTTGCAATTTTGCCTTCTAAAAATTAAAATTATTTTGGCTATGTAGTATATGTGATAAAGAAAAATTGGATCAGGTAAAAGTAATAACAGAATAATGCTGTCACGGAACGAGCTAGCAACGTACGCAATTTCCGAGAAAAAAAAACGTTCGAGAAAGTGCCTGTTCCAGTATAACAATGTTCCCGATGCCCTAGACGTATATATTGGGTCTGGGAAAAAGTTCGTGGCGTTTTTCCCGATAGATGGCATTGGTTGCCGATAACTAAAGAACAACAAGTCACAGCGACACCACCGACGGCTCGTTTTTTAGATGACCTTCCGAACGTTAGTTTGAGCGTAGAAACATTGTAATCGGTGCAGTGGTTGTAAAGTTATTCGCACTTGAAAATGGAGAAGAATAATGAGAAATTTCGCTATATTCTGCAATATTATTATGATAAGGGGAAGAACGCTGCGCAGGCTTGTGATAAAATTTGTGCTGTGTACGGTGAAGGTACTTTATCGAAATCTGTTGCGCGGAAATGGTTCGCTCGCTTTCGTTCTGGAAATTTCAATGTGAAAGATGAGTCACGCTCCGGTCGTCCAATCACTGAAAAATCTGATGAAATTCTTGAAAAAGTCCAACAAGATAAGCATATCAGCAGTGTCGATATTGGCATGGAGCTAGGCATTGACCACAAAACTGTTTTGAACCATTTACACAAAGCTGGTTACAAAAAAAAGCTTGACGTATGGGTTCCTCATGAGTTGAGCGTGAAAAACATGATGGACCGAATTAACATCTGCGATGCGCTGCTGAAACGGAATGAAATCGAGCCGTTTCTGAAACGTTTAATAACCGGAGATGAAAAATGGATTACGTACGATAATCGGAAGCGTAAAAGATCGTGGATAAAGGATGGTGAGCCGTCACAAGCGTTCGCTAAGCCAACATTGACGCCAAAAAAAGTGATGCTGTGTGTATGGTGGGACTGGAGGGGAATCGTCCACTACGAGCTACTTCCAACTGGTCAGACGATTGATTCTCAACTCTACTGTGCACAACTAGAGAGATTACGCCAGGCGATTGAAAGAAAACGGCCCGAATTGATTAATAGGAAAGGTGTTGTCTTCCATCATGACAACGCCCGACCACACACTTCTTTGATGACCCGTCAAAAATTGAGAGAGTTTGGTTGGGAAGTTTTGATGCACCCACCTTACAGTCCGGATATAGCACCCTCTGACTATCATCTGTTTCGATCTCTGCAGAACTCTCTCAATGGAATTAAGTTGGTTTCAAAAGAAGCCTGTGAAAACTACTTGATTCAGTTTTTCGACCAGAAACCACAGAAGTTTTTCACCGATGGGATCATGGATCTACCAAAAAAATGGCGAAACATTGTCGATAATAATGGAGCATATTCGGTTTAAATGAATTCGTCCACGCGCCATGCGGGGACCAGTTGAATTTTACTGAAAAAACGCCACGAACTTTTTCCCAGACCCAATATAAGCGATCGAGATCGTGCGTGAGGCAATATTAGTAATTTTGGCAGTGATACGTGAATATCAATATTAGTAATCAATGTTAATTTCACATTCTTTCTGAAAGAAAAAAGAGTTTCTTTTAATTCAGTCTAAATAAATGAAAGAAGAAGCCTACCCGACGAGACTGTACACTACCGCGAACCCGGAGGATTTTTCAACGTTACTGATAAATCTGCATAAATATTAACTATTGTTTTTTTAATAATAAACGTTTATAAATAATTTGTATACAATATATGCAACATTTTTTTTCTTTGAATATATTTTATTTACTATTTCTTTAGGTATTATACTTCAGTAAACCAATTTTAATTGAACAACACGTTAATTTTATGAATATAGCAGCAAGTATAACAGTAACGGAACATGAAAAACGTTAAAAGATCTTTATAAATAAAATTTTATGTGAAAACGAATAAAATAACACTATGTAATTATTAATGTAACTAACGCTTCCAATTATCAAGTAGCAGTCTCTATATTTTTTGTTCAACATTCGGATTTCAAACGATCCAGCGTAAGTATAATATGTATCACGGATTTTATGAATAATACTACAATTACAATCTTGGGGCAATGTACAAAATCACCGAAATCTATTACAATTAGTTGAAATCGCAATATATTTTTAAACCGCCCATGCTGAATAAGCGACGGGATCTCTAATTTATATGTGATACCTAGTCGAGCTGATAAAAAGTGGAGTATGCGATTATAATTGTACTTTACAAAGTTTAAGTGTCATTTTTCATTATGGAATTTATATTTTCCTTGGAACCTATTTTGTTACACATTTTAACATCAACTGATTTTATACTTACTTGATGTCCATTCAGGACTTTTTATTTTTTTTTTATCATATTCTTGATCTGAATCATAACAATCTTCAGTAGGTAACAACGGCGCTTTTTCTCGCAAATATATTGGAAGACGACCTCTAGCTTTCTTCTTATGTTCTAAAGCTCTAGCCGCTCTTCTTTCTTCTTGTAAAGCTTTTCTCAATTCTTCATGTTTTAACCTTTCTTGTTCTTCTTCAGCAGCTTTTCGATTTTCTTCTTCTCTACGTTTTTTTTCTTCGTCTCTACGTTTTTCTTCTAAAGCTTTCTTCAACGCTCCTTGCCTTTTACGTTCCATTTCTTCCTGTTGTTTTTTTAACTTCTCTTGTCGTTCCACTAAGAATTGTTTGTGTTTTTCTTCTTTCAATCTCTCTGCTTCTTCAAGAGCCTTTATTTTACTTTTTTCAAAGGCCTCCCGTACTTGTTGTGCTTTTATTTGTTTCTCTAGACGTTTCTTTTTCTTTTCTTCTGTTTGAGCATGTAGATGTGCATCACGTTTCTTAATCGCTTCAGCTTCTTTTTCTCTACGTTTAGTTTCTCTCTCTATAAATTCTTGTTGTGAAGCTTTAAGTGCACTCGCTGACTTTGTGGAAAAAAAGCTTTCATTTATTGAATTTGTTTTTAAAGCTTTATTAGCGCTGCTGGAAACTATCGGTATAAATCGACTTATTGTTTGTGGAGTAGTTTTCATTTCTTGATAGTTTTTTATTGATTTTGGAGTAAATGTAGATTGTTCTTGCTAATAGAAAAAGAAGAATTCATTTTCATTTGCTGCATAATCTAATAACAGAAGCTTATGTTTTATGATATAATTAGTATTCTCTTTGATTGTATATGATGTTTAGATAATACTTTTTAAATAGCATATTTAATTTTTATTAAACTTTAATATAATTTTTACTGTGCATCTGTGCAGTTTTTTTTTTTAATATTAGGGAACTTTAAAATGTGTGTATTTAGTCCTCTATATTTCAAGAAAGCACTGCACAAATAATAATTTAAATTATATACAAATAGCTCTACAGAAATTGATTTTGGTATATTAGTTAACAATTATAATATCTAACACTACCTTAGATTTAAAATAGAAATACTAAAAAATTACCTCCTTTTCTTTAGCTTTGGCTTTAGTTTTAGTCCTTGTGGTACGAATTGGTATTTCAGAGGTATTTTCGGCACCCAATTTTTCAAAAGCTTCAACACGTTTCTTTACAGGACTTCCATCAAATGGACTGAAGACGGCTTTTGTGTTCTTCTTAATATTCATTTTCTTATATACTGTCACTATAATATTATCATCTTCATCGTCTGTCATTATATCATCCAAGTTTGGTGTTACACAATTTTTAATTAGTTTTTTTGGTATATCTGCAATTACTGTTTCATCTGTGCCAAATGGTGGTTCTTTTTCTAAAATGCCTTTTTTATTTTCTATATCTTTCTGAATTACTATAGTTTTGTTTAAATTATTAGGTACACTATCTTTTTGTAATACTTTAGTAGTCACATAGGTTTCATTCAACTTCTGTTTTGATATGATTTGATTATCTGTATTAGTTTCTTCTATATTAGTTAAATTTGATTCAGCATCTTTATATATTGAAACTTCAATTTTAGGAGACTCTTCAGATTTTTTACGCTTCATTTGTCTTGTTTTTCTTGTATTAATTTCTTTTTCTGTGTCTGATGAAGGACTTCTAACTCTTTTTCCATTTTCATCACTATCAATGTTCTTCATTCTTGTTTTAGTTCTTGTTGTTCTTGTAGTAGTTTCTTCTACATTACTTTTATCATCTTGAGAGTTATCTTTTTTCTGTTTTAAAAGATTATTTATGCTTGCTTTACTTTCATCATCACTATCTGATAAAGTGACGGTTTCAATGGATTGTTTTTGTAAAATAACATCAGAATCACGGCCTATGTGACTATCAGAAATCTCACTAGTTTTCTTAGATGTTTTGCTTCGAGTAGATCTAGTGTTACTAATACTGTGTTCTTCTTTTTTTATTTTTCTATTCTTTTTGATTGGCAACTGTGGTGGAGGCATATCAAGTTTGTCAACATCAATATTTTCCTTTTGAGAAGATTCACTTTCAACATTGTTTTGAGGAACTTCTGAAATTCTTTCCAGCTTTATTTGATGATTATTTGTCAGGTGCAAATTTTCTTTTAATGCTGTTGGTTTTGACGTTCGAGACTGATATGATAGTTTATTATTTTCCACTTTTGAATCTGCATAATCATCTAAAATATTGACGAAAATTACTATATAGATCATAAATATAAAATTACTTACTTGAGGCATATTGTTTTGGAAAAGAACTATGCATTTTAAAATATTTAATATCATTTCCAACTCTTTCCACATAATTTTTAAATTGTTCCTAAAAACAAGTTACAGATTGTAATTGAAAACTAACATAATCGTAATAAGTTACATAATTCTGTTCTTTAATTATCTTTACAAGAACACTGGGTATTTTAGAAATACAATCATCTATCTCTTCCATGATCTGAAAATATATTTTTCGACATAATACTTTCTTACACCATCCATAAATGGACAACAAAAATAATTATTAACGTTTTTTTTAAATAGAATAATTATAACTTGTTATAATTTAGTGTATATATTAAATATTGTGTCAAATAAGAATTGCATGGCAGTGTAAAAGTATAAGAAATTAATCTGTAAATCCAAGAAGAAAAATGTTTTCTCTTCTAGAAAAAAAGTATATTATTTAAAGCAAAACCTAATTTATATTTAAAATAAATAGGGCAAATTAATATTATGCACTTTTACACTATTTCGTTAGATGTATTTTTACGTAAAGTTCTAAAATTTTCATTTATTAACAAAAAAAAAATAGTGACATTTCAAGAATGTCCAACGTTTTTATTATCTTACTTACTTTGAAAAATTGTTTGTCAATATAGTTTAAATAAGTGTAATTAACTTTTCAAATCTCTAAAATTGTCCTTTTTTATTTTCTCAATTGCAGTGGAGAATTTTTCAGATTTTCTTTAACAAACTTATTCTTATACAGGATCAACGCAACCGTTATTTTGTTAAATTCTAACTTAAATTTGAAAAGAAAACTGTGCAGTACCAGCAATGGTCAGCATTTATTAAAAAGAAATTTACTAAATACTCTTAAGAAATTAAAAAGCTCATTCGAAATCTTATATACGTATACTTGCGTTACGTTTAATAATATTTTTATACATTTTATTCTAAAATTGATTTATATATCAAATAATCGTTTATAATTTTATCATAAATTTAAATTTAGTGATTTATACGTGAATAATATTCATGAAGTACGATTGACAGTTGACAGTAACTGTGCAAAGTTGGCTAGAATGTTTGCTTATTTTGTGATAATTACATAGTAATCAAATTGTTTTTCTTTGTATGATGATCGAAAGTTTTGGTGATGTTGAAGACAAATAGTAAAATATTTATTTTACTTTTTCCTGGATTCAGTAAAAAGTACGTTTAATAAACAAAATGTCTGGTACTGGTTCTGCAGACGATCAAAGCGAGGACGGTGAGTTACGCCAGAGTCCAATCGATAAGAAACAATCTGATGTTTTAGACTTTAGGTACGTTTTTGCCTGTACTAGAATTGTTGTTGCAATTTTATTTTTTTTATAGCATGTCTGAAGACGAAGGTGAAACTGTAGACTCTTTAGATATTAAGCCTCCTCAAGCCCAAATATCAATGCAGGTTGGTAGATCAAAAAAAAGAGAGGGGCACGAAAGACACCATAAAAGATCTGAACGTCACAGAGAAGAAAGAATTCATTCTCATCGACAAAAGCACCACAGGTTAGTTATGTCTAACATTAGTTTTACTAAGCATGATATAAGGGTGTGGCTACTGTATACGTACTGTTTAATTTAAAATTTTTTCTTAATAAATCAGTCTTAAGTAGATTATAATTAAAAAGAAAAGAAAGAAAATAATAGTTGAATGTAATTGAATCGTGAATTAAAATGTTTAATACTGTGTCTATTTCAAAAAATAAAAATATAATTATAGAAGTTTTTGGATAAATACATACATGAAAAAGTATAATATAGGTAGTTAAGAGAGTTATGAAAGAAATGCAAAAAATTAGTTGTGTCGAATGACATTTTGACTTTATTTTTGCCACAATCCTCCTCAAGTTATTATAATTGAATTAAAACAATTTATTAATGTTTCTTTAATTTATTATGTACTTATATGTATATACATACATACATATACAGGGTTCTTAATATGGATTTTTTTTACTACAAATTTTAGAAGTTCTATTCCATACATATTTTAACATTAGTACCAATAAAAAAATTTATTCTGCTTTGTCATACTGAATATAATACTGAAATAAAACTCTTTCACTTTTATGTTTTTGGAATCATCTAAACAAGTAAATGGATTAGACTGAAGGCAAAGTTGTTATATAAATTTCCAAAATTTTTTAAAAGCAAAAATTACATTCTCTATACATCCATACATAAATTAACATAAGAGAAGCTGCATTAAATATTTTAATGCGCTCAACAACTAACACTATATATTTAGACACAGGCTGTTAGTTCAAATTGTGTGGTAGAAATAGAAGACACACAATAACTGTATTTGTCTAATTAACAATATGTCACGCTTTCTATAGCAAAATAGGCAATATGTACGTTAAATTCCACTAAATATGGGCATATGTGTGCTTCAATCTTTTATAACGTATGCACTAATGTTACAAAAATATGCTCTAATCATTTTATGTAATATGTATTTACTTATTTTACTATATAAATATAGCCAAAATCATTACAGATAAGTTAAGCCGTGTATCCATGCACAAATGAATTGTTCAATTTTTGTTTATTAATATTCATTAGATCCAGCAGTATCATTATTGTAACAACCAATATTTTTTCTTAAATTTTGACATATGAATATGTCAGGTCATCATTTAAAGCAAGTGTTCAAAAATCCTAGAGCACTTGGATAAAATATTAATAGATTTGTAGTTCTAAATATCATATTAACTTAACTTACTTATGTCTAGGACACCTAATAAATACACTGCTTGTGATGATCTGTCAGCAAGTTTTTTTGATTTGAGACTGCGGATACGACCTTGGCTAAAACTGCCTATAATTATTAACCTTTCCTTTAGGACGTATATTTTTATTGGCGCATGGAAGTGAACAATTTGTCCCTCACCAAAAAAGTACAAAAGTGTTCGAACAGGTATTACATGCATTCATATTTATCAATCTTTGGTTTCTTTAATATAGGTATATGTGAAGCTTTAGATGAACGCAGACAAGTAGATGTCTTATATAGATTTCTCACATGCCTTTAATGTAATATGCCTCAAACTTTTCTATCTAAACTCAGTTCTTTTGGTTTTGCTTTGTCTATAGTTGTACTTATAAAATCATTTGGAGAATCGTCTTTCTATATACATTACAAAGAATACCTCTGTAACAAGTTTATTGCGACAATATATTCCGAAATGTATTCTATTGATTACGTGAATTCCTTGAAACGCGTAGTAAACAGGTTGTTATTAACATTTGAATGATTCTTTTAACATTCATCTATTAGCAATCTGCCGAAATTTTAAAGTGTTCATCTACATACGCACAAGTACCGATTTTAGCGAGATGAACACGCCCTCGTTCTTTCATTTGTACGTTTGAACGACAGAGGGAGGTATTGTTTTTTCATTCTTCTTAATTAATAATCCTACGATCATAAATCACTTTTGAACGTATTTTCAACGTATCATCAGCGTACAATTTGTATTAACATTCTTCAAAACAATCACCCATATCTCCAACATATATCAGGTTTTCTAATAGGGACATAACAATTTTGTCTTTTAAATTAAACACCCTTAAACATTTTTTATGACTTGTCAGCATCAAACCATCAGTCAAGGTTAACATGTTTATCATGGTGAAGTTTACGAACAAGCATCGTTTGGAAATTATTAAAAATTACTACTGCAGTTCTGAGCCGGTGGTCGCAACTTTAAGAACACTTACTTCAATTTTAGATCGAAATAATCGTCCCACCAAGTAGCCTGTGCGTGCTATAGTAAATAAATTTGAGGAAAAATATTCACTATGAGATGTTCCTGTGCCAGTGAGACAACGCACCAGTCGAAATACCGAAAATATCGCATCCGTGTAAGTGCTTCAGTTCAACATGAGCCAAATTAATCGATTCCACGCCGTTCACAGGAATTAGGAATGTCTCAAACCATATTATGGCGAATTTTGCCAAAAGATCTTGGCTTACACCCTTACAAGATCAAATTAACTCAAGAACTGAAGCCTATTAATCATTCGAAGCGCCGAAACTTCTCCGATTGAGCTCTGCTAAAGTTCAAAGAAAATCCTGAATTTCATCTAAAAATTATCTTCAGTGACAAAGCTTACTTTTGGCTTAGTGACTTTGTCAATAAGCAAAATATGCGTTATGGACAGCCACAAACCCACATGTGATTCAAGGGACCTCACTACAGCCAGAAAAAGTGATAGTGTGGTGTGGATTTCATGCCCAAGGTGTGATTAGACCATATTTTTTCGTTGATGAAAATGATCGCCATATTACGGTCACTGGAGTTTGCTATAGTGCCATATTGGAAGACTATTTTTGGCCAGAATTGGATGTACTTGACATCTGTGATATGTGGTTCCAACAAGATGCCATAGAGCTGGTCAAACTATTGAGGAGGAAGTTCGGTAACCTTGTAATCTCGAGAAATGGTCCGACCGAGTGGCCACTTTGCTCATGCGATTGGTTTATGCCAATAAGCCAACAACGAGTTCAGGGACAATATCAAACGTGAAATTGCCAACGTTCCGGCCAATATTTGTGATCATATGAACAGGATCGAATTCAATATGTGTACTGCACTTGGAATAAATTTCAGCACAATATCTCAATTGTTCTGTGTTTTATTTAAATTCAAAATTGTTATATCCTTATTGAAAAACCTGATGTTAAATATGAAGTAGGTCCCAGGATACTCCCCGGTGGAACACGTCGCTCAGTTTCTACTGTTCTATTGCTACAGTCGTCAACTTTGACAACAAATTTTTTTTTCTCAAGAAGCTTTTAAACCATCGAAGCACATTTCCTCTAACTCATTATTAAACATGATTTCTAGTAGCTTACGATTATTCCTGTCAAAAGCACGATTAACATCCACAAAAATTTCATGAAACATAAACAGTTATTTAAGGTCGTACTTATTAATTCTTTAATAATTAAGTAGTACTCTTTTCCCTCTTGAGACGGTACTGCCACTTATCAAAGAAATTATGTATCTGTAAGAAATATCTAAGTTTATTTGCTGCAAATCTATCCATTATTTTATTTATACTAAAAAGAATTGGAGTTAACCTATAATTCTTAAGAGTTTTTACGAGATTCTTTTTTATGTGTTGGTCTCAGTATCGCAATCTTCATTTATTGAACACTTTTAAACTTTCGAAAGATATATTACACAACTTAACAATCGGATATCAACAATATCCGACATGTCATTTTTCATTTTTGCATTGTCAATATCCGGAAATGTATTTTACTTATACAGAGTGAGCAACAATGATTGACATGATCTTTTACTACTTTCCGCACGCCCCATATCAGTACTTACTTCCTTTTTTCTATCTGAAGTTAGCAGTTTAGTAATTTCTAGTGAGTTTTCCTACTCTGTTTATGTCATTAATCTTTCATTGATGTGCAGTGTACAGAACTTGTTTTGTGATTAATATCCATTATTTATACTTATGTATATGCTAGCCTTCACCAGTCTTTTTAAAGTCTTCAGTTCACATATACGCAGCGAAAATGCCGTTTTCACTGGAATTTGTTGTTTACATAGTAGCTAGCATATTTGTATTATAATTATTAGAATTGCGTGAGACACTGTCTAATTTCACTTTTAAAAGGAAATAAATATTGAGGTGATATGTATGGAAAGGAGTGTAGGATCAGGTCACTCATTGTTGCTCACACGTCATCACTTATAATACTGGTAAAATCTACCTTTGTCGTATCTGGCAAGTACATCGATTGTTTTATATACTTCTTAGCAGTACTGTTTTTAAATTCTACACATCCACTTGAAGCAGGACAGATGTGTGTCCAGTTCAGAAAATTTAATTTCGAAGTAATTCGCAAATTACTCATATTAATTTTCAACTTTTTTGCACGTTCCTCAAGAAGTGTGTCGGTATTATTTCCTTTTTTGTATTGATTACTTCTTTAATGAGTACCCAAGCATGTTATTGTTTGATTCAATAGAATTGCGCACTAAAGTAGGCCACATATTGAGCTAGTATCTATATCTGTTCCTTAGGCTCATTTACTTTAAAGATCTTTTGATGTCTCTTTAGTCCGTCTTCCTTATAAGCAAAATCGAAAATACTGATATTGTATATTATACAATCAATGCTTCTGACTATATGTTGCTGGATTTGATTCACAGAAAGTTTTCTTAGATACCTCTGTTACAAAACCTATTGGAACAAGTCACACTGAATTACTTTCACGGTACAATATTTCATCACTTTTGGATAGAAGAAATGTATACTGTGCTAAATTTTTGTAGAATCTGATATATTAGGGTGTCCCATTAGTTTCTTTTCTTTTTTTTTAATACGAAATGAATATCATTATTTGTTGTTTAAGGTCGATTTATTGCATTATATATGAACCGTTCCGCTCTACCACCTTCTTCCATCTTTCAGAAAGCCTCATTATTCCGCTTCCAAAATTGTTAGGGCTTACTTGGAAAATATTTCTCGAGGTGCGTTTTTGTTTTGCTTACGGTTCGAACCGTTTACCACGGAGAGAATTTTTTAATGACAGGAACAAGTAAATACAGATGGAGCAGGATCCGGGAAGTACGAAGATGCGGTAGAATGTCCCAGTCAAACTGTAATAGCTTTTCTATTACAGACAATGCAGCATGCAGTTTTACATTGTGATGAAAAACGCCGCCTCATCGATTCACCAATTGTAGTCGTTTTTCTGATATGGCGGCTTTCAATTTATTAAACAGATTTCAGTATTTGGCAGAATTGATGGTTTTAGCTTATGGAAAGAACTTATAGTAGACTACACTTTTCCAGTCCCAGCAAATAGGCAAAAAAACTGTCTTCGGGTGAAGTCCAGACTTCGCAACAGTTAAAGGTTTATTATCCTTAGACCAAGTGTGTTTTCAATGCATATTTTGATAAAAAATCCAAATCTTGTCGCCAGTGACAAGATCTCTTTGATGTCGCTAGAGAAGCAAATCGCGCGTAGAGACGCGGTTCATAAGGCTCGTCTCCGTCAATAGGAGCCGTCCCAAACTTCACATCGATTGATTTATCTCATCCTGATCAAGTGATTATGTATCGTTGTCCTGGGAATGTTAATGGCATCTGCAATCTTGCGCACACACTATCACGATTATGAGTTTGATAAAGTCCGTGTCCATCGTTGCTGGGTGGCCGATGCGGTCTTCATCTTTCAAGTCAAAATTTGCAGTTATAAATCTCATAAACCAATTGCTCCCGTAAACGGTGCAAATCAAGACTACAGTATTCTTTACACTATTACTTTTTTAAAGTACTGAAGGATAACTTGTCGCTAATGTTTCCTTTGGCTATCCATATTGAACGGTGTAGCAAAGAGTTTTAAAAGAGACTGTGTAATCAAGGAAACCTACTTCTAAAGAGCTCTACATGTTTTTATGAACATAGCCAGTAAAGTCGTTCCTAGCGTTGTGCAAAAGAAACTTATGGGACACCTCAATACAACGAAATCTATGCCGAATTTTTAGTGTAGAGTAGTTTTGCATACCGCAAGAGTTCCTGCTAGTTATGAGAATATATACCAGCGCAACTAGCACCCTTATTAAATTATTATGTGCGAAAATACAGCCAAACAGTTTTCAGATGTGTTTGAGTTTAATTAATTTAATTTTTTTTTTATAATCTACTGGAGCTGGACAATTTTTATTTAATATACATATATTATTATTAATTTATTATTGTTCTGTGAGTGAGCGTAATACTTGTTGGATACTAATTATCATATTATTATAATATGCGATGCTAAAGAAGGTAATTCAAAAGACTCTCATTTACAAATCTGGAAGTTATAACGTTATGTGTTTTACTTAAAAATTTAGTTTTATTTTAAAAAATCTGCTTTATTTTCATGTAAAGCTTCTAACATTAAGTTAGCGATATAATGCCTATATGTATCATCATTTATTTATGGTATTCTCTAGATTGTTTCCATATAAAATTCGTTCGCATATTATTAAAATATTACACACTTTGGCAGTTTATTTCATACTTTAGTTAATTAAGTGAATAGTTTACTAGCACTCATACTAAAATCTTTTTGTTTATATAGCTATTATATAAACTCATGTTTATTATAGAGACCTCTCGATCAAAATCGAATATTGTAATTTTTTCTTTCAGGGATAGGAAAGAAAGAGATCACCAAAGAGAGAAAGAACGTTATTATAGAGAAAAATCAAATTACGAGAACTACAAGGAAACCTTAGCTGAGTACATAAGTGAAAGAAACTACAGAGAAAGGAAAGAAGAGTCGTCCAAGTCGAGACACGCGGATTTCCGCAAGTATCAAGAAAAGAAAGAAAGAGATATGCACGAAAGACATCCTGATTCTGATAAACATCGTAGAGAGAAACATGATGAGGAGAGGCGAGAAAAAATGATCGGTGATAAGACATTACAAGATTTACGAGAACGTTTGTTGAGCAAAAGAGGGAACAAAGCAGAAGATGATTATCAAAAAATGGACAAAAGCGATGGCCACAGGGATAGAAGAACCAGAGATTACGAAAATTTAGAAAGTGCATTACAGGGTGAGGCTGGAATGTATGTTAAAGAAATTATTAATATCAGTACTGAAGAAAGACGATTTAGGAAAGAGCAACGTGAAGAGGATAAACTTACAGAGGAAGAAAGGGCAGAACAAGAAATGAGAAGGGAAAAATTATTAGAGGCTGGTATGTTTGCTGATTTGATTCTATAATGTTAAGGTGCATGAATAGTAACTTTCAAACAAGCTATAAACGTATTTTAATCAAAAAAGCATTATTCTAAAATGGTCTTGTGGAACATATGTAGAAATAAGTTATCCAATACTATTGTAGTGAGGATATTTAATTTTGTACTTTTTCTTTTAATTCTAGTTTTCAATTTAAATACTATTAAATATAAAGAAATTAAAAGCAACATTACTTCTAGCGTGTAGCAGACCCTCACTTTAAATGCTTTTAAACATATAAATATGTAGTTAAAAAATGATGCTGAAAAAGCTTTATACCATTAGAATACTCAACTGCTCAGAAAATAATCAGGCGGCTTCGAAAAACAAATGTTAAGAATTTTTTACAAAAATAATTTTATTTTTTCAAAATATTCTCGTTTGGCAGCAACGCAATGATTTCCATGTTCAAGAAATTACACCAAATTACTTTTTTATATTGCTAATTGCAATGGTGTTGAGATTGTTCGTTGTCGAACGTTGAATTGAATATTTTCAATTGATTCAAAACAGACAAATATAGCGTAAAGAATAAAAAATAATTGCATAGGGCTACGTGGGGTAAATATTAGAAATACGAAAGCAAATATTTTTATTTTTGATTAAAAAATAATAATCTTTGATAAACAATGAAAGATAAATAACCATGGTATAATCTCCAGTTGCCTAGATTTTTTTTATTTTGTTTCATTCAACACTGTGACACAGGTTTCTAGATCAGAACACCATGTCTCATCGCTAGAGTCGGATAGTCTTGTCTGCCCCACAGGAACGAGCCATTATGTAGTGAGAGAGATCGCCCGAGCATATGTGATATAAAAATATAAGAACGGACAACCTCCCTCGCTGCGCAACAACCCACTCCTGTCGGGCAGGCACAACTATCCAGCTCCACTCATCACCTGTTACTATCATTTTTTTTAAGAATTCTAGTTTTTTCAACCTTCTGTAATTGTCTTTGTAATTATCAATTCGTCACAATTTTTAGTCATCCATAAATCAGCGTGAAATAAACTTTGAATTTAGTTATGAAAAATGAAGGCTTTTGTTAAAACGTGTTAAATTATTGTTGTAGACATTCCAAGCTCTTTTTTTTATTAAATTCACCGAAGTTCTTTTCGTAATTTCCACAAAATCGTGTGTTTCTTCGACATTTACTTCGATTAACGTTTCAAACGCAAATGTGTTTGCGATATGTATAAGTGATCGTAAGCATTTAAAGTGTTTCCGTAATGTTTTCACCGTTCTTAACACAACATAAATTTTAAAGAATCCATGAACCTGCATTTTTATAGAACATATCTTCTGATTGTTTCTGAGATCGAAGAATACGAAATTGACCAAAATTTTACCACGGAAACAACGAATATCCGAGATATTTGTATATTATGTATTTATCTTGCCCACAGTTCGAAAAATGAGAATCATTCGAAATAATGTTGATTTTTTGTTCTTTATTCGTTTTTCAACCAATGTGTACAAATTTCTGTCATTAAATGCAGTGCAGCTTGGCTTCTAGGAAACAAAATGTCGTGACGTCTTTATATATTGTTTAAGAAAATTAAGATTTCATAAATCAATATTCCACCGATAGATGGCGGCACAAATTTGATCAGAATTGAGTCATCATGATTATTTTTGCAACAGTGTCTAATCATGGATTAATTCAACTAGTAAGTAAACATAAAAGATGAGAATAAGTTAAAAGAATAACTTAATTCAAGTCGAGAAAAATTCTGTCGCTAATATATCATAATTAATCAATCACTACAAAATAGAAAATTATCTCAAACATTTTGCATTAAAAAAAACTAATTTCGCATTTTTTAAAATTTCGTTTTGTTAGTAGAATGCAAGTAATAAACAACCTTCATATTATGTGCATTCGTTTCTTGTTTAACGAAGCTGAATGATGCCATAATTACTAATAGCATCGCAATTATATTATTTTAATATTGCGTGTTTATTTTTATAGAAAGAGAAATGGCGAGACAGAAAGAACAATCTAGGTTAGAGCGTGAACGCAGACATATAGAAAAACAGGCAAAGAGGAAATTAGAAGAAGAAACTATTTCAAATAAGAGAGTACGCACAGAGGAAGTAAACGTCGTTACTGTTTCCGATAATACCGACGAAGAAATGGATAAGGAAGAGGACTACGAAGATGACGTTAAAAGTGAAAGGAGTGAAGTAAGTGATCCCAGAAGTTCCAGCAATGAATCGCCCCCATCCAATAGGAGTAATCGATCTAATCGGTCAAATCACTCTAATCGTTCAGCCAGTAGTCGATCACGTGAGATTTCGCCCATTTCCGAAAGGTAAAAAATTATTACGCAATGGTTTGTGTATAAAAACGTTCTTAATTCTACATTCTGATATCACAATTTTTTTAAAAAAATATTAACACCCATCAAATTGTATGATAAAGGTAGAACAGAATGTTATTCGTCTTCAAGGCATAACTTCTATTATTTTCTGCTGTACACTAAGAATTATGGAAATATTTATTGTAGATCTTTTACGGAACCAGACGAGTTACGTGAAGAACAACGTTATTGTGCTGTTATAACAGAGTTGGCAAATGTACATTACTTTGAGCAAGCTCTTTGCAAATAATCTATGGGATTAGGGTTAGTTTTCTCTATCCTACTATTTTTAATTTAGTTTTCATAATGATTAACACTGTTAACCAAACTCATTCACTTTCTGAATCTGGTAAAGTAGACATCTTTATTGTAGATAGTTACATAAAAAGTATTGGGTTACTGAATTGTAATTATATAATTACATTTTCTATTTTTATGTTATGAAAATGAGTAAATTGCAATACATTACATTACGATAATCACATAAACGCTAACTTATTAATAAATATTTAATTAAATTTAATGATGAACATATCAAGAAATAAATTTATTCGATGTCCCCCAAGTAAATCAACAACCAAGTTTTGTCATTGCTCATGACGAAGAAGATGAAATAATTCTAATACAGAAAGAACGCAATTTTCTAGAAGATATGGTAGATTTAATAAACTATGTTGTATTAATAAAGGACGCCAAACTAAATAACCCTCAAACATAAATAAAATCTCCACTAAATTCTAGTAAGGAATACAAAAAAAATTGATCGCAGAAATTATAAATTAAACTTTATCACAAGAAGAAATTCTAATAATAAGGAACAAATAAGCATTCACGTATCTAAATATAAATTTCATTTTCTTAACAAATGAAAAACCCTTAAACAAGATATTAAAGGATACTACCTTCTTTAGCTAGATAATATCCCAATCACAACAAACATTTTAAAAAATTAATTTTTATTTTACAGGTCTCGAAGTGGTACCCATAGCTCAGAACGATCACATTCACGTTCCAAATCTCCTTCTTTATCTCCAACGCAAAACGGGAAAGAAAAAGAAGGTGAAAACGTCACAGGAGAAGAAGAAATAACTCCAAAAATAAATGAAGACCTCCCACCCTATTATCCAGCTATACAGGGTTGCAGATCTGTAGAAGAATTCCAATGTTTAAACAGAATTGAAGAAGGAACTTATGGAGTGGTTTACAGAGCCCGCGATAGAAGAACCGAGGAAATAGTAGCTCTGAAACGGTTGAAAATGGAAAAAGAAAAGGAAGGATTCCCCATAACATCCTTACGCGAAATAAATACCTTACTAAAAGGACAACATCCGAATATAGTTACAGTAAGGGAAATTGTTGTAGGAAGTAACATGGATAAGATATTTATAGTTATGGATTATGTAGAACACGATCTAAAATCTCTTATGGAAACTATGCGTCATAAAAAGCAGATGTTCACCCCTGGTGAAGTCAAATGTTTATTGAAACAACTACTAGCTGCTGTTGCTCACTTACATGACAATTGGATTTTACATAGAGATCTGAAGACGTCTAACTTGTTATTGTCACATAAAGGTATATTAAAAGTAGGTGATTTTGGATTAGCGAGGGAATATGGCTCCCCTTTAAAAGCATATACACCGATCGTTGTTACTTTGTGGTACAGAGCACCGGAACTATTGCTTTGTACAAAAGAATATTCTACACCTATAGATATGTGGTCTGTTGGGTGTATATTTGCTGAACTCTTGCTGATGAACGCTCTTTTCCCAGGAAAATCGGAAGTAGATCAGTTAAATAGAATATTTAAGGTTAGAGCTTAGAAATATTTCAAAATTTGATATAGTATTTTCATAATCCGAAGACATTCATGTAAATGACATTTGAGGGTTTTTTACTAATAAGTCTTTTATTATTAATAATCTTAAGTTTGCACGTTAGGTCTAATGCTCCTTCAGAATGAGCATACAAACCACGAAAGTAAACTGAATTAATTACATAACATAGAAAAACGAATATATATATATATATATTAAACAAATAAGACTTAAAAAAACTTTCAATTTTCAATTTGTATTTTGAACCTTTTGGCTAGATAATAATAATCTTATAATATTAATTTCAATTATTAAGAAAAGCATTCTTTCTAGTAATATATATGTACTACTGTGGGCAAAAAATAGTAAAACCTTTTAATTTAAATTTCGCGCGAAAACCCATTCGTCGAAATATTTTTTGTAGGTTGGTATGACTGTCAGTGACATCTGTGCCAAATGTCACATCAAAATAATCATTAGTGTTTAGTATAGGCTTGTCTTTCTGAAGTACAAAAAGTGCATTCGGCGATTTTTACAATGAGTGAAATTATTCAACAAAGAAGTTCCATTAAATTTTGTGTACGAAATCAAATTTCTGGTGCCGAAACGTTCAGAATGTTGCAAATGGCCTTCGGTGATAATTGTTTGTCGCGAGCAAGTGTTTTTGATTAGTACAAATTATTCAAAGAGGATCGAGAACGCGTTGATGACTAACCACGCCCAGAACGGCCATCAACATCAACTGATGATCAACACGTCAATAGAATCAAGTAATTGGTGCTTGAGAATCGACGATTACCAGTCAGAGACCTTACTGGCATCGTTGGAATATCGGAAGGATCAGCGAAAACCATTTTGAAAGATCATTTGGCCCTAAGAAAAGTGAAAGCACGATTTGTTCCAAAATCAATTAATTTTTTCGAAAAACAGCGTCGCGTTGACGTCTGTAAAATAATGCTTTCCGACTATCAAGACAAAAGGAAAGGCATCATAACTGGAGATGAGACTTGGATCTACGCTTATGACCCGGAAACAGACGATCAATCGACCGAATATCGTATCAAAGGTGAGCCGAAGCCCAAAAAACCACGTCAAAGCAAGTCAAAAATCAAGGTTATGTTGACAGTTTTCTTCGATTATCGAGGTGTGGTGCACTCCGAATTCCTTCCGACCGACCAAACTGTCAACAAAGAATACTATTTGAGTGTTATGCGTCGTTTGCGCAATGCTATTCGTAAAAAGACCGCAACCACCGTATTCGCCTGATTTAGCTCCGTGTGACTTCTGGCTATTCAGCAAACTCAAACGACCGCTCCGGGGAAACCGTTTTGAGTCAATTGAAGACATTAAACGTGAATCGCTACGCGCATTGAAGGCTATTCCTGAAATTGACTTTAACAACTGTTTCGAGAATTGGAAGAAACGTTGGCACAAGTGTATTGGGGCCAGCGGGGATTACTTTGAGGGGAACGAAATAGATTTGGAAGAATAAATTAAGAATTTAAAAATTATGAACAAAGTCTTACTATTTTTTGCCCACAGTAGTATATACATAATCATAAAAGAGTTTTGATTATAATGTGTGAATATATTTTAATTTTAACTTTTGTTTATATTTGGATGCAGGACCTCGGAACTCCAAACGAAAAAATCTGGCCTGGTTTTAAACAGCTGCCTGCCGTTCAAAAAATGAAATTTACCGATTACCCAGTTTCAAATTTACGAAATCGCTTTAGTATGTTGACGGAACTGGGAATATCACTTTTAGGAAAATTTCTAACTTACGATCCTCAACAAAGGGTTACTGCAGAAGATGCCCTTAAACACTCCTATTTTGGTGAAGCACCTTTACCAATTGATCCTGCCATGTTTCCAACATGGCCAGCCAAAAGTGAATTAGGACATAGAAAGGCTTTAGCTGCAAGCCCGAAACCACCTTCTGGTGGTAGAGAGTACAAGCAGTTGGTGAGTTCTTTTAATTATTAATTATTTAGTAAAAGTAATTCTCATAATAGAAATGCTTGCCTTCAAAGAGTTCTTAACACAAACAAAATACAATAAGGTGAATAAAATTTCTTACTTAAATTAGTAATAATAACTTTAATTTCTAAAGCAAAGCGTATGCAATATATATCAGAACATACTGTATATATCTTTAAACATTTACTGTTTTGGAATGGAAGTTCAAATATCTTTTTAAAACTATGAAAGTAATAGAAAAAAATTAAATCAGAAGGAAAACGCTTCATTATTTTTATAGGTAAAGAGAAAAATAAAAAATTATAATGCCAAAAATATATTTTCTTTATATCAAAAAAAGAACGAGTCGACACAGATACCTGAGGGTATTAGTTCTTAAACTACTATAGGCATGTAACAAGGTTTGTTAACACAGTGCAAAATTTTATTCCAATTAGTTTGTAGAATGTTCTTCGGAAATTGAAGATATTTTAAATTCTTCGGTTTAAACCATATGACAATTCTACAGCTTCAACTCTTGATTTTCTCATTTCATTCAGAAAGACCGCAAAAACGGCATTCAAAAAACTAAATTTATGTCGAAGGACGACTAAGTAATTATCGATAGCTGACTAATCACTAAACTCATTAATGTTCATTCTGCTTAGAAATAATCACCCACACTCTCTTGTGACAGACTGTGTCTTCGATGGTTAAAATATTATTTTTTTTTAATTTAGAAGTTTGAAAATAATAATTTATAAATGTAACTTAAGGATATATTACACTAAAATTTTGCTTTCAGGGTGGAGATGGAGATGATGATGGTTACGGTTTTAGAATCGGAATATCAGCTGCCGATAGCCGAAGGCTTGCAATGGGAGGTGGATTTAGTTTAAAATTCTGATAAAGAAAAAATTCTTCAATTATTCATGTTCCATATGTTACTCATACATTTACCTAAGTATAATAAAAACGTGTACATTATTGTGTAATCTTTATTTGTTTTTATCATATCGTGAATGAAACATGATTTTTATTCTTGAATAATTTTCATAATATTAAACTATCAAAACAATTTGTTATTTATATTTTGAATATATAAAATAATAAATAAAAGATGTGATGTGCAATTTATTTTAGTTTTGAAAATAATCTCTGACTTTCATTCACAATATACTGTGTTTTTTCCTAAAGTTTTATTTGTATGATTATTTTTCACAATACTTCAATAATAGAATACACGCATTTGTACGTTTTGTCATCAAATTCATGTATTTTTATCAAACAAGTTATATATCTAGATACCTAGTTAAAATGAAATAAGAACTATTTAGAGTAGAAGAATTTAAAATATTTTCTAGAGCTGAACTACTGCACTGAAACTGTTTCAGTGCAGTAGTTCAGCCCTGAAGATGTCCCATACAAATGGGTACGAAACGTCGGCAGATATACAAGTGACGCAGTTCCAGCCCAGAATCAGATGGCATGGACCACGACCGCGGAAGTCTACGTACCAAGTTTTCTAGAGCGTTACGTGACGTTATATGATTTACAAATTAATAAATTTTATACTTTGTACAAAATTTGCAGTAATTGGTTTGCACATTACACTAACTATATGTATGATAGTTTCTTCGTCCTGACAGACGATGTGTTGACACTTTAATAATATAACTAACTTCTTGTGACGATAGGTGAACGAGCAATGAGCAGGTTGTGCGGATTTTGGCGATCGTGCCTTGTGGTTCGTTCGTACGCTGTGGTTGATCAGCCAATGAGCGTAAAACTAAATTTCATAAAAACAGCTATTTATTTGTAATTACATTTCACTTCATACTTATACCAGCAAATTTGGGAAAGTATGTTTTTAACCAAGTTGTGTTACCATAATTTCTATCATTTCGAATTGCAGATTTGGTGGGGCCACTTATGTCTTTCGAAAAAGCAAAAATGAAAAACATCCCAAAAATTTTGAATAAATTTTTAACATTGAGGTGCCTATACAATAATCTGATTATTAACTTTATAATTTTGTTGTAAAGTTGATTGTCCTTTGATTTCAATTATTCAATTCAAAGCGTTTTAATTTTGATTTTGAAATATACAAAATAATACATGAATGTATTTACTATATATACATATCTATTATATTTCATAAAATTACAAATTAAATAAATATAGATTATTTAAATATAATAAATTCAAATTAGCTAATATTTACGTCCGTCATATAAATTGTTGTAAAGCCTGTTTCGTCTGCAATTCGTGCATATAAGCCAGAAAGCAACACCAAACCATACTACAGACGCTTACGTATGGAACTCTGTTACGTTCTTTAATATATAGAAAATTGATTGTTTGTAATACGGGCCATACACATATAGCAACCTGAAAGAAAAAGAAAACAAATTTTAATATTTTTTTATTAGACTTGTATATACTGTTGTTAGGAAGTTTAGCAATGTATCTTTCAACGGTCTTGGTAAATTCGTTAGCATAGTGTACCTATACTTAATATACACCTATTTCATTGTCTAATCATAATTTAGAGAAAAGACAATGTACTTAATTTAACCGTGCTAATGAAATTTTTAATATTGGCATTTGAAAAGCAAACGGTAAGAATAAACTAAAACAACTAGCAATATAAATACAGCACGATAACTGATGTCAGGTGGAGTGAATTACCGCGCGGGGATTATAGAATGTCCCCTCCATAAATAGTTCGATTTCTTATTGGGCATCTAAGGTCCAATTAAATAGTAGCAGGGGAATCATACGTTAATATATTTAAGCAATAATTTTATATTTACTTGTAAGTATTACACACACAACTGTGTGTGTGTAGCCCACTTAAGGTAAAATTACTTCAAGAATAATGCTGCAAAAAATTAATGTCTTCGATGTTGATTGAAGAAACAATGAATTTGTATTTGATTTCTTAATACTGTATGAAACGTTTCCTTTCCAAACCACCACATAAAATAGTTCTACAAAATGCCAACTTTCTAGTATGTTCTTATTTTGAAGTACGGTATACTAAAACCTTTAAAATTAGAAAGACCTCTCTTCTACTATACCCTTTCACAATATTAACATAGCTTAATTCGATTTTTTTAGTAATAATGATAGACAATAAGTACTCGAAACCATATAGTAGATTCTCAACTTAAAATTAAAGACGCCTGTTTAAGAAAGATATAATAAACAGAGAAAGTAAGGGAAATAGATGGCTAATTTTATATGTTCGATTGAATTTTTCATTTCTATATAAATTACATTTAACAGTTGACAGTATTGCATCTATAATATATATTTCGTAAATGGATGGAGTATAGTCACGTGACGATGCCTTTAATCAGGTCATAATTCCACTATTCATGTTTTACTAGCTTGTTAAAAAGTATACGTGGTATGTCTTTTAAGTTTTACACAGTGGGACATACAGGACGCCACTAACCAAATTTCAGTACTAAAAATTAACCTTCATCTTTAGTTAACCTAAATATAAAGTTTTAGTGAGGTACCTATAGTGTTGTAGCTACAACGAACTGTCAAAATCGACCAGTTAGTTGAAAAATGAAATTTTTTATAATTTTGGAAGACAATTATCTCATCCTAATTAACAATACAAATACAAAAAAGCTAAATAAATACTTGTGATCAAATTTCTAATTTTGAAAATTATACTTTGTATAAAATTTACAATTATTTTAAATTTCTGAAGATAGTTTTTGAATATATGAAAGTAGTAAAATCTGATCATGCACATAACTTTTTTATTTCCCCGAAACTGTCCCAACTCATATATTGTTTAAATTCTTACTATATGCAAGAACGAGAAAGACTACGATATTTTCAACACGTTAGTAAAGAATGTATAATAGATTTATCACATGACTAAAGACAAATTTCCACTCCTCACTCTATAGATTCCATCCATTTACAAATTTTACAGATACTCAACAATTATCAGGACATGTGAATAAAAGAATGTGTTGTAGAATTTGAATGTATTTTAAAGTTTGAAAATATGTTGCCATCATCCACATTACATTACGTCATGATTAAAACAAAGATTGAAAGTTGCCTATACTTAAAAAAAATAAATTTTCTAAAATGGTTCCCGACTCTTGTAGGCAATATTTTGTATATGTATTAAATACGTTATGTAAGTACTATGAGCTTCTAAAATGACAATTTGAAGAAAAAATGCATGACTTGAATTTTGTTAAAAGATTTTATACAAAAATTAACAATTTCTTTACGTGAAAATTTCTGAATACTTAATATATAATATTCTTTACTGAACTAATAAGTCCGCTAATTATTTTACGAAATAGTTACATACAAATTTACAAATTAGTTACACAAATGGCAAAAATTCGGAACGACATAACTTTAAAATAAACTGATGGAAAAATTTTCCAATAAAATCTTTAATTAAAATTAGAAGAGTTTTACTCTTTACCAGCTCCTTTACATGTATAGAAAAGACTATCTGTTTTTATGTAATATGTTAAAAATGGTTAAAACTACACTCTAATAACAAAAATAAATAAAAGCTAACATTGTTATGTTCACTTAAATAATTTCTCCAGAATGAATATTAATGTTACAGAAATTTATTAATCTATAAAATAATTAAAAAAATAATACATACTTTATAAGTAGGCCAAAGTTTATTTTTAACTTCTTCTGTAGCCTCTTCTAGAGAATATGTTTTAAAATAACTCATGGTGAAGAAAAAGCAACTCATGGCAATAGGAGTATAAGTGATTTGTTCTACAAATGCCTACATAAGATTTCATAACATTATGAGAAGTTGTCACTAATATTAAAGTATACCTTAATTAGAGCAGTTTTTAAAGTTGTTTGGGGCCATAAGTGTGTTGAGATTCTTACCCAAGTATATAATGTTGGTGCAGTAAAAAGACCACCATATACACTAAATCGTAAGGCTTGTATCCAGTCATAGTTTTCCCATGTCTTACCAGCTATAGTTTGTTGAATAATGCAAGAAGTTGGCCAAATTGTGGCGTAAGATAGCATACCTCTTATAACAGGCCATTTTTTAGTATATATTGTAAATCTTGAAAACACAGTCATGCTTTAAACAAGTCGCACTAAAATATCTGTAATTTAGGTATTTAATACTTTTTATTTTAATATACTACTTAGTATCGATATTAATTAGTTGCGATTTATATTTAAATAATTTAAGATTCGAGCCAAATTTTGAAACCTTGAATTTATGTTCTTGCTTGGAAGTGTGTTTAAAAATTCGAAATTATTCAGTTTGAAGTTTTCGATCTTTGTTTAACATATGTAACCAGAATCTTTTCTTGTCAAACGAAGGTACATATTATTGTTTCTGAACGAACTCATGCACGTGGATTAACGCATATTTTAATGACGTTACACATGACGTCTTTAGATAATTTCAAAGAAAAATACTGGAAGTTTGCATCATAATCAGCTGATTGGTTGTGAAATGATGATTACTTCATCTAGTACATGTTATAATTAGAAATGTTAAAATATTTTGTCTATACTGTACTATTTGCTTGTTTTATAAGTATACTCTACAATTTTGAGAATTTAAATTATATTGTAAAATATTACCGACCTAAACAAAATGATCAACAACAAAATGTATTATTCTATCCAGAAGAATTAAAACAATTTAATGGTATAGATAAGAAAGAACTTTATTTATCAGTATTAGGAACTGTTTTTGACGTAACGAAAGGAGCGAAACATTATGGACCAGGGGAAACGTACAATGTATTTATAGGTTAGAGCAACCTTCTTGTGTTTTGTAGAAAGAATTTAATATTTTTTCCTTTAAAGGACGTGATGCTTCCAAAAATTTTATTAACGGAAAATTTAATATTAAAGATCTATCTGATGATGTAATAGATCTGGATAGTAAAGATCTATTATCACTTAAGCGATGGTTAAAATTTTATGAAAAAGAATATAAAAAAGTAGGTATGTTGTGATATCCTTAAACGACAATTTTAAAAATCATTCAAGTTTTAATATTATTTCTAAAAATAATAGTATAAATATTAAAAAAAAAACAATTATTTACATAGGTGTTTTGATTGGAAAACATTATGATGAAAATGGTAATTTAACTCCATATGGAAAGACAATTAGATCTTCAATGAAAAAAGCACAAAAATCTCAGAGCAGTGAAGATATGCTGAAAAAGATGTTTCCACCCTGTAATGTGGAATTTGACGCTATGAAAGGGTCACGTGTTTGGTGCACTAGAAAGAGGTATTTATATTATAATCGGAATTGCCAAAGTTTTAACAATTTTTTGCAGTGGTGGCATAGAAAGAGATTGGATTGGAGTACCAAGGCAATTTTATGAAGCTGGTTCTCATACATATAGATGTGCTTGTATTAATAAAGAAAAAGAAAACATATCAAATATTAAAGAATATAAAAATTGCAAATCAGATTCACCTAGTTGTTACGTTCAAAGTGAATAATATATTTTTAGTGTTTTCATTTATTTATATTTTTATACTTTTTTAATTTAATAAACCAATTTTTCTTTTAAATTACATTAGATTTTGTTAACACAGATTTCCTTTCAAAATATTACAAAAAATTATTTAATATAATTATAGTAATTCAATAACTTGATATTTGATATAAATGGTTTAATTTTATAAGCTAGACAATTAAGTGCTTAATATAGATACATATAAGATTCTACCAAGTCTTGTAAGTTAAAAAGTTTTAAATTCCCATAGAAGTAAATAATTTAATTGTGTAATTTTAAAAATTTGCTTTGATTTTATCACTTAAATTTATAAAATTTACAATAATAAAACAATTTTCTCAATAATCTTCAGTCATTAAATTTAGTTCAAGCCAAACACTGAATATTAGGTATTTTAAAACAATAGCTATTGACAAGTGGAATCACAAATACACATAATTCAAATACATAGATATATTTAAGAACAAACGACCCAGGATCAAAAACTTTCAAGAAAGTATGTTAATTTTCTTGCATTAATAAGTAACAGTATCCATCAAAGTTACGATCGAACAGATATTAAATGGCTTATATTTGCTCGATAAAATGGCCCAAAAGTTAATAACTTATAAACAAAAATTAACATTTCAATGTTATATTTGTTCAACATGCCATATAATAAGTCAACATCAACACATTAGCATACATGAAAAGTCCATGCACCTCTTAGGATGAAATATACTTAGTTCAAGAAATAATACAACTATTAAATAATCTTTAAAAGATCATATACTGGACATTTTCGTGCCATCATATTTTAAGCTTTAATATTCCACCGATAAATTTTTACTTTATCGACCAATGGTCGCTTTTTAACTCTTCACACGTTCGACATAATTATTATTATATTACTAATTACTATGCAAGTATGTATGTCCGAATCGATAGCATGTATTCGCTCGTATCGATTGTCAACGGTTTATTTGTAGACGATATACGTACGGGCGTCTTATATCACTACATGACAGCCAGGCCCTGTTGGATAGACACGACTATCCAGCTTTACTTTTATAAAAGCTGTTTTTTAATTAACCACTTTCAACTATTTTAAATATAAGTATAAACGCTTTCCAACGTATTTAAATAATTTTTTCATACTGCGGTATTTAATGCTCATGAACAACACTAAATTTTTTCCCTTATCCTTGATACACCCACTAAAATCCAAGAATTGAAAACACTTGGGAAAATAGGAATAAACATGTCATAAACAGTTTGCCCAACAATGAGTGACCTGACCCTACACATCTTTCCATACACCTCAATATTTACTTCATCTTAAAAGTGAAATTAGACAATGTCTCACGCAATTCTAATAATTATAATAAAAATATGCTAGCTACTATGTAAACAACAAATACTGCTGTGCGAATTACTTTAAATTGTAATTTTCGCTGCGTATATGTGAACTGAAGACTTTAAAAAGACTGATGAAGGCTAGCATATAAGTATTAATGGATATTAATCACAAAACAAGTTCTGTACACAGCACTTCAATGAAAAGCTAATGACATAAACATAGAGTAGGAAAACTCACTAGAAATTATTAAACTGCTAACTTCAGATAGAAAAAAGGAAGTAAGTACTGATATGGGGCGTGCGGAAAGTAGTAAAAGATCAGGTCAATCATTGTTGCTCACTCTTATATGTATGCTTCTGGATGTTGTTAGCGACATAGGCGCTAAGTACAGTCAGCGCATACGCATAAAATTCGTAATTGACACTTGATTTATATCTTTATTACCTATGGCTGTATTATTAAATATGTAAATGTTGGTCTGAACATAGCAACTCACTAACAAATGACGAAACACGTCTATAGAATACGAACATTGATGTGCTAAGATATTTTATTTACTTTTTTTGATTAAAACAAATTAGAAAAAAAAATCGAAGAACTTCCATACTTAAGAGTCCTCATCGCATCACTCGTTAGGACTAAAACTGGGTTTGCAGGACACTTACCTGTTTTATGATACGACTAATGTTGAAAAATCGCTTGGATTCGCAGTAGCGTGCAACATCGTCGAGAAGGCTGGATAGAATAAAACATTTAATTATAGAAATTTATTTATACCCGTCACAGTTAACGATCTACTTTTGCGAAGCATCTTCGCGTGTTCGACATGATGCATGCTATCGGCAATACCTGCACGCGCTCGCCACTCATTTGTCCCTGTCGCTGGTTATACAAAGGATCGGTCAACTTTATTTATGATATCGTCTTTTATATACTATTGAGTAAAACACAGTGAACATTATAATATACATGTTTATTCACAGTACTATACATACTACAGATAAACTAACAATAAGGGTATTGTGATACCAATATGACTTTTATATTATACATCACAAAACTTCCTTTCACCAATTAACATTTTTAAAACAAAAAAAAAGGAAAAAAATATAAATACTGAAGAAAGGGAATAAAATCCTCTAGGCAGATGTATTGCTCTCTACACAAGGTGAAGTACAATTATTATACAATGGAATGTAAGGTCTATTATTTTCTTTTTACAAAAGTCTGAAAAAATACTGTGAATTGTGTGATTCTTTTTTATTTTAATGATTTTTGCGGTAACAACGCGTTCTACTTTCGAAAATATACAGAACGTCTCTTTAATATCATGAACATACATATTTCTATATATTTTATACACAATTATATTGTCCTTCTCATCATCATTGAAAATATACAATAACAATTAGGACCTGATCCTAAAAATTAATACATCCTAAATCAATGAAATCTAACAGTTAAAAAGCTATTGTAAATATTCTTACATAATATACAATTTACACAAAGTAAAATCGTTAATATACATTTTCCGAAACTAAAAATCGCGATTCAAATATATTTTGTTATGCTAAGTCATGTAAATGTTAAAAGTCTAAATTGAATATTGATATTTAACAGGATTTTATAAAATCAGCATTGCGACATTAATGCGAATTTGAATCGCGCTTAATACACCATTAAATATTTTGTAATAAATTGCACAGAGACTTATGGCGAACTTTAATTAATTTTGTTTGTAAATTCAATTAATTTAAGGTCATTTGTATAATAAATGACCGCGAAAAAAAAACTGTACGATGAACATTCAATAAATTGATTTATTACTTATATTTAGTGAAATATTAAAGTAAAAATGAAAACTAATGACGGGAATCTCTTGGGTAGAACTCTGCCAAAATCGATGCGGGAATACGTTTTAACATTTCTTTCGGGAAGATACGCAAGAGCTGCCAACCGATGTCTAACGATTCGAATACTGTACGATTTTCGTAGTTTCCTTGCGTGATGAAGTTCTTTTCGAATTTGCTCAGGAATTCTAAGTACAACAAATCGTCGGGCGTTAAGGCTTCCTCACCGACTACAGCTTTCATGGCTTGGACATCCTTACCGATGGCATAACAGGCATACTGTAATGAAAAATAGTTTAGTATTAAAAACATTAACAAAGGATATGATTTGTCCGATTAATGGTTGATATTAAAATGAAAAATAATTCTTAATATATTGCAAGGAAACTCTGAAAGTATTCCCAGGCAAAAAGCATAAATAAAAAACTAATAAGTGAAAACTTCATAAGTAATGCTAAAAAACTTCAGAAAGTAATTATGTAATATATCAAGGCGAGACAGGTAAATTTAGTTCGCATAGCACGATAGGTTTTCCACATTTGTTTACACGCACCCAAAAGAACACCTTCCACTACACTATATGTACGAGGGAGCGTTTTTATATTCGCGGAATGAGCGGGTTGTAGAGGGGTGAGTAGGCGCATTGGGGGCGTGGCCTGTGCAGCGACTCATGATTAGTATAAATACGAAGTTTCATTGTTATTAGACAGTTAGTCTTTGAGCTATCGTCAACCAAGTAACATAATCAGGAGTGAAAAGTGAAATATGGAAAAAATCGAATATCGTGCCGTTATAAAGTTCCTTACCAGGCAAGGAAAATCAGTCGCGACCATAATGAATGAGATGTCATTGGTTTACGGCGACTCTTGTCCAGGAAAAACCATGGTGTACAAGTGGCATAGTTTATTTAAACAAGGAAGGGAATCCCTTGAAGACGACCCGAGGCCGGGCAGGAGCATTGAGGTGACCACGCCAGCACTTATCCAAAAAGTTGATCAAATTGTACTCGAAGATGCTCGACTAAAGAAGAAACAACTCGCAGAAATGGTTGGAGTATCCGATACAACAATTTTTAAAATCCTACACGATAATCTCGGCATGTCTAAGGTCAGCGCAAGATGGGTGCCGAGAATGCTCACGCCGCCGCAAAAACAACAGCGCGTAGAGTGTTCGCGTGCATTTTTGGACCTCTGTAATGAAGACAAGGATGGAGTATTGAGTGGAATTATTACTGGAGACGAAACTTGGGTTCATCATTATAAACCTGAGTCCAAACAAGACTCCATGCAGTGGCATAAAAAGGGCACAGCACCTCCCAAGAAATTTAAAGTGTCACAATCAGCTGGGAAACTCATGGCAACGGTATTTTGGGACTCGGAAGGAATATTGTTGATTGATTATAAAGATAAAGGTGTTTCTATAACCGGAGAATATTACGCTTCAATATTAGAGCGACTAAAAGAAGCCATTAAAGAGAAAAGACGGGGAAAATTGACAAAAGGTGTTCTGCTTTTGCACGACAACGCGCCCGTCCACAAGAGCCGCGTTGCGTTAGCTGCCCTGCATAAGGTGGGCTTCGAAATTGTGAATCACCTACCCTACAGCCCAGACCTGGCCCCGAGTGATTATTACCTGTTTCCGAAAATGAAAAAAGAGGTGCGGGGTAAAAAATTTACTGCCGATGATGAAATCAAGGAGGCAGTTTCGGCGTATTTTGCAGATAAAGAGAAATCATTTTTTTATGAGGGTATAAATAAATTAATTGAAAGATATGAAAAATGTATCCGTCTTGCAGGTGAATATATTGAAAAAGAAAAATAATTTGTTTTTTTTATTTCCACCCCTTGTCCCCCATTCCGCGAATATAAAAACGCTCCCTCGTACAAGGAAATTCTGGACCTGTTCCATTCTCCATCTCTTATAATACAATGCAAAACAAATTTATCTGTTTCTTTCTGATATACTGCATAAAGACCTGAGCAATTTTAGAACAATGATGAAATGAAAATTACCAGTGCAAAAAAAGGTGACAATAGAGACTTTATTAAAAACTGGGGACTATTCTCGTCGAGAAATAGTGTGTTTCTCGTCATGCAACCACATTCATTGTGGAAGAAAGAGGAACATAACCGACCGTGGAGGCAGAGTAATTACTAAAAGATCATTAGAGAATTGACAGAGATCTATTAGGGAGGTGTTATGCATTTTATATCTTCTATCTTATATCTAGATATATAATATCGCGACGAGTTTTGGCCGATCAGTGAAAAAAACAAGATTGACCGAGAGGATGAAAAAAATTAAATTACAATGGGCAAAATAGCATAAAAATCTCATGGTTGAGGATGGGAAAGAGGTGTGCATCATTATTTTATTAGTTTATACAATTTTATAATCTCAGTAAACTTAAAAATTGAATGAGTATTTCGTATTTTTAAGTATTTTTCTTTTGTATTCAATGATGAATCGCGTATAGAGTCGATAATGGAAAATTATCGCTTCCTTAAGAGACCACCACACGAGCGTTGTACAATGAACCAAGTACAGTACAAATCCGCAATGGAATCAATACTAATTCCATACATTAATTATTTATATTCTGGATTTGTTGTTTACTAATTTATGCAAGATGATGCACCAGGACATAGAGCAAAATCAATAAAAGATTTGTTTTCTGACCGCAACTTGCAGGTCTTACCGTGGCTAGGCAACTCTCCAGACCTAAAACCAATCGAAAATGTATAGAATAGTTGAAACCGGATTGTTTACTCAAGTCCAAATGTCACTCTAGCTATTTTAAAACAAACTATTGAAGATGCTTGGCGCAATAATCAGGATTTGAAGGAACTAGCAGTATCAGAAGCATGGCGAGAAGAATACCGCCGTGATCAAAACAAAGTGTTGCTTAAAAAATATTAGTTCATATTATTTGAAAATACACAGTCATGTGCACGAAAATAAGAGTCCTAAATTAATACTTATAACATACAACATTTACAACGGACAAATCTGATGCAGTTATATTGAAATTATTTAAAATCCCTCAATATATATGGTTTCCGATAAAGTACGGAAAATGAGGAGGAATGTTCTGTGAAGATGATTGCAAACGCTAAGAACTGGAGAAAAGCGAAAGAAAATTGTGGTGGAAAAAGGAAAATTAGTCCTAGAGGATCAGAAGCATTATAACTTGTGCAAAGAAGACGCCGTTTATAAGTTCAACTGCAATTAAAAGTAAGTCACACAGTGAGTTGAAAAAGACTGTATCTACAAATAAGCCGCAAAATATTAACGATCTATGGAGAATATGCCAAAACGAATGGCAATCAATGGTGAACTCGTTGCCCCACAGGTGTCAAGAGATGATAAATTGTAAAAGTCAAGAAGCAAAATATTAAGTGTTCTAATCCAATTAGCTAAGTAAAAATGACATTTTGTTAGTATTTTAGCATGCCTGCTATTTTAATGCACAATTATTCCGTTTGTCCTAGAATATAAACAGTTTTATTTTCTAATCTGGTACGTAGACTTCCGCGGTCGCGGTTCATACTTTCTGCTTCTGGGCTTCCGGTCTGGAGTGCAGTTTCAGTGCGACAGACAGTAGCAGTAGTTGAGCCCTGAAGATGTCCCATACGAGTGGGTACGAAACGTCGGCAGTTATATCAGTGACGCGGTTCCAACCCGGAAGTCCAGAAGCAGATAGTTTTATTTTCTCCTTGGTATTAAGAAATTTATTTACTTATTGGTGTAATTATGTAACGTATTTGAATAAAGCGTTCAATCAACTTGAATTTCCTTTATTTAACGTATAAATTAATATTTCAGCAAATTTAAGTCCATTGCTATTTTCGTGTATATAACTGTATATTCATCTTTACTAAAATATTAAGAAACAATTGTTGATTTCGAGTTATTTTGTTTAATTTTTTGAATTTTAACATTATTCTTGTTATACATAAATGAATAGCTTAGAAACCTTACTTTTAAACAAACAATTATTTCACACTACAAAGAAAATTGAACATATATTAATGTCCTGGATATGTCGAGGCATATTTATAATAGCACGAGTGAAAACAGTATTTTATCATAGTTGTTATATTTTCTGATAAATGCTACTGTATTGTTTAGTTTATTGTTTTGGGAGTAAATTTCAGTTGTTCACCATTTAATGTACATGACTATAGTGTTGCGTTTTCATGGTATTGAAATTATATGTAATAGATTATGGGTATATTTACATACAAAAGCTAATGCAATATATATAAGCAAAATTTAATAAAAAACCAGGCAAAAAAAGTATCACATAAGTCACTTAAAATTATATAACATGTTAGTCTTCATTAATAATAAATAAATAGAAAAAATTGCACCCAGAATTAGGTTAAAACTAATAATATTTACAGAAAAAGCTGTAAGAACAGAATATTAGAATTATGTTAATCCTGTGCAGTCACGAATATCATGTAAATTCTTTACTTTTTTTATTTATGACCATACGAATAAAAAATGGATTTCGATTATACCATTTATATTAATTTTCTCAAAAACATCCTTATTAATTCGTGCAAGCCAAAAAGTATATGTATTTTCTCTTCTGTTAGAATAAAGGCGCTAAATAGCGCTTTTATTTAATGAAAAAAATCAACATGACATGACAATGCAGCGCGACGTGATTATGACGTGGGTAGTCTGTTATCTTAAAGTGATTATAAGCAAACTGTGGCTTTAAAATACTGTACAAAATACAAAATATATTTTCAGTTATGATGTCGATAATATTTCTATAAATAATGTAAAAATGTTCATTTCTATTTGAAAAAGTATTGTATTTAATACATAATACATTTTCGATTTAATATTTAAGTGCTAGATTTTTATCTAAGCTGATTAACAGCAATATACACGTTCCACTATTGTCACAAGTTTGCTTTATGGTCCCTTCTAATGTAACGCAATCTTTCAATATCTTTCATACTTGTAAACCACCGACCATTTAAAGAAAGCTACTTCAATGCATAGGAAGAAAGTGTTTCACTAATTTACTTAACATTTTTTTCACTTTGAGATGATTTTATTACTTAATTTGTAATGGAATACAATGTTTTTCTTAATATTTCTGGCCTTTTTTAATTTCCCAAAACTACTGTACATTATTGAATGTGTTATTTGTCCTGTACATGGAATTCTTTTCCATTAGACAATAAAATTATTATAAGAAGAACGTATTGCATAAGGCTCCCGTGACTTTAATGTGCTCACTATTCAAGAGAATTTCTAAGAGTTTCATCGTTAATACCGATACGTTACGGAAGATTTTGACACATGTTTACCAACTTTTTTGTTTTAAAGCCTATGTTGAATTAGGGATTACATAATGTAGATTAAATATAAATATTACTAATTTTTCCTACAAACACATACAAAACTTTTCCTATAATTGGGTGTTGTCATCTGTTGGAAACTAAATAAATAAATTATATGCTAAAAGTGGCTATATTCAACCCAAATGTAAAAGTATAACTAATGGAATGGTGTGAGCCAATAGGTATATTGCCGGAATTCCTTATATTTAATAAATCTTATTGGCAAATTCCACTTAAGTGGTAAAAAGTAGTTTAAAAGAAATTACCATCTTATATAATATGAAATACACATTTTTATAGCACACAGTAATACTCAAGAAGTAATAGAACAATTATATTTACCAATTGATTTGATACATCGGAATGGTCTTTTCTTGTCATTCCTTCGCCAATAGCGGACTTCATCAAACGTGATAGGGAAGGCAATACATTTACTGGTGGATATATTTGTCTGTTGTGTAATTGACGATCTACGTATATCTGACCCTCGGTAATATAACCAGTTAAATCGGGAATAGGATGGGTAATATCGTCGTTAGGCATAGTCAAAATTGGAATTTGTGTAATAGATCCGTTTCTACCTTCAACACGGCCAGCGCGTTCGTAAATGGTAGCCAAATCGGTGTACATGTAACCGGGGAAACCACGTCTACCAGGTACTTCTTCACGGGCAGCAGATACCTCACGAAGAGCTTCAGCATATGAAGACATATCGGTCAAAATAACAAGCACGTGTTTCTCACATTGATACGCTAAGAATTCGGCAGCAGTAAGCGCCAGACGTGGCGTAATAATTCTTTCTATAGTAGGATCGTTCGCCAAGTTCAAGAACAGGCATACATTTTCCATAGAGCCGTTCTCTTCAAAATCTTGTTTGAAGAATCGAGCAGTTTCCATATTGACACCCATAGCGGCGAATACAATGGCGAAGTTATCTTCTTGATCGTCCAAAACGGATTTACCTGGAATTTTGACAAGACCGGCCTGTCTACAAATTTGGGCGGCAATTTCGTTATGCGGTAAACCGGCGGCCGAGAAAATCGGAATTTTTTGTCCTCTGGCAATAGAGTTCATAACGTCAATAGCGCTAATACCGGTTTGTATCATTTCTTCAGGGTAAATACGTGACCATGGGTTAATCGGTTGACCTTGAATATCCAAATAATCTTCAGCCAAAATTGGTGGACCTAGGAACACAATTGTTTTAAATAATTTATTATAAATGTTCTGTATATGTACAATACTCATTCACTTTATTTACAAAATACACCCAATATGTACATATACTCCAAAGTGATCATTCTGTACATTTTACATAATAAGTAAACATAAGAAATGTCAGTTTCTTGATAAAAATGATTATGAAAAACTTTTAATGTCTATCTCAACTTTAATAATCCTTTTTAATACGTATTTTTAATTACTCTTTTACGATTTACTAACCTTTATCAATTGGTTTACCAGAACCATTGAATACACGACCCAACATATCTTCTGATACAGGTGTTCTCAAAATGTCACCAGTGAATTCACAAAGAGTATTTTTTGCGTCAATTCCTGATGTTCCCTCAAAAACTTGTACTACAGCTTTAGAACCACTAACCTCCAATACTTGCCCTGATCGTTGGGTTCCATCAGCAAGTTTGAGTTGAACAATTTCAGCAAACTTTGGAAATTTGACATCATCCAAAATTACTAGTGGTCCATTTACACCAGATACAGTTCTATAAGCTAAAATATCAAGAAAATTAATTATTACTTGATTAAAAATACATGAGGAGTGGCTATTTTAAATCACATGATTTGTTATTAAAGGTTTTGACTGTACTAAAAAAAATATAAGTAGAAAAACTTAATATTAATAAAGTTTTAAATGTATTCTAATTTAGTATAAATTGTTGACAATTTAAAATAAAGATCACAAATGAGTTTGTAAATTCAAATGCAATCATATGACCCATTTCTGTCCTCCATTGACCCACCCACATTAAGTAAAAATTTAAGGGTAAGGGTTTATTTAACAGGCAAAAATAATGAAATGAGAGCTTACTTAATCTTGGTTGTGATACGAAATTTCTTGATACGGCCAAAATATGTTCTTTTGTAGCGGCCTTAGCAGTTAACGTTGATGGATACGACATTTTCACACAGTAGCTCAACACAACCTGACAAAAATCAGTAACTACTGATTATTGTACTTCATTCACGTGCCATCACGTGATGGACGTAGTGAAAGCTAGTAAGCAATAGATGTCAGTGCAGCATCGGCCGAAGTTCAGCATTTCTTTACAGAAATCTATATTTGAGATTATTTCAAAAATTAAAAAAATATGTACTTTTCAATTTTTTGTTTTTTGTTTTCAATGAAAAAAAAATAATACAATGTCATGCAGATAATAAATAATAATTTGATAATATAGATGGTGCTCCTAGAAAATAAACGTCATCGATTTGACACTAAAGCAAGAGAAAAGTTGTCTTTCGAAGGTTAGAGAAAGATAAATAACCTATATTTACAAATTCGCGGCCACGAACAAGCTTGAATCAAATGATAAACTTACTTTCGTAGTAACTTTCGTTGATTTGAGTAGGTAGGTACAGTGCCTGAGTACATTTGAATAACGGTTACGACGTTACCGCGATGGCGTCAGCAATTAAACAAATTAATAAACTTGGTAGTGTTTTATCGACCCTTAAAAAAGCGGCCCCAAGAAGTTACTACACTTATTGCAGAGAACCAGCACAACCCATTAAGGGAAAGGAACCTAAATGGACAACAGCAGAAAATGCTTTTGCAGATCTCAAGTCTGGTAAGTAATTTCAATAACTTTTGTCACAGTAGGATTATGGAATTTTAATTTCCTCTCTCTTAATTTATCAAAGAGCAAGGTTAAGTTTGTTATGTAATATTTATGCAAGCCTATACATATATTGGTTATGCATAACCGAGAATTATGTTACATGAATTTTTTCGATTTGTCTACTTTAAAAATTGTTACAATTTTCATATCCTGCATATAAAAATATGTATGTAAAAAAATTATAAATCCATAAATTTGATAAATTACCTATATTTTAAGTTTTTAAAGATTATGTAATTGCTACGTACAATTAGTTGAGCATATTTATGAAAAAGCAATTTAGGATAGTAATAAAAAACTTTCATAATTCTTTTATACGTAATGTATATAATTTAAAAAGTACATTCATAAAACAACTGATAAGATTAAATTTAATAATTTCCAGCACACAAGGAGAGGGTTTTTCGTGTCTGGAGGAGGGAATCGCTTTGCGTCATTGTTAAGCTATTTTAAACCCTGTTAGTTTGCCAAAAATTTTAAATAGTTTAGGAATATGTACTTTACACCCTTGTTATATACACTTTCATGTATATAATTCTCATTATTAATTTATATATTTTGCAATTGTTGCAAATTTAAATAAACTTCTATTAAATCGATAAGTTACGTAAAAGTTTGTAGTTATTGATTTTCATATTTCAGTTTTTATTTGCTACAAAATGCTAAAAAATATTTAGATGTATTTATAAGTTATTAATTTTTTCTTGCTAGTAGTATAATTACTTGAAACGAAACTAATATTTTTGGTATGTAAGTATGTAAAAAGAATAAATGTTAATAACATTTTTTATATCAAATTCGCTAATATATCGTTTCAGAAAATAAACATAAATGAACTAGGTGAGTAATTATCAGTGAAGTTATTTGTTCGGGTTAACCAAATGTTTTTTTTATTTTTGCAGTTGATACAAGTAATTTTAAAACAAGGCTTAAAAAGCCATAAATCAGAATAAAATTTTGAAAGTTACTGCAGTATAAAAGCTTAAGTAGACTTATGAATATAAGAAACATGGGTAAATGAAAAAAAAAACTAAACATTTTATCAAGGCCACATGTTATTCTGGTTAATATCTTAGGGATAAATTGTGGGCTTATCACACCAGGATTTTGGTATCGAATCCGAAGGCCGCTGTCTGAGAATGTTATTCATAGTTTCCCGTTCCGTTTAACATGAATGCCAACAGTTAAAGACCTTAAATCGCACCACGAGCGCAGGCGTAATAACCCATGGCCTGCCAATGCCCTCTATGATTAGTTTGAAACTGTTGGATGATACAAAAGAATTGGTTATTATAAATTTTTTATAATTTCTTTAGTATGTCTGCAGAAATATTGTTTCAAACATTGTTGAGGATGTTGCGTTTGTCGAAAACGAATACGTGAATTTAGTTGATTTAATAAATTTCAGTTAGCTAATATGATATTTTTTAAGAATTACACTTCTTCTTTTAGGTGTATGTAATTTTGACGTAATTTGCAATCATTACCTTGTTGCAAAACGAAATTAGCACCAAGTAAGCTTATATCCTCAATCCCACAAAACCGTAGAGGATCCGGTAATAGCTTAGGTTTATCAATTTTGGAAATCGACTTTACTCGAAACTATGACGATACTTTCTTTGTGTTTCACAGTCGACACTTCGCTACCCTGCTAGAAGCGAGATTGTCACTACATGAAAGTTTACCGACTTCTTGTGGGAATATATCCATGTAGCCCCGTAATTTTTTACCGGCATTTAACTGTACTGGTAGATATATTTTGCTCTCAAATTTACCAAAAATTTGTGAAGCTGTTTGATTTACATAGATAAATGTCAAACGTGAAAGTTTTAATGGTATTTGAAACAAATGTAAAATGTACACTCTTTCAAAATTTAGGTACTTTATTTTACTAATTCATCTAACTTTTTTTTTCAAATGTTTATAGTGGGCAAAGAAACTTATTTAAATCTCTATTTCCTGCTTCACTTTTACGCTTAAAAAACGGAAAGTTCTACTTACGTAGTTTATCGAATTATTAATACGAAGCAATTAAATAACGAGACTGGTGTGAGAACTTTATTTGTTACAAATAAACTTATATTTAACTTTTATCCCCTTCAACACACTCTCCTCCACTATCTATAGACCGCTGTATACGTGTCTTCCATTGTTCAAAACAATGCTGTAGTTCATCACTTGTCAGCCACATCAACAACGCTGCTGTTTTTGCTTTTAATCAATTTTTCACTTTTGGGATCAGGTAGAAGTCACATGGTGCGAGATATGGCGAATACGGAGGATGATAAAGCACAGCTGGTGTGTTGTTCTGGTGCAGAATCCACGAGTCGTTCTTCCACAAATCCGTTCCTTTCTTTCTTACTTTTTTCCTCAGCTTGATTAGGACTTTTTTGTAGTATTTCTGATTAACGGTTTGACCCTCTCAATTTCGTCTTGCTCATTCGTGCTTTTGTGCCATTCGAAAACTCGCGCACGTGACATAACATTAACACCAAACACCTGATTTAACACTTGTAAACATTCTGTTGGCGATTTTTTTTTAATTCGGCAAGAAATTTCAGGTTAATTCACTGCTCGATTTTTATGTCAACCATTATCACGGTACTACTAAGTAACTGTGTCTTCTATAATTGAAGCTCGAAAGTAAACTAAAAGCAGACAGAGAGACGAAACTACGGATTGTTGCTTGGGAGGTATCAAGGTCAATGACATTCCAATTACTGCCTCACCCGATGCGGCTGCGCGATGGAAGGAGTACAGTCTCGTTATTTAATTGCAATACCTCGTATATACACTTGTAGGTTATAATTTCTGTTATTATTTTAAATTAAGAAGAAACATGTCTGTACTTTTATTATTGTGAATATTTGTTTTATTTTTTCTCAAGTAACTTAATATGTTGAGTAGAATGTTTAATTATAAATTTAAGCCATTTATAATATTTTGTATTTTAATTATGTACATTGCTTGAAAATTTAGAGAAAATGTTTCTTTGCTATAGCATTGCAAACAACAGGTTTGCAAGTATATTTACAGGTTTTGACATTGTGCAACCCGTACAGATTTAATGGTGATGTTGAAGTACAATTGAACAAGTGAACAAGTACAATTCATAGTTACCAACAATTATACAAGAAACAAATTAATTGACAAATTTGCTCGATTTATTTATTTTTTGTCTGATGGTAATTAATACTGTTATTGAAATTTCTTTCATTCTTGCAAGCTATCAGGGAAACAGTTAATGTATACGTATGTATATGGATTTAAAACGATATAATCGCGTTTTTTTTACCGAACGAATTTACAAGGACAACCCGTTTGTTTCTAATGTAAAGTAAGCTGTTTACTCGATTTCTCCAATTAAGAACATAAGAGTAAAAAAGAAAAATGTTTTGAAATTGCTGTTATTCATAGACAAGTAATCCCCTACTCTATTTTTTTTTGTTGATTTGGCTGTGTTAGTAGAGTCTTATTGGTCATATTTGAAATATATTTTAATCGATATAATTTTTAACGGATTTCTAACATGAAGACCGTAAATATAAGGGGCTTGAATCATTTCGGTTGTTTCTACTTCAGAATACTGAAATCTAGACTTTATTAAATGTACTAATTGCAGTAATTTCACAACATATACATACACTACCGGTCATATTTATTTGCCCACCCTTAGTTTTAGCCAAAATTATTAAACTATCAAATGTGTACTGAAAATTTATTTATTGTACCAATACAATAGTGTAAAATAAACATAAAATAGTTACATTTTTCTTATATAAAAACTTTATCATTAATTATTATTAAATTTTGCTATCATCAATATGCCCACCTTTATTTTTGATAATTGCGGCACATAACCGCGGCATCCTTTCAATTAATTTTTGCAGTGTATCTTCTGTAATTTGTGCCCAGGCTTCTTGAAGTTGTTCCCACAGTACAGTGGTGGATGATAGAGCACGTTCTCGAACTTTCCGATCCAATTCTTCCCAAAGAAGCTCTATTTGGTTCAGATCAGGACTTTGAGCTGGCCATACCATTATAGAGATTTGCCCTTGCTCTTCTAGTTGACGCAAGTAATCGCCACACAATCTAGAAGTGTGTTTCGGATCGTTGTCCTATTGAAATACAAAGTTTTCGCCAAGAATCCTTAGTCCTGAAGGAACAGCGTTATTTTCTAAAATTTCCTTGTAGCCTTCTTTTCTTAGGATTCCCTCAATTTTGACGAGATCGCCTACAGATCGTCCACCAAAACATCCCCAAATCATTACTGAACCTCCTCCATGTTTTACGGTAGGCGCAATATATTCTGGCAGTACTTTTTCTCCTGCGGATCTTCTTACGAATATTCGCCTTTTACTACCGAAAAGTTCAAACTTCGATTCGTCTGTCCACAACATATTATTCCACTGATCAATCGTCCAATTCTTATGTTCTTTAGCCCAATTTAGTCGTTTTATCTTGTTTTGCTTTCGTAGTAGTGGTTTTCGCAGAGCAATTCTTCCGTATAAACCCGCTTGCCTTAACCTTCTCTGTACCGTGGACACACTAATTGGTTTAGCACGCGCTCTATTCATTTCAGCAGCAATTTCTGGTGCTGTTTTTCGTCTATCGCGTATACTTATCCGTATTAGATGCCGGTCATCTGCAGATGTCGTCGCTTTGCGTCGTCCAGATCTTCTTTTGTTGGAAAATGTACCACTTTCTTCAAATTTTTTAACGTTATAATCAACGGTTTTGCGATTTAATCGTAATTCTTTTGCAATTTCGCAATTACTTTTACCCGTACGACGATAAGCAATTATCATAGCACGCACTTCAACAGATAATTCCTTCGTCTTCGGCATTGCATTAAAATATTCACAATAACTCTCTATTTCACTGTTTTGGCAACAAAAGATGAACGATGACTGACATAAAATTTATTTTCCTTTTTGAATAACACATCCTAATATTGTAATTAGTTAGTACAATAACACAATATTGGTAATACCTTTCGGAAATGCAGGTAAAACTGTTAATACTGTAGCCTATATAATATTTATGGTATTTTTCCAATTTATGACACCTTTACGATATATCATAAACAATTTAAGATTTTCGTAGAAATTCATATGGAATTACTTCCACTAATAATATTGTTGAATAATTATAATACAGATTTTTCGAAAGATAATCCGTATTTCAGGAAACACATAAAATTGGGGTGGGCAAATAAATATGATCGGTAGTGTACCTATTAATATGTAATGCAATTTTCAACAATTGTAAGGTATAAAAATGCTCAATGTGCCGTCCGTTGCGTTGTATACACTACAATGCAGTACTCGTAATGTATAAGAAAATTGTTAAACATGTTTGTAAAAAATAAATTGCTGCATTCTTCAACGCAGCTTACGATGTTTGTCAGTGATTGCCAACGGGTTCTCTCGAATATGAATTCTTTATTATTTCTAACGGAAAGACAATGAGAATGATGAAAATGTAGAAACTTGCGCCACGAAAATTACGCGATTCTAAAATTCTAATGAAATACATTAAAAGATTCTCTCGTCATGTAACATGTAATTCATTTCGTTGAAACCATTGGGTGTGGAGTGGAACCTCCTGAGTTTTCTCAGGAATCTACTCTATTTGTTTTTCTGTATTTTCGTCTTCACTAAATAAGAATCGAGTAGACACTGCCCTTTAGATAGTGTTACACACTTACTGTGAAGTGGTTTCTCTACGTCTGGCCATTCATTTCCAAGAAAGCGTGTCTGAAAGTTGATAAACCCATTCGGATAAATATGACATTCTTCAGAAAATAATATATTCGAAAGGAACACTGGATTGTCGTAAACCATTGCTAATATTGAAGCACAATACATAATTCTCGCAAGCTTGTCTACACTATTCAAACGTTATTCCATATGTATTTTATAGCAGAAACCACCTATTTTCTTCACTAACTACGTCAATTTTATTGCCCAATTCGACATAAACGAAAATAATACATCTATAATTTGTGTATGCGTATGAACACCATTTCGAATCTTTTGATGTCCATGATAACACCCTTGATATCGAAAAAAATGATCAGCATTGCCTTCAATTTCGTCTTCCTCATTCGTGCTTTTTTATAATTTGTGTGTGATTGTCTGCACCATTTCGAATCTCCTGATCTCATGATAACACCCTTGATATCGAAAAAAATGATCAGCATTGCTTTCAATTTCGTCTTCCTCATTCGTGCTTTTTTATAATTTGTGTGTGATTGTCTGCACCATTTCGAATGTCCTGATCTCATGATAACACCCTTGATATCGAAAAAAACGATCGGAATTGCCATCAATTCCGTCTTGCTCATTCGTGCTTTTTTATAATTTGTGTGTGCCTGTGTGCACCATTTCGAATCTTCTAGACGTTATGTTAATAATGTTTTGTATGCTTCTCAGTCTTCAATATGCTCTCTAAAATGCTTCCGTTTCCTCTACAAGTCCATGAATGACACTTTTGGGTAATAGATTTTTAATTTCTTGATTAATACAAACAAATTTTGATTGGATTAATATGCACCATGTTAATCCACAGTAACTAAAATACAGCAACATTATGAATCAGTGAAGAACATACTATATACATTACAGACTGAAGTAAATGTCTTCAAACATTTATATACTTTAGATATGACTGCACAGTTGAAGTTTTGCAATTAGGTACCACATATTGTCATAGGAGATAAATGTTTTAGTATTGGTCCAAATCATAAATTATTTCTTATTTTACTTTGTAAATTGAAGACTAATTACATTTAATGTATGGATAGAAAGTAGTAGTCATACGTGCTTTTATATAAAAATTTCACTAATAACTCAATCTGCAGGTTGGAATTATGTCCTTGCCATTTGATTTTTGGTTCTTGCCAATTAGTTTTTGAAGATAATTTATTGACGGAAACCTGAAAATCATCCAAGACAATTTGGAATTTGTATATAAAAGAAACTCAGCTCTAGAAAAATTATGTGAACAATTGTAAGAAAGTAGGCAAAATACAAAGACATTAAAAGCATGCTGCAAAAGAGAAAATATTCCCAAAAACTGATACTATTTTATCATATAAATAATGATAGAAAATCCTTTTGACATGTTAAAGAACATTTTTTTAATATTATAAATAATATAGTTTGTTACACAAGAAACTTACTAAAAGCTCTTGAAGCGCCAAGACAAAAACTGAGAATAAACCAAAACATACGTCAGGTATTAAGCAAAAGGAACGAAGTTCAAAACGAAGCGCCGTTTATTTTAAATGCAGTGAACTAAGCCAAATGGTGTATGTACTTGAACTTTTATTTATATAGTTATGACGTGATAGACCTGTATTTTGTATTTCAACTGCATGCCATGGAAAGTATTTCCATTATCAGTGATGATTTATTAAACTATTGTTACTTAACTACTGCATTGAAATGGATATCATCATTTAATAGCAAGGATATTATTTGATAAGATTAGGTACATTTATTTTACATGTTTTATTCAGTAATATTCTGTATAATTAAATCAATGGACATTTTAATTTTCTTTTCATTCAAAAGAAACACGAAAATGTATTATTTATCACACATTACTATGTAATTGTAATAGTTTTGCTTTACAGAAGTTATTAAATGCGTAAATGGAATTTTATCATGTTGAAATTGTCGAAATCGTCTATTTTATCATTTGCTTCAATAATTAATAAAAAATTCAACACAAGTGTAAGCAATTCTGTAAGTCAGGATATCACAATATATCGCTGATCGCTAAATTGCTAATAAGCCGTGGAAGATAAGAAAATATGCTAAGGATAAGTAACATTAATATGTTAGAATTAAGTTCAACTTTTGGATTATTTGATCAACCTTTCACAAGAACATTCGTACGTACGTGGGCAAGGTGAAAAGTTCTCGGCCTGACAATGAAAGACTGCGATTTGAATTTAAAGAATGATTTTATTTTTCTACATAATCTCCCTTGAGTTCAACACACTTGGTTCAGCGTTTTTCTAACATCAATATTCCTTCCCGGAAGTGAGAGTCTGGAAGGCTGTCAAAATATTCTTCTACGGTCCTTTCAACTTCTTCGTTGGATGTGAATCGCTTTCCAGAAACAAATTTTTTCAAATTTGGGAATAGATGGAAGTCTGAAGGTGCCAAATCAGGAGAATAAAGAGGATGGCCGAGCAAATCGTACCCCAAATCCCGCAATTTTCCCATCGCCAACGCACCCTTGTGTGTGGGTGCGTTGTCCTGATGAAAAATGATTTTTTTCTTCTTCAAACCAGGCCTTTTCTCGCGAATTTTGGCATCCAGCTAGTCAAGAAGGTTAGAGTAATATGCGCCTGTAATCGTTCTGCCTTTTTCAAGGTAATGAATTAACAAGATTTCTTTTGCATCACAAAACACGCTGGCCATGACTCTTCCGGCAGATGCGATCGACTTCGCTTTCTTTGGCGCTGAACCACCGACTTCCACCTACTGCTTCGACTGCTGTTTCGTTTTTGGCGTGTAGTGGTGGACCCATGTCTCATCCATGGTGACAAGTCGCCGAACAAAATCGGTCGGATTCTTGTTAAATCGGTCCAAAGAATGCTTCGAAAATCGTTTGCGCATTTGCTTTTGATCGACATTCAGCAAATGCGGCTCCCATCTTGCGCAGAGCTTTCTCATCTCTAATTCTTCGTACAAAATGTTTCGCACCCTTTCTTCCAATATCCCCACAGCCTCAGCTATCTCACTCACTTTCACTCGCCTATCGTCCAACACAATATCATATACTTATTCGATGATTTCTGGTGTGGTTGCGGTTTTTGGCCGTCCTTCACGTGAGTCATCTTCGAGGGACGTACGACCACGTTTAAATTCAGCTGCCCACTTTTTAACGGTTGACATCGAAGGAGCAGAGTCCCCGTACACTTTTGTCGGGTGAATTTCCATAGGGGTTAAACCATCCAAAACAAAGAATTTTATAACAGCACGATATTCAAATTTATCCATTTAAAAAGAAACACGCACGACGTCTACTACAAAAATTCTTGCAAACAAACTACTTGAGAGAACAAGTTGAAAGTTTTCATATGAACTAAAGGCACATGCAGCCACGCAGCAAACATAAATTTCTGTTAATTGTAACGCCATCTCTGTGTCAGGCCGAGAACTTTTCACCTTGCTCACGTACACTATGCGACAAAACTATTCATAGCCATACCTAATTTTTTGGTTAAGCTTACTCGTGTATTTAAATATAAAATAAAACAATTACATTAAATATTGGATAAAACTAAGAAAAAAATTAATCCTCTGACCAATGCAGCTATTTAGAATTATTAATTTTTCCTTACTTACCAGTAAAGAAAAATTCGAATTTGAGGAATGGCAGCCTGGTTCTTACTAATAAGCTTCAAATTGTCTGTTGACGTTTGTATTCGATCACATTCCAAAACACTTCATATACTATAAGTGCAAGTAAGTTGGCATTTGTATATGAAGTGTTCAGGACTCTGAACGATAACAGATACCCAGACCGGAATTCCAAAGTGAACTAAATAGTTCTCTCCAATTTTACAAAATTATTAGCTCAATACCAATACGACTATACCAATACGACTATAGCTATTTCTTTGATATTAATTCTTTGATCTTTCAATTAATTTTATTGATAATTTCAGGAGTTATTGCAGGTTTTGAATATTTTAGTAATACATCATCTTCTGTGTTCATGCCTTCACGTTTAAATTGGTCAGCCAAGCCGCAAATTATTTTTGCAGGATTATTGCCTGTTGAGTATAAGCTAAAATTTCACATATGTTTATCCATTTAACGAATTTAACGAATTGCGTGTTATGTATTTTAGGATTTTACATTTAGACATTTTAATCATTTCACTGTAGCTTTCAATGTTAGAAATTAGTCTAGTTTCACCTGTTCCCATAAAAGGGATGGCAGAATAAGAAGAAAAGTTTTTCCACATCTCGCTTAATTATCCTCGTGCGTTGCAATATGCACTATTTGCTTTTTATTGTTAGGAATTCAATTCAGAAATAACTCTGAATTGAACTATGTATTTTTGGCTGAATAATTACGTTTACTTTAAGAATGTGCGTTAATATTCTCAAATCTACTTTTCTAGACAGATAGAGGTCTAATAATTTTTATGTGAAGGAAAATTACGGAGATAATTTCCGTCTATGTTCTTTGTTTTGTTTTAGTTTGATGCAGTATGAATACATTTTTAAAATTACTAATACTATTGATATTTGATAAAATTTAATTCTTAATAATCTTTATTTTCTTATGCCAATGTATTGATTTGTAATTGAATTTGGTTTAGTATTATTTTGCTTAATAATTTACTTGATCCAAAAAATAATGGAAACATATTTTTTAAAATGCTCAATTTTATTTTATCCATCCTGTGAATATCTTTTACTAAACATAAAGACTTCAAAAAGTTTCGTAGACCTTTACGGTGAGTTTAAATAATAATATAATCTTTACGGTTTTACCTTGAGGTCATTGTTACAAATTATAACCGGCGTTTCATTGGTTATTTTATCTTGGTTTTCAGACTAGAATCGCGTCCTCGGTACTTCTGCTGTCGATGTTTCGCCTTCACTTATACGAGACATCCTCAGGGCTTAGCTACTGCTACTACTGTCGGTATTCCACTAAAACTGCTTCATTATAACAACTATTTCAGTGCAAAAACGACAGCAATAGTAGCAGATAGCCTCTGAGGATGTGTTATGAAAGTTAAGACAAAACGTCGACAGCAGAAATATCCAATTCAGAAACCGAGATGAAGTAGTCATGGACAACGACCGCGGAAGTCTACAAGTCAGATTAACGTTTCGTTGTTCATGCTGTTAGTTTCATCCAGATCTGCGAGCAAACGGACAACATTACCTTATTTTTTCTTGTTATAGTTTTGTTTTAAAACTAATTTAACTAAAAGTAGAAGATCATAAAAGAACATTTTTTTATAATAGCAATTTGATATAACGAATTAATTTCATTATTTGATTTCATCTTATCTAATGCGTTAGTTATTTTACATGGTTATGAAATTTGCATAGTATTTCAAAAAAATTAATAGATCAGGAAGATTTTGCCGCGTTCAATACTTCTAGTATCTCATTAACTGTTTTTTTTTAAATATAATTGATAACCACATTACTGAGTTATAAATTCATTTTGATACAAAGTATACGCCTATCTATTGACCTTTACTATATGATTTACAGACTACGTTTCTAAATAACACTATCGCAATGGTTTATAAAATATAACTCCCATAGTAGATTGACATGTAACACCAGTAGGCAAAGTGCAGATTTACACATTTTTTCATGCGATAAATTGAACTGATTTAGTGTTGGGTATTAATACTAATAAAAATGTACATACATTGCTTGAATCATCACCATAATATCATTGAACCATAAACATTATATTTCACAGGATGTAAGTAGAGCTGCCAAGTCGATCGGGGTACAACATAGCCATCCGCATCGAATTAAATAATATATAAGTAATGCTACGTGGTACTATATTCATAAAAGTGTTGATACACCCTGTGAATGTTGAATATAATCAAATGTGAACATTCTCTTATGATAAAGCATATTTACTTCCACTTAATAACATGAAAAAACTCTAAAAACCTCTAACAATCTGAAAACTCTTATTATTTACAACTATTGGGTTGGCAACTAAGTACTTTCGGTTTTGTAGTATAAAATAAAACACTTTTTTTTAAAAGAAAGAATAGTTTTTAATCAATTATATATTTTCCATTTTGCTCAATGACTTTTGCCATCTTTCTTTCAGCTGCATGATTCCGCGCTCATAAAATTTCTGGTCCTTCTCAGCAAAAAACTGAACCAGGTGCGAGTGAAGGTCATCGTCATTTGTGAAAGTTTTACCATTCAAAGAATTCTGCAAACTTCGAAATAAATGGTAATCAGATGGTGCTAGATCAGGGCTGTATGGGGGATGTGGCATCACTTCCCAGCCAAGCTCCAATAGTTTCCCACGAGTTGCCAAAGATGTGTGAGGCCTTGCATTATCTTGGTGGAAAACTGCACCTTTCCGATTTGACAATTCTGGCCGTTTTTCTTTGATTGCTTCATCCAGTTTTATTAATTGTTGACAGTAAACATCAGAATTGATCGTTTGGTTCCCTGGAAGCAGCTCAAAAAACACAACACCTTTGTAATCCCACCAAACTGACAGCATGATCTTTTTTGGATGCAATTCATCTTTCGATGTGGTTTGAGCTGGTTTATCGTGTTTGCTCCATGATCGTTTTCGAACTATGTTACTGTACAGGACCCATTTTTCATCACCAGTGATGATTCTTTTTAAGAAAGGGTCGGTTTCATTTCGTCTAAGGTGCATATCGCAAAAGTTGATTCTTTGTGTTAAATGAATTTCTTTCAATTCGTGAGGTACCCAAATATCAAGCTTCTTAACTAGCCCAAGACATTTTAAATGTTTTTCAATTGTTGTGTGCGATACATGTAGCCTCTCCGCAACCTCTCGAACAGTTATATGACGATCCTCTTCAATTATGACTTTGATTTGGTCATCATCAACTTCAGTAGGCCGACCAGAACGTTGCTCATCTTTGAGGGAAAAATCTCCAGAACGGAATTTTTTATACCAATCCTGACACGTGCGCTCTGTTAAGCAATTAGCATCATAAACTTCACATATTTTTTTGTGAGTCGCAGCAACTTTCTTTCCTTTACGGAAATAAAATAGTAAAATATGTCGAAAATGTTGTTTCTGCACTCCATTTAAAATTAACTCAAAACTAATAGCTTTAATAAAAATCACGCACCACTTGCTACTGAAGTTACGTCAATGTGACTAGTATCACGCGACAAACGGTAAAGTACAGCACTAATATACATACGTTATACAAAAAATAAAGCAACGCTCTCTATCAGTACTTAGTTGCTAACCCAATACATAAGAATTTGCTAAATATTCTAACATCAAATGCCACAAAAGTTTTCGTACGCCTAATTTTTTTAAATATATTTCTCTATTTTGTATTGTAAATCATAAATTTAGAACGAATTTGAGAAATCGTCTTAGTAGTATCACGAGTTTGAAAAATAAACAATTGATTCTTTTACAAAGATGAGTGGTAAAAGAAAACACATATCTGGTGTTGGGTCAAATAGCCAAATTTATAAAAGAAGCGTGTTCTGCAGTGCAGATTGAAAAACAAATATTCAAAATATTCTTAACTATTGAAATTGTAACGAGAAATAGGCGCCCAAAGTTAAGTTAAAATTCATGAATAAGTGCACTGAGGATAGCTACAGATGAAATTTGATACTGAAAAAAAATATATTAACTCTAGGTACATAACCTTCGTCCATTCGACGAACACGTGTTACAATAACAGCTGTGCTTTTTTAACACGTGCACATATAATCGTGTCGTAACTTCCAACTCATAGCTCATCGCACTCCCACCAGGCAGTCGTTTCGGACGAGTAAGCTTATTATTTTATGAAATATTACGCGCGTAGTCGTCGTCGCGACGAATGGCTAGGTCTTGTGTTATTTTTGATTATGTTGATGTGATTTTCTTTTAAGTTTTTAACCATGAATTCAAGAAAAACTTTATCGGATGCAGAGAAAGCGCGTTTGTTTTTAGAAGAGGAAATAATAAATGAGTCGGAGGTGCCATCTGATAGCGAAACAGAAGACAATGTGGAAGTTGATAATGTGTAAAGTGATCTTCAAGAAGATCCGTCTCACAATGAGAATGATGTTTATATGCGTCCCACTTCTCTTTCACCGGAGCGTGATTTGGAGCCACAAAGGCTGCCAATTTCACTGGAGGAGAACTTAGGTACTAATTCAAATGTATTGGTCTTAGCACAAAGAAATCTCCGTAGTCACAGTCGTCATGTTTGGGCTACAAGCAAAGAGTGTATATCAAGGAGAACAGCAGGAATAAATATAGCCAGAATTGTGAGGAATCCAGCTCGTATTGTGAGAAGTAATACTGATCCTTTGTTACTTTTTCGAAAATTTATCACTCAGGAGATATTTGAAGAAATTGTGTAATAGACTAACTCTGAAATTGAAATAAAAACAAAACTATGAAAAAAATTCATTTACTCAAAACTCCACTAACATAGAAAACAATCAAAGTACTCGTCGGTATTGCAAAGACAGATTTAAGTTCCTTCTGCGACGCCTTCGATTCGATGATAAGACATTCAGATTACAACGACAAAATATTGATCCATTCACTTCCATTAGAAATATCTGGAAAATGCTTATTACTCAGTGCCGAACAAATTATGAAGCTGGAACAAACGTCACTATTGATGAGCAACTATTGACTTTCTGATGTAGGTGTAAATTTCGTATGTATATTCCAAACAAACCCGCAAAGTACGGCATCAAGTTAGAAATAATGTGTGACGTGTCACAGGTTATATGACTGATTCTGCCCCTTATCTCGAAAAAGTGACGGATATAGCAGGAGTGCCTTTGGGCAGGTACTTCGTCCATAACCTAACTGGCAGTATACATTATACTAGTAGAAACGTAACCACAGACAGTTGGTTTACGTCAATGCCACTAGCGAAGCAATTACTCCAACAATCTTATCAGTTGACGATGGTAGGGACTTTGAGAGCAAATAAAAGAGAAATACACGACGAGATGAAAAATACTCAATCGTTAAAAGTTGACACCACTATGTTCTGTTATGATGGCCATCTCACACTTCTTTCGTACAAACCCAAGCCGTCAAAAAATTTTCTGTAACAAGGAAGGTACATTCAGCAATAAAACAAAAAAGCCACATATGATAGAATTTTACAATGGGACAAAAGGCGGAGTAGATACATTTGACCAAATGTACTCTGTAATGTTATACAGCAGAAAAACGAATCGGTGGCCAAGGTGCGTTTTCTATGGTATCCTAATATAACACGTATCAATAGCATATTATATAGTGCCACAATGCGTTTGTATTAGGACATAAGCCAGTTTGTTGTGATTTTATAAAAAAAATTCATTCACAACTTGCAGAGTTCAGGCCGAAATCACGCCTATAAATTCTTACAATGCTCACACACGTGAAAAATAAAATAAGTGCAATTTTAGGCGCCAGTGCCGAAGGTCAAAGTCAAAATGAAAGTTAGTCAACCTCCGCGGATGACCCTGGGTCAAACAATACATAAAATATAATATACATGAATGTTTCTATAAGAAAAGACGCATGATGAAGGCTGTTTGCTCAAAGTGTAACACTGCAATTTGTGGTGAATACAAATTTGATTTTTTTCAAATTGCACTTCCAAAAACTAGCTTGAATTTTTTTTCTTATAATTTGCGATTTCATTATTTTGTTTTGCCAAATAATTAAAAGCTGTCTTAAGCTAATATTATTTTTTATTTTTAAGAATGATGTATTTACGTATGTATATATGAATATATAGTTTCCAACTAGAATTGTTATAAATTAATATAATTTCCAATTAAGCTTAATTCAATTTAATAAAAAGCCTGCTATGCATTTTGTAATAAAAAACAAAAGCATCTAATGTTTAAAATAAATAAAAACATGTTATAGAAAATGGTTAGTTTTAATGAGTAGATGAAGGTTAGGTGTCTAAAGTTAAGAATAAAGAGAATTTGCAGAAGAGTCGGATATAGCGTGTACCCTCTAAAAAATCTTTCATTAGCGACGTTAATACTTACCTGTGTGCTTTACTAAAAGTATCTGTAAACAACGCTTAATGAAAGGTCTTTTGTGTGATGGTTTTATGCTATAACCAGTTTTTCTTGAAATTCTCTTTGTTCTTAATGTACTTTCTTTCCAGCATTAAATTCCATCAGTATGGCCTATCCTCAGTGCACTTGTCCATGAATTTTATCTCATTGCACTTGCAACAGTTCTCATTTAGAATCTTTGAATGTCTATTTTTTGATACAATTTCAACAATTCAAGATATTTCGAATATTTCTTTTTTCTATTTGCACTACAGAACACACTTTTTCAATAAATTTGTTATTAGACATGTTTCTTTTCCTCATCTTTGTAAATGTAATGCACCATATTAAGATGGACGTCCACATTTGATGATACTCAACATTCACGGGGTGTACGGACGCTTTTGCGATTGACTGTGTACATAAAATAGTCTGAAACACTCACCCTTCCATACATTAACAAAGTAAATGAGCTTAACTGCACACCTGCTGCATTTGATACGTTTCCAGTAGCGCTTCTCTGAACGATGAGAAATTGTTCTTATACAAAGAAAACGACCGTTTCACATCTAGTAATATATCATTTTCATAGTTGAAATATTCTTTGAAATTAAATAAGGAATTTGTAAACACTATCATTATCACTTCAAATCTGATAAAATCTGAATCTCTAAAGTGCTATTGAACTTTTCTATAACAAGATAATCTTTAACGTCACAAAGTATTTAAGTGTACATATACGTACATTATCTATCGACAATGAAACATTTTGTAATTTATCTATTTCCTCTATTATTTGTAATTGTTGTTGTATTATAAATTGTTGTTTGCAAATCTGTAAAAATATCAGTATGTATACTAAAATGTTAACTAACATACTACTACTACTATAGTAATGAAATGAAATTCTTTGTTTATTGAAAATGTTCAAAATAATAAAACGTTGCTTATGTCCATGTTCCTCAACGTGTTAAGAATTGGCTGTGGTGGTTGAGGGATGCCGGGACATTGTTCATGAAATTCTCGAACTTGTCTAGAAGATTTAAAAAAACACGGCTTTTGTTCGAGCTATTAATTCGTTTATACATGTATTTTTTAAAGAACCACACATACAAAGCATTGTTGTAGTACCATCAGTCATTAAATCTACAGTTAATCTGTTGATAGCTTAAATTTTCACAATGTATTTAGTACTACCTTTAAAATTCCTTCGCTAAATACATTTTTCTAATCTTTTACCAACTATTAGCAATGAGAATGGCGATTGAAAATGTTCTAGTGTTCGTACTACAATATTGTGAAACAAAATTTTTTTTGGAGTTCACCATCTCACACAACTTTTTTTTACCTAATTCGGCGTTAATGTTGTTTTTTATTTTTTTGCGTACAGAAGCTACATTATTTTGTAGTGTTGATAAAGATGGTAATTTACATTTGGAATTGTATATATTCCGGAATTGACGAATTTTTTTTAGCAAATACAGCAAGTGCTAAATTACAAACAGTTAACGAAAATTAAATCAAAAAGAAAGTTTTTATAAGCATTTTCGCAACTTGTTTAATATTTATGTTGTGCAATTTTTATGTGCTTTTGACAGTGAAAATTGGCCCGTCAAAATAAAGGTTTATCCCATACTGAACATATTATTTTTGCACCTTTGCATTTTAAGTACAATAAAATATTTTATAACTTGTGTACATCCTCAGAAGGTCGACCTTTTCTAATAATTCTAGCACTGACACAACCTTTTTCGGACATAATTACATTATACACAATACTTGCTATGTTACAATATAGCGAATAGCATATATCACAATTGTCTGATAGGTGTAACGATGTACTAAGACCACGCTCCGAGATTGAACTATGTACGGTGTTCTAGACACATGCCTCTTGACGACACTGGTTTGCCGACATGATTTCATAACTCTAGATATAAAGCATGGTATTATAATTGTATTATGAAACTAATATTAAAATTTGGTTTAGTTTCATTGTCTAATTTATACAAAATAACAGAAATAGTTAATAACGCTTATATATTATCAAAGTCTACATACATATATTTTTTAAGTTAGCTATAGCCTTTTTAATATTATGAAGGGCATTACAAAGGTTTTCGCAATATGGTACAAGTGATAGTTGCAAGCTGGGACTAGTTAAATGTAGATTTATCAAGCGTACACAACAACTTCGTCTCTCTATGTTAATTGCTTCCGAAGTGTAGCAGCAATATAACTCGCTATATAATTGTGGTCAAGATAACATAGTAAGCTAAACCAGAAAATTTTACGCTACACATCGAATATTGATCACTGTTTGAAGGAAATTGCTTCTGTGCTATAAAATAATTGTTCACATCATTCGATTTTTTCAATTTGTTGAAGATGTTCCAGAGAGGAAAAGCTTTGAAGATACTCTGATGATAGGGCGCCCCAGTTTGTCCGTTACTGAGGTGAACATTGATATTGTCAAAAAGATGATCGAGTTCGATAAGTATATAAATTATAGCGAAATAGAAGAATGTCTTGGCATTCGTGCATCAGCAATACCCAAAATTTTATGCGAGTGAGAATAGATTTTTCCCTTCAGGCGAAGGGACCTGAAGGGAAAAATCTATTCTCTTAATTCCCTTAATCGATGAGCAGATGGTATGACATGTTTCATAGTGCCATGAGATACCCGCAAAATATCAATATATTTATTTCGTAAACAGCAAGTTGACCGATGACAACATCTAACTACTACTTTGACGTGACCTTTAAAGCACAGAATAATGTCTGGCTTTTTGAAGATCAAGACACCGTCTATGTCTGTACGGATCTATTAAGAAGAATAGTCTACCTTTACAGTTAGAGAAGCGAGAGAGCTTATGGTGCTGGAATCACATAAGTCACTGCAAAGCAGTACACTGAGGATTGCCTACCCACACATTCATCCTTGATCGAGACTAAGTTCTTCCGCCATCTTAGCAAGACCGAAGATTGTACGTTTGAAAATTTTGAATCGTTTTAATTTTTTTTATAAAACACGTACATATACAATTTGTATAGAAATTACAAGCTGCTAATTACTTGTTAGTGGATGGATGGGAGGGAATAGAGGGGTGCGATCAGGTAGACTTTACCCCTAATGCACCTTGTAAGCATTAGTTGAGTCTTGAGTCGTCTTAGGTAAACGCTCTTCTTTGTTAAAATGAGTAGTGTATGTATATGTAATGAGCTTTGAAGCGGTATTCTTGTGCACGCACCTAAAAGGAATGGATGCTTAAAATGGCCAAAAATGTCCATAACTGCTGCTGCAAGATATTTATGCAAGTTCATAGGATTCGTAAAGTTGTGGATTGATCGATATACAACAACAAAGTCAGTAGATGACATTCCAGGTCGAGAGAGATTACGACTAACCACAATGGGGCAAGATAAGGCCATTTGTTTAAAGATCACCTAAATTAGCATTGCGTAACGAGCAAACAGAATTGAGGAAGAAGACTTAATTTTTATACAGACTACATATCTAAACAAATATTTTTCCATGTTCCAAAAAAATTCCACATTTTTGAACATCTTATAAGTAACGTCCTTAACTTATTATGGGCTATTCATAGTGTTGCAAAAAGTAGAATTAGTCTACAATTCTACATAAATAATTTTTCTTTCAATAAATATAAAAAGTCACACGATCCATACTTATTCACAGAATCTATTATTTGTAGGTGGTACGATTGAAATAGTTTTGCATATCTGTATACATTAACTGTTTAATATATTGTATATAGTGGTTGTAAATGTTCGAAATGCGTCAGACATGTAATCTAAATATAGCTAGTTTAACTATTCATTATATGTAGGTAGAATCCATGTATGTATATTATTTCAAATGAATTCGCCGTAACTTTGTTAGATATATAATTCAATTTAAATTTTATCCATGAATATAATTAGAATTTAACATTTATTACATCCAAACTTACCAAATTAAAATTCGAATATTTGGTAATTAATTGTATCAAAACAAGAATAAAATCATTTCGCGTAGCAATAGATTAATTGATCTTTGTATCTGGACGAAGTAAAAAAAATGAATATTCATCATGCGACTTTTCAAATTAGATAAGAACAGAAGTTATCAATAATTACAGTTCCACTCTTCTTTCTTCATGCTCTTGCTGCTTTACTAATAAATTTATATGAAATAGTGATATATATTCTTCGATAGACGGACAAATTCAAGTCATAATACCGATACGTTTATTGCATAATAATGTTCCTGAATACACCATACTTGACCTTTTTTATTATCACACATCTATACATTGTGAAATAATAAGTTCTTTTCATATACACACGGCAATTATATACAAGGAGCTATTGCTAAGTTTTCGATAATTTACAAAAGAAAAGATTGTAATAATACATATTTTTATAAAAACAAATGATGAAATGAAGGAAAAAATGAGTAGTTTTTGGTACGTAGACTTCCGCGGTCGTGGTCCATACTATCCTCTTCTGGGCTTCCGGGCTGGAACCGCGTCACTGATATAACTGTCGACGTTTCGTACCCACTCGTATGGGACATCTTCAGGGCTCAACTACTGCTACTGTCTGTCGCACTGAAACTTCCACAAAAAGTTTCAGTGAGTTGAATAAACAAACAAAATAATCAGATCACAGCAAATTTATTTTAATCTAATTTAATCGTACTCATTCTCGTATAAATAGAGGAAAACCGTAATTTTTAATTTCGTTACAGGAAACGTTGTATTTGTACAGGGTGCTGCCGCAACTCCAGTGGTTTTACTTGAAGCTATGACCGAAGTTGGGAAATCAAAAAAATTAAAAGACATTACAGTGTGTCACATGCACACTGAAGGAAATGCAGGTTACCACGATAAATCTAACCAAGAGATTTTCAGGTATGTTTTTAAATATTATTATAAAGGCAATTACTCTAAAATATATTTTTTGTATAATAAAAAAAATTAATGTATTGTCATGACACAATATATCAGTAATCAGAGTTATTTGACATTTAGTTTTTGATACTTAATAAGTGCTTCAAAAATTAGGAAATGAATACGGATTACGACATAGAGTATTTTTTGAATGCATTAGCCCGTGTTCGTAATAAAACCTCGAACTTGTTTATTTTGTTTTAAATGCATAATTTAATGCAAACACGTTAACTGCAGTAGTAAAAATAGAAATGTAAATTCTCGGAACATATAGTAGAAATAGTTTGTATTAGAACCTGACGTTATATATTTAGTTGAGTTTATTTTCAACTGCTTTTCTTATATTGTAATTAAATTTTCAGACAAATGAATGCAATGGTTGACTTATCATAATTACATATCAAAGTAAAAAAATTATTTTTTAAAATTTATAGAATATTTTTTTTCTTTCATTTATATCATATGTATCTATTGGGTTGGCAACTAAATACTTTCGGTTTTTACTGATAGAGAGCGTTGCTTTATTTTTTGTATAACGTATGTTAGTGCTGTACTTTATCGTTTGTCGCGTGATACTAGTCACATTGACGTAACTTCAGAAGCAAGTAGTGCGTGATTTTTATTAAAGCTATTAGTTGTGGGTTAATTTTAAATGGAGTGTAGAAACGAACATTTTCGACATATTTTACTATTTTATTTCCGTAAAGGAAAGAAAGCTGCTGCGGCTCACAAAAAGATATGTGAAGTTTATGGTGCTAATTGCTTAACAGAACGCACGTGTCAGAATTGGTATAAATAATTCCGTTCTGGAGATTTTTCCTTCAAAGATGAGCAACGTTCTGGTCGGCCTACTGAAGTTGATGATGACCAAATCAAAGTCATAATTGAAGAGGATCGTCATATAACTGTTCGAGAGGTTGCGGAGAGGCTACATGTATCGCACACAACAATTGAATAACATTTAAAATGTCTTGGGCTAGTTAAGAAGCTTCATATTTAGGTACCTCACGAATTGAAAGAAGTTCATTTAACACAAAGAATCAACTTTTGCGATATGCACCTTAGACGAAATGAAACCGACCCTTTCTTAAAAAGAATCATCACTGGTGATGAAAAATGGGTCCTGTACAGTAACATAGTTCGAAAACGATCATGGAGCAAACACGATAAACCAGCTCAAACCACATCGAAAGCTGAATTGCATCCAAAAAAGATCATGCTGTCAGTTTGGTGGGATTACAAAGCCGTTGTGTTTTTTGAGTTGCTTCCAAGGAACCAAACGATCAATTCTGATGTTTACTGTCAACAATGAATAAAACTGGATAAAGCAATCAAAGAAAAACGGCCAGAATTGTCAAATCGGAAAGGTGTAGTTTTCCACCAAGATAATGCAAGGCCTCACACATCTTTGGCAACTCGTGGGAAACTATTGGAGCTTGGCTGGGAAGTGATGCCACATCCCCCATACAGCCCTGATCTAGCACCATCTGATTACCATTTATTTCAAAGTTTGCAGAATTCTTTGAATGGTAAAATTTTCACAAATGACGATGACCTTTACTCGCACCTGGTTCAGTTTTTTGCTGATAAGGACCAGAAATTTTATGAGCGCGGAATCATGCAGCTGAAAGAAAGATGGCAAAAGGTCATTGAGCAAAATGGAAAATATATAATTGATTAAAAACTATTCTTTGTTTAGAAAAAAGTGTTTTATTTTATACTACAAAACCGAAAGTACTTAGTTGCCAACCCAATATATTTAATTCTAAGATTTTGACAGTGATTTAAAAAAAAATTAAAATTAAAATGTATGAAGTGCAGAAGTTGATAATAAATTTGATAATGTTCAAGAATGTGTTATGTATTTATAATTAGTAATATGGGTGATTTTGTAGGGAAACAAAAAGTATGCGCTATGCTGCAATATATTTGATTTTGGTTTTAATATTTGCAATTGAATACACGGCTGTCTATAATACTTACATTGCATATAACAGAATATGACTGCCAGTATACTCAAAGTATTAAATGTATTTATCTACGCAGCAGTGTTATATACAACCACACACAATAACGTTTAAAAATAAACTACTTGCTAAGCCGGTCGCTAGAATCAATGTTCACCCAAACACTCACCTCTCGGCACTCGTACCCTATACTAGTACTAATCTTTATTTGTTCTATAATTTAAAATTGTAATACATGTCAAAAAAATAGGAAGTAAAATAATGAAATGAGAGAAATTAAGTACCACATCAAAATATGAAAATGTAAAAGGCAAGCATGACAGAAGTAACAAACAAACGTCCTCTACTTTATACAACACAATATTAATCAAATGAAATTTTACTTTTTAATTAATAGAACAATTTTTTACAGAGTCAGTAAAGTAGTTATAGATTTTCAGACATTGAAATATCGCAATTTTTTTTATAGTTTTGCTAATTTTGTTTGCAGCTGCAGACAAGTTATTTACTATTTCTTTCATGTTTTTTGGAGATAGTTTCATCTTTGAAAAAGTTACTATAGTTAATGGTTCCTCTATAAAGTCACCCACTTTAAGTATTAGTATAGAAGAACAGTTTGTCAATATATGAATTTACGACGTGAACCAGAAAATAAATCTACCTGGCCAGGATGGAAATAACTCGTGCGTTCCCGAATAACCTTAAATAGTGACATTTTTCTACTTACGTATCAAATTGACAATTCGTTTATTATTTTGTGCTGTATAAAGTGTTTCGCAACAAAAAATTAATTAATGTAATTAGATAGAACATCATAGTGCTACTGAACTTTTGACAAAGGAACAGAATTCTCCTAAAGCTATTCACCAACCGAATAATTTCAGTGTATGGGGATGAGGCTCTGTCATAATTTAAGGTGAAATACTTGGTTCAAAATAGTTTCTATAGGGTCGTGAATCCATTGAAGATATCCACAGTTGTTTGAGACCAAGCTGGAGTTATTCTTATTGAAAACTTGCCATAGAGGACTACTGGAATAATAACAACAGTTACCTATGGTAATACGTTAGCAAAATTATGAAAGACGTCCGTGTTTGGATTACAAATAAGCCTTTTTTCTTCATGACAATACGCCAGCTCACAAGGCAAAGTTCATCCAATCCTTGACCACCCATCAAATAGTCTGAATTCGGCTCCGTCAAATAAATTAAGAAAGGAGAGAATGTCATTTTGCAGATGATAATTGAAGGAAAAGCCTAACACCTATTTTGAAGACAAGTAGAAATCATTCTTTTCTGATAGAATAAAGTGCGTTGAACTTAAGGGAGGTTTGTTGAAAATAGAATTATCAAAAAAGCATAGGCCGTGGTTTATTGTTAAATAGAAAACTTTTACATTTCCCCTCGTATATCAGAAACTTTAAGAAATTAGTGGAAAATATTACGCATGCACGCTAGGTTCTATAAAAAGTAGCAAAATATTTTTATTTTTCATAAATAACGTATTTTAATTTTTCCATGAATATACATATAAGGGTCCAACACATTTTAAAACTTTTAGATGCAGAGATAATTAATTATAAAAAGATAAGTTTTCTGGAAATGTACCGCATTAAAAGATTGTAAATTTTTTTCTAATGTTTTCTACTTGCATGTACATATAACGTTTTGTCTTGTTTGCCTTGTATATTCTTGTAAAATTGCATTTTATAATTTGTGAAGCATTGATTTTTCTTTCTCTTGCGTCAAGTTCCTACTTTTTACTATTCTATATATATATATTGTCGTCCTTTTTTAGATATAAATAATTTGGTAACTTTATCTTTTTATTTTATGGTAGTTATAGTAGTTATTATCCGTGAATTTCTAAGTACTCTGTATGATTAGTAGTTCTTATCATGTCCCTAAGGACATTAATTAATTAATGCTCTTTGTTATGTTGAGTATTAATTTACATTGTTAATTTGATGTTTTGTATACATATCTTGTTTGCATTGACTTTGTACCAACTCCTGCATAAAATAAAAAAGGTTAAGAGATATTGAACAAAGAAATGTTTGAATAGTTTTCAGACCCGCTCATATGCTACATGTTTCTTGAAATTGTCGAATGTTCAACCGCGTGTCGTGACTATCTTTAAAAAGAAAAATTCTGCTTAAAAGTTTTCGATGAGATCTCATAAACCTTGGGCAGCGCCTCGTTTGCTTTGAAACTGTCAAATTTCCTGTTTTAATCCGAAGATGTGTAATATGTTAATATATATATATAACAAATACGTTTTACTAGATATAATCAATACAGCCTGGAAATCTAATAGTTCAGAAGCTCCTCTGTAATGTACTTAGCGTACAGTGCCCGGCGTATATAATATATAATAAATATGTACGCTTCGATTTTATCAATGTAACTTTGATATATCCCAGAAGTGTAACTTGTAAACGTCATTAACGACAATATTAAATAAGTATCATTCTCAAAAAGGTCAGCTTACATAACTAAAAAAACTTGATTTTATTCTTATATGAGTTGTACGCCACCAGACGTTGTACCAATTTTAATTTCTTAATCGTTTTCATAACTAGTAACAAAAGACCTCTTTGTAATTCTTTATCTTGATATAGTCGTTTTATA